>WAAD01007751.1:45857-81946 GCA_013389945.1 Fregata magnificens
CGTGGGCGCCCCCCCCCGCACCCCCCGGTCAGCCCCGGCGGGGAGGGGGCTCGGCATCCCCGGGGGAAGGGGCGCCTGATCCCCCCCGGCTCCGCTTTCCCTCCGCTCCTCGCTCCGCCCCGAGCTCACTCCCTGCCCGTCCACGCAGAAGGCCCCTCGAAGTGCTCACGAGTGTTTCTGCCGGTTTCCCCCAGGGCAGCGGGAGAGCGGGGTATCACCGAGTGTCTGCAAGCCCAGCTGCCCTGCAGCTCCCCACGGGAGGTGGGGGGTTTTTTCCCAGCCTTTCCCGGAGAGAGGCAGGACAGACCGAAGGGGAACTTTGCTTCCCAGCTGCGGCTTCGTCAAGAGCAGGCAGGCGCTCGCTCCTTGCTGGCACGCTCTGGACATCTCCGTTCCACCGGGGAGCAGGAGGAGGGAGCGCTGGAGCTGCCCCTGCCTCTGTTTCCCCGAGTGCAAACGGGTGCTGATGCCCACAAAGGCACCCAGCGCCTGCCAGCGGGTTTATGTGTAACTCCCTGCTTGGGAAGGAAATACGGGGGTGCAGGCGAAAAACCGCTCTTGGTAGTGAGTGTATTTTTCCTTATGGCCAGAGAGGTGGAATTGGAGTTATTCAGGGTGTGTTTGCTGCTTGAATTAAGAAAAAAATATTGGAGAAACACACCACCGTGCTACTTCTCTTTAAAATCTTTCCTCAAAAGTTTCCATCAAAAATGGACACACATTTGTTTTGGCAGCTGAAGCTCCTCTGGGTTGTGGCCAGCACAGCCAGCGGTTGAGGTGAGGTGTGGCCTGTGCGCGCTGCTTTCCTCCTCTGCAACGACACAGCAGAAAACGCTGCTAAAATGAGCAATTTGTGCAAAACAAAACAAACAAAAAAAAATTCTGCCCTGAAAAACTGTTGCGTTTGCTGTCATGTAACAGTCCCCTCTGCTTCTCTGCCCAGCATCTAACACGCGCCCTGAGTTGGAATTTAATTTTCCCTTTGCGATCTGCTGCATAGGGTCTCTCTCACCAGCACCCAGCACCCTCGGGCTGTGCCAGACCCTCGGCGCTGCCTGGCCCCTCTGCCTGTGCTGCAGGCAGCCATGCAGCGAGCCGGAACCGCCTGCTCCCCGGCCAGCCCGGCCGCAAACGGCTCCTCTTCCCCTTTCACCTCCCTGCGGGGAAGGGAAGTCTCTGCCTGGCAGGGATCGGGGTTTCGGCTGCACCCATGACGATGTGTCTGCATGTCCCCACGGCTGGCTGCAGGCGAGGGGACGTCGCTGAGGGGTTCTTGCAGGGGTGGAGGCAGCTCGAAGGGGGAGGAAAGGCCTGTGGGAAGGGCCAGGACCAGCATCGCACCCTCGCAAGGTAGAGCCGGGGGTGTTTTACAGAGGGGTGCCCCACACGACAACCAGAGTATCACAGCAAACAGAAATTAAATGCCAGAGCAGAAAAACCCTTTTCAAGGTGCCCAGCCCCTGCCTGGAAGTGGGTGGTGGCTGGGTGCTGCCCCGTGTCCCCCTTGGCCAGCACAGCTGGTGACACAGAGCACAGCAAGGACAGCTACTGCACCCCACGAAAAGATGCTACACTAGGGACCAAGCACTGCGGCTTGCACACACTGCGATGTGGCATTGCTTAAACCGCTCCCTAGGGACTGCGGCCCCTGGAAAGGCTGTGCCTGCTGCTCTCCTCGGCCGCCAGTGCAGGGTCTGGCCCAGCTGCCACACTGCTCCGCTGGCATCGATGCCCAACCTCAGTGTGGGCACCTGCACATGATGCGGGCAGCCTGGGCACACGTGCTGCAGGGCAAGGCGGGCAAGCTCTGCATGAGAGCCTGAGCAGTGAAGGGTGCTGAGGAAGCCGGTGGCGCAGCACAAAGCCAGCCGAGACTTGGGGTTTTTGGGTCATGCACCAGAGAAATGGGGGTGCTGGCAATACAGCTATGGCTCAGGTACCACACGTAAAGCCCTGTGCCCTCCGGACTCACATGTACCCACCTGGGGCTAAGCAGCCTGGTGATAGCGGGATGGTTAGAGGCAAGGGAAACACTGCTGGGAACAACAAAAATAAAGTGATAAGTAGCAGCGCTTAAAATTCCTGCCCCTGTCCCACCAGGGCGATGCTGCCTTGTAGCACGGTCTCGCTATAGCAACCAACTCTACACTGCTAAAGCCCCTCTGCCCCCCGCATGAGTTGCGGACCCAAAACGGAGCCAGGGGTTTTGCTTTCTTCACCCCTTTTTAGTCCCTGATGCCTGGTTGGGTTGGAGCTGCTGGGGCGCGCAGCAGTGGAGGGCGGCAGCCTGCAGTGGCTTTGCCCTGCGGAGAGCAGGCAGCACGGCACGGACCTACCCACCAGGGCTGCCAGGGCTCTCCAGGGCCACTCCTCAGCCCGGTCCCGGGGGTACGAGGCTCCAAGCATTTGCGCACTTGACCAATGCAAAGAAAAGCCCCTTTCCTTCCCCTTCTCCCAAGCTGGCAGCACTTCTGCTTGTTGTTGTTTTCTTTAGCAGACAGTTCCTGGTGGTTGTAAGTATACAAGCCTCCCCCAATCAGTCATTAAATTAGCACCTTCTCATATATATATTACATATAATATATATAATTTATAGAGAAATGACTTTTGTAAACAATATTGCTCTACTCCAGAAGGAAGTGTAGTCCGTGGCATAATGCAGCTACAAACACATATCTCAAAAAGAGGATCAGCAGCTCCGGGGAGTGGGTGGGAGCCCTGTGCCACCGCCCGCCTCTGCATGCGTTCCCAGCAGGACAGTTCTTGGGTGGGGAAGGAACTGGCCAGCTCGGTTTGGGTGTCACCAGTTTCAGCTGAAGCAAACTGGTCCGACTGTGAAACCAAACTGGTGCGAGGTGTCACCGTTGTGAAAGACAGCCAGGTCCCGCAGGGGCAGCAGGGAGAGCTCCTCCGTGGTGAACTGGAAGATGGTGTCAGTGATGGAGGACTCGTTGTCCAGCTGAAACAAGCACCGGGAGCAGCTGAGCGGCACTGAAACCCTTGGCCTGTTGGCCTGAAGGACCCTCTCAAAGCACCCACTGTCCCCTTCACTGCTCTGGTTGCTCCTTGATTCACCCAACAGCCCCACAGGAGCCAGGTCTCCAGCCCTGCATGGCTTCTCCAGGGAGGCATCCTCCCCCGTGTCCCCTGTCCCCTGCCACATCCCAGCCCGCTCCTCAAGACCGGGGCAGCTCATTGGGCCTGGGGAGAGGATGCTCTCCACCCCCATCCCCATCCCACCGTGTGAAGCCTCATCCCCCAAGTCTATCCCAAACCCTGGGGGTGAAAACACGTGCCAAGGGGCTCTGCAAATGTCGGGGAACTCTTCCAGGCAGAGAGAAGGGTCCGGCCACAGCCAAGCTTACCACACAGCCTTGCAGGCTGGCTGCATAGCTCTGCTCCCGGGAGTCGGCCAGGAAGCGGATTTCCTTCTCCAGTTGGGGCTGGCCCTGCTCGGGGGCTGGTCTGCAGGAGTAGGAGACCTTCTGGGTGGCCAGGTGGCTGTGCAGGCGGAGGAAGCGGAGCTGCACCGGGCTGGCCCCCACGTACTCCAGCTGCAGGGGCAATGGGAGAGAAAACCAGGTAGTAGGGGCTGCTTGGAGGGGTCTGTGCTCCCCCCAGTCAAAAACTGGGCAGGAATCAGCTCTCTGCTAAAGCACTTGTTTGGATTTTCTTGCAGAGGGAGGTGTCGTGTCCCACCATGCACAGCCAGCAGGACCCTGTGCCCAGGCATCGCCTCACCGCAGCGGGATGGGCACTAGGAGACCCCCGACCCCATGAGATGGGCTTCACGTCCCCTTGGCTTTCCCAGCCGGGCACTCACCAGGAAGCCCCCGGGCAGGGCGCTGAACCACTCGAAGGTGTCCTCAGAGGTGTAGGTGCTCAGCCAAGCCTTGATGGGGACCTGCAGGGAAGGGGGCACCATGTCACACTGTCCCAGCTGGGGACAGTGGCACCACCAGGACAAGGATCCAGCTATACCAGCCCACGCGTGTGACCTGTCTCTGCAGCCCAGTCACATGCTGTGACCAGGATCCTCACCCCAAACTGCTCCAATAGCTCCCTGTGATGGCAGCGGTCACCATGGCAAGGGACCGGCCACATTGTCCCTCTCCAGCCACACTAACCACCTATCCTCGCCCACCCTGAGCAGTAACACGGGGCTGGAGGTGCCCCGTGAAAGCCACCCCATACCTGGTTGCGGACGGGGGCTATGCAGGTCTCTCCCCCTGCTGTGAAGTTGCAGAAGGCCACCAGTGCATCCTGGGGACTGCCCTGGTTGGGGTCGATGTAGTATTGCCCTGGAGGGAGGCAGAGGGGAGCTCCTGGCACCCGATTTTTGGCACAGGGAGGATGCCACATACTGCCAGCTTGTGGCACACCCCTGGCTGCACCTCCATCCTCCTGGGATGCAGCCTGGCTGCCATCCCGTTGCTCCAGGGATGCCCATGAAACCCAGCTGAGTTCACGCCCCAAATCCTCATCCCTTCTTAACCGCAAAGAGCTGCCCGTCCCCCTGTGTTGGCCCTGGATCCGGCCAGCCCTCCCCACGCCGTCCCAGTGCGAGGAGGGCTGGCTGGATGCAGGTCCAACGTGGGGGGACCCCATGTGCACCCCAGTACCGTCGGGCAGGCTGGGGTGAGCCAGCAGCAGCTCCTTGCAGGTGGCTGCCGGGTTGGTTTTGGTGCCGTTGGGATGCTCAACGAGGGCTTGCAGCTCCTGGCTCAGGGTGTCCAGCAGAGCCCAGACTGCAGTGTAATTCAGGTGGTTGGAGGGATAAATTAGGTGCTGAAAGAAAAAGTGGGGGATATAACCAAGCTGTCATTAGCCCCCCCTGTTATTTTGGCCAGGAGCATCACCAGGTGCTCAGGGAGGGGATGGGACATGCAGGGGACAAGGACAAGCATGGTGGGAGAGGGATTAACCATATCTGCTTGCTCTTTGTGCAAGGACCTTGGTCCTTGTGCACAGAGGACCTCAGGAGCAATGGGACATGGGACAGCATCGCTGTCAGCCCCTTCCCCCCAGGGTGGCACCCACCAAAGTGGGGATGGAAACCGCTCACCCCCCCGCAGCATCGCCTCTCCAATGCGCTCACCCGCAGCTCCTCCCTGGACAGCATCAGCATGGGTCCACTGGGACCAGGGGGGCCGGCGAGACCCTGGGTGACAATGACAATGCTGGTGATGCTGGCTGCTGCCCACAAGCCCCCGCCACGCTTGCAGCTCCTCCAATGGCACCAGCAGCCAGCCATCCCCGTGGCATGGCACGGTGGGACCTCACTGCCAAATCTGGGGGAGCAAGGGACCCAAATTTTGGCACAAGGGATGTTAGCGGCTCTGCTTACCGGCAGGCCTGGCGTGCCCCTGGGTCCTGGCAGCCCTGGGAAGCCTTTCAGCCCCTGCCGAAGGAGGGAAGAAGAGCAAGGCGGCGAGATGCTGCTGTGCCGAGCAGCACCCCAGGGTGCCCCATGGGGACACCCTTCACCCCGGGGAGAAGGCAGGAGGGGAGGGTGCCCTGCAGCAGGGCTGAGCCCGGCTCCAGGCGCTCTCCCCTACTTACTTTGAGTCCGGACAAGCCCTGGAAGAGAAGGACAAGACCTGGCTAAGAGGGAGGCAGGCGGGATCGTAGCCCCATCCCAGCGTAACTCCCACGGGACCAGGAGCAAACCCCAAACCTGCCGGGAGGGCAAAGGACTCACCGGCGTTCCGGGGAAGCCGGGGTGTCCCCGTGGGCCAGGGGGGCCAGTGTCACCCTGCAAAGACACCGGAGGAGGTCAGGGCGCTGCACAGGACATCCCCCAGCCCTATGTCCTTCTACAACCCAGCCCCTTCCCCAGGTGAATTTTGCACAGAAAGATGAGGAATTCGCCCCAAATACTCATCTCTGTTCCTCCTGTTCCCCTCCACCTTGCCCTTACCTGCTGTCCCTTGGGTCCCAGCCTCCCAGGGATGCCATGGGGTCCTGGCTTGCCCTAGGAGATGTGGCAGGGTGTCACACAGGGTGACAAAGGACCAAGGGGAGGGAGGACAAGAGCAAAACCCTTCACGCACCTTGAAGCCATCATCCCCTTGCTGGCCCAGGTCACCCATGCTGCCCTTCTCGCCCTAGGAGAGAGTCAGGGAGAGCTTTGGTGGCAAAGAGGAGGGTAGAAACTCCCCCAGGACACCCACCCGGGCAGGGGGCTCTGCCCTGGAGGGTGGGCGTCAGGAACCCTGCTCTAGTTACTCCATCAGTGGTATTTCATCACGTAGGCAATGGAGGGACATTTCCCCAGGCCAAACATCTCCTGACCTCCAGCAAGTGGCTGGAAATGGGAAATTCCCAGTTATGGCTGGCTGCAAAAATTTCTGAAAAAAACCCTTTTGCTTTGGTAGAATTACTGTACCCATATTGCTGGGGAAGGAGGAAGCGTGATGGAGCGTCTGCCTCCCCTGCTCAGCTGCAAAGGCAAAACTGAAAGTATTTTATCCCAGACTAAAAGAACATTCATGAAAACCTTGGAAGTTCCCAAGAAACGCTTCGAGAAAATAAAGAAAATTTCTTGTGTGCTGAAATCTGGTGGAGCAGGGGAAAAGATCCCAGCACAGCAGCTGCCCGCAGCCTCCCCTCCGCCTGCTTTCCCAGGCTCTGGCCTTGCTGAGCGCTCTGGACTTTAGCTTCTGCCATTGCTCATTTAGCTTGCAATAAATTTAAAGCTTTATTTATTACCGAGGTTTCATTTTCCTGAAGGATGCGAGCAACTACCCGCCGCCAGGGACTGCTTGTCACTCTTATTTACAGCCTTGCGACTGACGGATTGGACCGTGAGGACGTGCTTGGCTTCTCAGGCCAAGGTTGGATCCATCAGCTCATCAGTAACGGCACAGAGGAGGTACGTGCCTGTGCTGCATCAGCATCAGTGCTGAGAGCAGGGGATTAAAAGATTGTACATGCTGCTGCTTGCAACTCCAGGAGGATGGAGAGGCTGGAAAAGGACCTGGTTTTGGAGAAAGTCCAAAGGTGCCATCTCCCAGCACCTGGGGACACAGTGGTCAGCCCCCAACGAAGGATGCTGCAGTGATCAGGGTTCAAGGAGAGGGGAATAAGTGATTGCATCCAGCAAATTAAATGGTAGCCTGTGCCCGGAATTCCCACTGTGCCGAGGGCTTAAGTGCCTGGTGCATGTCACCTACCTTGTGTCCTTTCGGTCCAGGGTCTCCTTTTATGCCCTTCAGCCCTGGGATGCCCTAAGAGAGAAACAGTACGGCACCATATCACCCTGAGGCTGAGCTGCTCCTGTTGGCTCCCTGGCAAGGAGGGACCTTGCCACAACCTAGGTTGCTGCAAGGATTCTGAGAATTTCAGGCGGTTTTAGAAACTTTGAGTCATTTCTCATCAAATCTTTGATTTTTGCTTTCAGGAGGATCCCTCAGCAAACCCTGTTAAGAATGCAGTTCAGGTCCCTTGGCTGGTTACAGAACATTCCAGCTTTGTTTTGTCTAAGTTTCCAAAGCCAGGATTTTTATTTTAAATAGAGAAAAACCAATTTCCAGTAATTAAAAAAAATATTTGAGTAGGTTTTTTTGGCCAATGCCAATGCCAGTGCAGCCAGTCCCTCCAGCCATGGCAGTTCTCTGGGAACATGGGGACAGTCCTCTGCAAGTGCGCAGCACTGCCAGGCATCAGACACTTAACGGCAAGGGAAGTATTTGGCCTCTAGAACAACATATTGGAAATTATGTGATTTGCCTGACTGCACATGCGCTGCTGGGATGCTAATTTGGGAGGAGAAGGCAAGATGAGATGGATGAATGATGGATGGATGAAACACCTAGAAACTTCGCCCGTTTTAAATGGGTCTCTGCTTCGGTTGTTTGCAGAGCTGGGTTGCACAGTGGTACCCGCAGGGGCCAAATGGGGAGCACCAGCACCCCGAAACCTCTGAGCTAATACTCACATAGGGTCCTTGGGGGCCCTGGGGTCCTTCTGGCCCCTCGTCACCTGGGAAGCCCTGAAATGCAAAAGTGAGAGACCCTGGCTGGCGGGCACAGCAGTGCAGTGCGAGAGCGAGGGAGGAACGATGCCCCGGTGCCTCTTGCAGGGAGAGCAGCCCATGGGGGCCGGGGGTGCAGGAGACCCCCTCCTTGCGCTGGAAGGGGCTGGGGACACAGAGCCCTCCAGCTATGCAATGCCCCTATATTGGCTTATCCTTTTCTAAGCCGGGGGCTCAGGCAGGTGGGAGCACCCCCCTGGCTCAGGAGCACCCCTGAGCTGCCAGGGTGCCAAAGCAGCCCTCGCCCTGGCAGGGCAAAGCTGACCTACCTTGGGTCCCCGGGGGCCCCTCGGGGGCCGGTGGCCCACCTTGCCTTGCTTGCCCTGGGAACAACAGATTAAAGACTCACGAGCAATTCAAGCCTGTTAAAGGCATTAAGCCAGCCGCCCCGCATCCTCCTCGCTGCCCGCCCAGGGATGCTGAGACCCCAGCAAACCGGGGCCCCTCTGCAAGACCCCTGTGGGCTCCAAGCATCAGCCCCATCGCCTCCCGCCACCCTCCATGGGGACAACGGTGCCATTTACCCGTCTGCCAGTTTCTCCGGGGACCCCTTCTTCCCCTTCACTCCCCACATCACCCTGGGGGAAGAAGAGATGGGAGATGTGAGTCACCAGCAGTCCGGCCACATCCCGGACCAGGACTGGGGAAAAGGGGCTGCTGCCTGCGTGGAGATGGGGACAGAGCTCACCAGACGCTGTGGGGCCCTGGAGATGGACACCAAGGCCATGGTGCAGAGCTGGCCAGTGAAAGGGAGGTCCCCTGTCCCCCCTCAAGGGCACCTGACCCAGGATGGAGGCAGCCCTGTGGGGCTGGGGGGCCTGAGCTGGGGAGACCTGCCAGCCCCTCACCCAAAAACCAGCCAAGGCAGCCCAAGGGCATCCAAGGGCTCTGTGTTTGCCAGGCACCAATGGCACGGTTGCCTTTACAGCGGGGAGAAACGGGCCCCCCTGGGGCAATTCCCCCTGGTTTCTCTCCATGGATCACCAGAGGGTTGACCAGCTCAGGCTCAGCCACCCCATGCCCAGCAGCCAGTCCCCTTCGGGTGCCACATGCAGAGGAGGATTTCGGAGGTACCTTTTCTCCTTTGCGACCTTTCTGCCCTTTAGGACCGGCTTGTCCCGGAGACCCCTAAAATCCCAAAGGAGAAGAAAACCCCTCTGTAAGGATGCTGCGCCAGAGATGTCCCCCCCTGGCCTCCCTTCCTGCTCTCGCCACAGCGTGCACAGGAGGATGCTCTAAGCTGAAGTCTCCATTTGAGGTCTTTGCCCCTCTCCAGAGCAGGCTGGGCAGAGCCGGGCCGTGGGGGTGTTTCAGCAGGAGCAGGAGATGCTGCCCATATGGGACCTTGCCGCAGCCAGGAGATCCCAGCATCCCACTGCCTGTGCCAGGGAGAACCAGTATGGCTCCATCCCACTCCTCACCGTTTGCCCTGGTTTTCCCGGCTTGCCTGGCTCCCCTTTTGCACCCGCCAGGCCCTAGGAAGGAAAACAAAAATCAACCCGACTCCGAAAAATAAGCTCCAGGGTTATTCACCCAAATCCCAGGCAGGCTGTCAGAGTGGCACAGACCTGGGCTCCGAGAAAAGCCAGAGGCGGAGAAGCGGGGCAGCAGAGGAGCCCACTCACCTCGGTGCCGCTCAGCCCCGTGGCTCCAGCTTTGCCCGGTGGCCCGAGAGGACCCTGAATTCATATGGGGACAAAACACGAGGCTGGCATCCGCTCTGGGTTATTTGGGGGAAGGCAGGAGGGCGAGTACAAAGCCGGCTGCCTTGCCCCAGGGTCTGGACTGGGGTTGTTCCCCCCAGGGACCTCTGGTGCCGGAGCTGTGCCGGGGAGGGCCACCCTGCGGGGATTTCCCCTGCCCGTCCCTGTGGCAGAGAGAGGAGTTACCTGCCGGCCCGGGTCTCCCTTGGCGCCCGCTGCTCCTCTGGCTCCTTCACGCCCGGTGTAGCCCCGGAGCCCGGGGGCACCTGCTGGCCCCCGGGCACCCGCTGCGCCCTGCGGTGCACACAGACGGGAGCACCGCTTACACCCCAGCCCAACCCCACCTGGAGCAGGGTCCGAGCAGCCGCCCCTCGAGGGGCTTCAACTACACTGAGCAATGGCTCTCGCTCTCTCCTTTGCAAATCCACCTGGAGTTTATTCCATGTCGCGACCTCTCCCAGCAAAGGCAATCGCCTGAGTTAAGGACATGTCTTGCCTGGGCAGAGCAGCCCTGCAACATGGGAAAACTGGAATGCGAATGGGATTTATCCTGCAGCCGAGTGCAGGGCATCAATAACACATCTGTGGCTCTGTGCATGCCACGACCACGACCATAAAAAGCATCTCAGGGTAGCGCAAGTGCTCCTGAGCACAGGGCAGTTCCTGGAGCCCTCTGACCTTACGGACACCTGCAGATTTGCTCTGCGAAAGCAGAGGAGGGGGAAACCAAGTGCCTTGGACCTGCCTCAGGCAGACTCTAACAGCCAAGCGTTAATTGCACAACAACCGCAGCACTTTTGCATGGTTTTTAATAGCTGTATTAAAATGCCTTTGTGGAGCTTTGGCTCTAGGGAAACCAAGGAAACGATGACTCACAAAGCCATTGCAGGGCAGGAACCGGGAGACACAGCCCAGCACTTGGGCTGGCAGAGCTCGCTTTGTGGCCACCCCCTGGGTGAAACACAGCCCCAGGCTCTGCTGCTCCGTCACAAGATGCCACCAAACCTCTTTCCCAGGGAAGTTTTGCAGGGGCAGGGCCAGTACTCACCACTGGACCGGGCTTGCCGCCATCTCCCTTGACTCCGTCATCTCCAGCGAGTCCCTGCAGTGATGTTGGGGATTTAGAATAAGCCCATCACCACCATGTGCTTCGCACTCAGGCCCTCTGCAGGTATTTTAAGCATCCTCTCCCTCGTACCATGTTCGGCTGGCCAAGGCACATGCCCAGGCAGCACCCGGGCACCGCATGGGAGTCAACGTGATTCGATAGCAGGAACTGGTCTTCCACAAGGCACGCCTGGGTGCCAGACTGAAACGGCCTGATTTTTGGGGTGGGGACATGTAAGTACCTCCCGGGAGTCAGTGCCAAGATGAGAGGCATTAAAAACCCCTCCTCACTGTGGAGCCCCCTGGCCTAGGCAGTTAAGGGGCAATAAATCTTTTGGCTTTGGTTTGTATTGGAAATGGTGAAGCACTAGGGAAGCCTTTGGCAGCTCCCAGCTCTGCAAGATCCCAGGCATCAGTACCTCTAGTCCTGCAGCACCAGCGGGTCCATCCATGCCTCGTGGCCCTGGATCTCCCTGGGGAAGAAGGGGAGACAGCTCTGTCCCTGGAAAACCCCTTCCTTGCCTTGCTGACTTTGGATCTCAGGCAGCAAGGCAAGGAGTGTCCCATGGCAGGTCCCCCAGGTCACCAGCCTGCCCAGGTCTGACCCAGCTCCTCCACCACAGCCAGCCCAATCATGTCCCCCATCAGCCAGAGGCAGAAAGCAGAGCTTGGCAAAAGACCAGAAAAGGGCATTTCATTCAGAGATGAAGGGTTGGAGCCATCACCCTGCCATACCTTCGCTCCCTCGGGACCATTGAGCCCAGGAGGACCTCGGAGACCTGTTCCACCCTGTTCAGGGCACAAGCAAAGGAGCCCCATTGATTCAACCCTGCCCAGTGCTCCCAGTCACACACACACGTCCTCCCGCCAGGTCCATGATCGGCCGAGATGGGAGGCGGGACTTGATCTGACTTACAAACCGTCCTCTGGCTCCAGCAGGTCCCGCAGCTCCGGTGACACCGACCTGGCCCTGGGACACAGGGGGAGATGTGCTCAGCAGGGTCTCAGCCTGGCTGCGGGGCAGGAGGCTGGAGTTTGGCTGGAGGCAGCATTAACCCGGACTGTCCGGCAAGTCCAAACTGTCCTTTTGTGCCAACAAGACCCAATTTTGGAGTCATGCCCATGAGACACGAAACTCCCTAATTATGGAGATTTGCCAATTCCTAGTATTTTCTCCACCTCCTGGAGCCCAAGGTTTCTTGCTGGGGGTAGGCCCCCCTCCTTGGCACCCAGCACCCAACCGCCAGCCTGCAGGGACGCTGGGAGCCCGGTGGGCTGAGGCAGCCCCTCTCTGTACTTGCCAGCAAACCTTCTTGGCCCTTCTCTCCTTTATGGCCTTTTTCTCCAATTTCCCCTGTAGCAGCTCCCGGGCCAGGTGCTCCAGGAAGGCCCCTAGGGCCAGCATCACCCTGCTCAGGGATGGAGACAGAGGTGTCACCGGAGAAAGGAAAAAGGAATAGCAATTAAATGAGCTTCTGCATGGAGATGACGTGTTTCACCCTCTCACTGGGTGCCGTGGACAGGAGACGTTCACCCTAGGGTGCTCAGGAGAGGTGCTGATGCGACACCCCTGTCCTGCTTCTGCCCCCACCATGCCAAACTGAGCAGCGGAGGCTGAGCAGGCTACGGGTGTCCCTGAGGTGCTGCAAGGAGGGACAGAATTAGAGGCAATCCTCACCTTCTGTCCCTGTGGTCCTGGCTCACCCGGATCTCCAGCATCACCAGTGTCACCCTGCCCGGAGGGGAAAAACTGGCATCAGCTGCAGTGGCTGCTCCCCAGCCCTGTCCCAGTGCGGGTTAAAAGCTGAGCGCTGACTTCCATGGGCTTCTCCACCCTCCTCTGGCTGGGACTTTGGTGCTGGGTAAGAGATGGCCCCGCAGCTTTGCCTGCACCAAGAGGTCACCTCCAGCCATGATCCAAGCTAGCCCAAAAGCGAGTGAGGGCAAACTATGGAGCACACCCAAGCAACAGCTCCCCCAGCAAGGGGACCCCAAGGCATCAGCCCCCTCCTTCCATGGGGGCACCTCAGCCTGTCTGTGGCAAAGCCATAGCACAGGCAGTTGTTAAGAGCCAGTGCACCGGGCGGCACACCTTTCCCGTCCCCATCCCCATCCCCTGGCAGAGGACACCGGTGGGTAGCAGTGACCACCATGGTATCAGCCAGCACACGTACCTCCTTTCCTTGCTCCCCGGGCCTCCCCGGCAGCCCCTCTGGCCCATCGTCCCCTGGCTCCCCGGGGACCCCTCTGATCCCCGGAGCTCCGCAGGTTCCTGCCTCTCCCTGGACAGGACAAAGACGACCAGGATTATTCTTGGCTGACTTTTCCAGCCAACCTTGGCTCTTCCCTCCATCATTTCTCACCATACAGCAGCCCCAGTCTTCCTTGTACCAGGTACCAAAGCTTTGAGGGGATCTAGACCCCCCTACCACACCCAGCAATGTAAATCCCCAGGCATGAGGATGCTGGGGGCAGATTTCAAAAAGCCCCACGTGGATTTAGGTGCCTGCCTGCCCCTGCAGCAGCGGGGCCAGGCAAGCCCGGCACTGCCGGTGGTATCACCCCCAGCACCCAGCGGGAACTGACCTGCTCGCCTTTGGGCCCCAGCTGACCCTCTGCTCCCGGTGGTCCCGGTGGTCCCTGGGGAGGAAACACACAGCCCGGCCCTAGCACAGCTCGTTTACACCACATCGCTCGAAGCCTTTGGCTCAGCTAATGTGCACACAGCTTTAACCTTCTGGGTTAGTTAAGGATCAACAACCACCTCCTTTCCCATCCCCGGAGAAGGCACGCAAGAGGAGGCAGGCTGGAGCAGCCCCAGCCGAGGGAAGGGCAAGGTTTCCCAGCTGACGTACCTGCTCACCATCTAGCCCGCTAACGCCGGCTTCCCCAGGATCTCCCGCATCACCCTGCCAGAGGACACACAGACATTAGGACAGGCAGCCGTGGTGGTCCTCCACGCAGGTCCTCTGCACACCCCGCTACCCTGGCCCCTGCAGGAGGGCTTAAAAGGCTCTTCTCCCACCTCGCACCAGACACGTAAATCCCCATCCCACTGGGCAAAGCCAGTGGCCAAACTGGGAGGCGTGCTTGCACCTACAGCCCAGGGGAGGAAAACCCCGCTTTGGGCAAGCAGAGTGACCCCAAGGCTCTGCCTGCCTGGGCAGCTCAAGACTCACCTTCTCTGTCCTTACCTTCTCTCCTCTCATCCCCAAAGGCCCTTCAGGTCCATTTGGACCTTCCCGTCCCTGAAAACAAACGGTCCATATCAGCAGCAAGGCATTGCACTAACTCAGGAGGCCTTTGCAGCTCCTGAGTGTGGGTGGCAGGGGCTGGGAGGCCCCAGCACACCACGTCCCCACGGGCAGAGAAACCACTCGCAGCTTCTTAAGCCCCTTGCACCAGCTCCCCTTTTCCTTCTCTTCCCGCAGGTGCTTTTCAGAGCTCCCTTAAAAGTGTTGCACCAGCAAAATCGCTGCACTGGGTCCTACCGGTGGAGGGCAAATGGCTGAGGCAGGAGGCCGTGTTGTGCATCAATTGAAGGAGCCACATCTGCACTCACCAGGTACCCAGGTGGGCCAGCAGCACCAGCCGCTCCAGGAGTCCCTGTTTCTCCTGCCGAGCCAGGCTTCCCGGGGATGCCGTCCAGCCCCCGCATGCCAGGAACGCCCTGCAAGGCCAAAAGGCCGTTTAGGCACTCCAAAACGCAGTGTGGGGTGCAGATCCAGGGAGGGCAATGCCAGCAGGAGCCCTGTGCCTGAAGCAGTTGGGCCACCATGGGGTCTGCAAGGTACCACCTGTGCCTGGTGGGTCCCAGCGCCTCATTACTGCGGGTGCAGGAGGGCACTGCTGTCCCCATACCTGACTTGTCACCACCCAGCTACCCATGCAGGGTTTGGGTCATTCTCCGCCCCACGACCAGCCTGGGGATGAAGCTGCCTCCAGAGTGGGCACCTATCTTTCATCCCATCAGACATCACCCAAATTCAACATCTCTGCAAGCTACAGCTCTCCCACTTACAGGCAGCCCCGGAAGCCCTCGAGGACCTGGGTCTCCTGCTCTGCCCTGAAACAAGAAGGATGCTCAACAGCGTGGTCATGGCAAGGAGGCACAGGGGACCCCGAGCAGGATGAGGCTTTGCTCAGACAACGCCCGTGTGCCTGGGCCACCTCAACAGTGTCTGTGCAGCATCAGGAAAAAAACCCAGCCAGCAACAGGCAGGACCAGGGTTCTGCCCGCTCCCACAAATGGGTCTGGGATCCGTGCTGCTAATGCTATAGGTAGCACATGGTATATATTGCAGGGTATTGCACATGCACAGGGGACCGTGGCAGAGGGAACGGAGCAAGCCAGGCACACAGGGAGCCCGGGAGCCCTACCTGGGAGCCGGGAGCGCCTCGTGGACCGGGGGGACCTGGCAGGGCCTGGGGGAGGGAAGTGCCGTCAGAGTCCCGTGCCGCAGCCCTGACTGCTCCCCGCTCCGCAGTTTAGTCCCTTGATGCCAGTGGCAAAGATTTCCCATTTTCCCACACCCAGCCCAGCAAAGGCGACTTGCTCAGTGCTTCTCTGGGGTGGCTGGAGCTGCCCAGGGCAGCAGCAAACAACACTCACCTTGGGACCAGCTTTTCCTGGAAATCCCGGTGGGCCTTGGGCTCCTGTTTCTCCCTGTTAGGATGAAAGAAAGATTTCCTTTCCTCTGTATGTTTTAATGCAGTAACCTCTTAAGGAAAAAAAAACCAAACCAAAACCCCAGCTGCCTGGCATCTTTTGGGCAGATGAAGTGCTGGAGAACCATCAGTCCACCCAATGTGGGAGCCAGCTCCTGCCGTTCTCCTCCTGCCACCCCTGCAACCTCCCTGGCACAGCAGATGGAGACTGTTCATGGACACCACCCAAACCCATCCATTGGGTTCAACAGCCCAACCCAAAAATGTTTCTGAAGCCTGGACTCCCGCCCCAGCGCATCCCCTCCCTGCTGTTCTGGATTTCCCAGCCCTACCTTGTCTCCCCTGCGCCCCGGCCTCCCGCGGTTGCCAGCAGGTCCCGGGTAGCCCTGGGGAGAGCACGGTGTTAGGAGGCAGCCGGGGCTGCCCGGCATCTCCAGGGTTTTGGGAGAAGGTGGTTGCTGAGGCTGAGATCTTGCCCAGGGAAATGCAGGACCCCGGGCACGGCAGGAGCCCTGGCAGGACTGCAAGTGCCAGGCTGGAGGTAGCATTGCTCCAGCAAGCCTCCCCCCAAACCAGGCCACTGCCTGCGGGCAGGCAGGCAGCACCGTACCCTCCTCCGCAGGCAAGTCTACCACTTACATAGGTGCCGACAGGTCCTTGTGGCCCCTCCGAGCCAGGCTTCCCAGGCAGCCCCTGCCAGGCAATACGAGGGCATTAACAAACCTCTGCTCCTGGGATGTGGGCAGGCATCTTCCTGTCCTTGGTGTCCACATCTGAACCCGTGGGATCCCCCCAGGTCTCCCCATGGCAGCCAAGAGCCTCTCAGGGCTGTTCACCATCGCTTCTCCAACCAGCCTGCCCCAGCATGCTCACGGCCCCCCCAAGCCCCAGCTCTCACCTTTGTGCCCAGGGAACCCGGCTCTCCATCAGGTCCAGGTTTTCCCAGAGAGCCCTTTGGAAATATTTGGGGAGGAGGTGTCAGTCAAAAGGCTGAGATGAGACAAGCCCCACCGAGCCACCACTGCTGCCTCTGTGCTCGCAGACAGGCGTCACCTGGTCCAAACCAGGTTGCTGGGGACAAACTCTGCCACTGTGGCTTGTCCTGGTGCCTCCTGCACACCAGCACCCCATGGCTGGCTCTCCGGCAGGGTTGTCACCGGGGAAGGTGACGATACTCGCTCTCGGGGTCATCACCAAGCCCAGCTGAGAGCAGGCTCTCAGGGAGGAGCTCTTCCAGCTGCAGGAGCTGCTCTGGGTCTCCATCCCAGTGGGCAAGAACATGGGACTGTCCTCCCTGAACCTGTACCACCCATTTCCACCTGGGACGGAGCAAATGCTTTGATCTCCTGCCAGGACTACGCTGCTATTCAGCCACCCAGGTGTGAAGGGTTTCCATGGGCTGCCGCCCTCCACGGAGATCCCGCTAGGCTCAGGGAAGCTGCAAAGTCCCTCGGGCAGGTTGATTCCCTGGAGAAATGATTCTGCTCTTCCCTCGCCCCAGCTATTTCTGCCACTCTGGCTTTTTTATGTTTTTTAACAAGAAGTTAAGATCAGGTCCTACAGATGCCCTGATCCCCTGCTGGTTCTCAAGGTGGGAAAGCCCCATATGCCCCACCAGTGGCACCAGCCGCGCTGACTTCCCACCTAAGAAAATGCAGAGTTCATGCAGAAGGAACATTTTTTTTCCTTACTATCGATCCAGGAGGTCCTGCGTGCCCACGCCCCCCCTGCAAGCCGGCAAAACCCTGGAGGAAAGGGCAGAAGATGAGCGATGGAGGGAAGGCAGAAGTAGGAGGGATGGTGAAGCTCTCCCCTGGCAGTGCATGGTCCGAGAAAGCAGAGTGCAGTGCCTGGGGCCAGGCGCAGGCGAATGGCTCAGCCTGTCGAATACAGCGCTGGTGCTTTCCACTTCAAACCAGCTCTTTGGTTTCTCGTTGAAGCACCGCGGCTGTGTGTGTACACGCACACAACGCCCACACGTGCATCTAGACAGCGCTGTGCAATGCTAACAGCAAATTCAAAGGTGCCCCTCTGACACAGAGCAGAACATTTTTCATATTTTGTTTTGAAGGAAGTGCCAGATATTTTTTTCTTTTGCATTTCAGAGCAAAGATAAACAAATATTAGAAATCCTGCAGAAGGGAAAACTTGCTGCCAGTCCAGGTCTTGCTGCTGGACCTGTTTTGGATAGCAGCGCCAGGGATGAGAAATCATTTTGCAATAGCACTGCCCCATTCCCTCTCCTTCACCCTTCAGCACGATTCTCAGCAGGTCCCTGCCTGCAGGCTCACCCAGAGGAGCACCCTCCAGCTGGTCTCGCTCCATCAGGGCCACCCACCAACTGCGCCCCATCCCATGGCCATGCTTTTGAGGCACATCCCCAAGGGCAGAGAGCCAAGCAGAGGGCAAGAAGAACAGAAATCAGACAGCCGTGCAGCTCTACTCACCGGTGGTCCTCTCCTGCCTGGGCTGCCCACGGTCCCTGGGGGACCCTGCAGGACAAGGCAGGTGACGATGAGGATGGAGAGACAGAGGCAGCCTCTCCCAGTCCCACCATGCCAGCCCGGAGCCAGCTGATGCACATCATGGCTCAGCTCCCCCTCTCAATACAACCCACCACCCCAACCCTCGCCCGCAGTCAAGTACAGAGTGTAGGATGGGAACCTGTGTACCAGGCTTTCCTTCTGCGCCTTCTGCTCCCGGGATGCCCCGCAAGCCCTGGAAGGAGAGTCTCGTCTCAGGAAAGCAGAGCCCGGTAGCAGGGGCTCATCCAGCTCCAGAGCCTCCCTCCAGTATTAAAAGGTAGCAAATCAGCGGTGGCATGGTCCCCAGGGTGCTTGTCTGGTCTGTATCGAGCCATGGGTTTGTTAGTGCGCGGCTCATCCCTGCACAGCTCCTGCAGCTCCTCCCTGCTCCATCCCACCTTTGGATGCGATCACTGGGAAATAACATGAGTGTGGGAGGAAACCCGTTCCCACCGTGAACACCTCGACCATACTTTTTCCTCTCCTGCCCCAGCTATTTATTCCTGTCTCCTTCACCAAACACGACTCTGAATAACAGAGTTTTCTTAAAAAGTTGTTATTTCCTGAATTTTCTATGCTCAGGGTTAAGAGGGAAGTTGTGGTGTTGGGCAGGTGGTTTGTCAAAACACTTCATGCAATGTGCAGAAGCCTGAGCTGCTCATCCCCAGCTTATCCTGTGCAAATTCCCCAGCAGAGCCCAACCCTCCGATCTGGCTGCATCCCGGGATGCTGCTCCCCGAGAGCTGGCTTCCCTGTCCCAGCGCTGACAGCACCACGTGCCCGCATGGGGACGTGGGTCATCTGCTACTTACGGGCAGCCCAGGGACTCCGACCAGCCCACGCTGACCCACGCGGCCCTGGAAAACGGGAAGCATTAGAAGAGCATCCTTCTGCCAGCAATAAAGCTCCAGATCTGGCACACAGCTGGTGCCCAAAGATGCCATGGCTCTACCCCAGCACATCCCAAGCCACCCAGCAAGGGGTCTTGAGGATTGTTTCAATCTCCCACAGCCAAAGATGCTCCAAGGTTCAGCTACAAGTACCAGCACCCCATTAGTTACCCGGGCTCCCCGCACTCCTGGGGTTCCCTTCGGGCCATCAGGACCTCGGCCTCCCTAAAATTCACACAAAGGGAAACACAGTCACTTTAGACCACCCCGCAGGTCTCCCCCAGCCCCTCCACCCCAGTGAGCACCGAGGGGACTCATCCAGCCACCACCGTGCGGTGGCAGGTCAGCGTGCGGCCGTAGCGGGCGCAGGGATGCCACGCACGGGGTGGGGGGCCAAGAGGCTGGGAACCCTCCCCGGGGGGGCATCGCAGTGCTGTCCCCTGGGTGCTGGGACCCACGCTTGAGGTCACGGGCAGGGTGGTCGCATCCTTGCCCATCCGTGCGAGGACAAGGGCTGTGGGGAACTGGGGGACCCAGCGGCAAATGCCGGCGCTGACCTTGGGTCCCTCGCTGCTGTTCAGCCCCGCCAGGCCGATCTGCCCTTCTTCCCCCTGCCATGAGAGAGAGGAGAGGAGTCGGCCAGGGCAAAGGCAGCCTCTGATCCTCTGCCTGCTCCCCCAGCCACGGCAGCCACCGCCCCCCTGCCTTGTGTAGGGGAGAAACACAGGGAGCATGGCCGGAGGTAACATTAATTAAATGGCAATGTGACCCGGGGCACCAGCCGAGCTTTGCGGTGGGGATGGGGGTCATCCCCCATCCCTCAGGTTTATAAAACTGGCCAGAAAAAAAAAAAGCTCAATGGGTTCAGTGTTGGCCCAAAGCAGCACGGTTGAGTATTTTCACTTCCTGCTGATGAAGTTAAAGGCAATTCAAAGGACTGATATGCCAAGGCTCCTGCCTGCTCAGTTACAGCCCCAGCAGGACAGGCACAGCCCGGACCCCAGCTCCAGAGCGATGCTGTGTGGCAGCAGCGCTGCTTGGCTGGGTGGAAAAGGCACCGACTGGCAGTGAGATGAGTCGTGATCTCTTGGAGAGGTGGGAGGATTCATTTCTCATCCTGAGGAGCAAATGTGAGAGCAGATCCAGGCAGGCATCCCAAAAGCCCTCTGAGGGGGAGGGCATCACATGCAGGGGGATGCTGTAGACCAGAAAGGTGGGTGGGAAAATATAATTCCCCCTTCTCCTTCTCCTGAGAAGCTGGAAACCACCAGAGATAAGCAGCCAGCCTGGCTTCAGTTCCCAGGTAGAAATATTGATCTGCAGCTGGCTTTGTCCATCCTGACAGCTCACTCAGAGCACACACTGCAGGAAAAAGCACTCTAAAAATTGTGCCTTGTTTCTATGGTTCCTTGAGTGCTGCTGTGCTTGGCTCTTGGGAGCTGGCGAGGGTCGGGACCCAGCAGTATAGCTGGTGAGAAGCAGGGCAGCTGGCTGGGCAATGGCAGCCCTCCGGAGCTACCAGCACAGGCTCCAGGAGGCAGAGAGCCCGGCAGGAGTCGGAGGTGAGCATCAGTTCAAGAGAGCAATCTGCGAGCCCT
This sequence comes from Fregata magnificens, assembly GCA_013389945.1. Taxonomy (NCBI): domain Eukaryota; kingdom Metazoa; phylum Chordata; class Aves; order Suliformes; family Fregatidae; genus Fregata; species Fregata magnificens. The sequence goes on from WAAD01007751.1 coordinate 66,384, forward strand.
GTACTCTCCAAATACCTGCAAAGGGTGCTGACCTGGAGCAGGAACTCAGCAGGAACCCTGCAAAGATGCTCCGGCAGAGGCTGCTGGGGAGGGCTGCCCTCAAACTTGCTGGAAATCCCCTGCCTAAAGCTGCCCTCTCCTCGCATCGCTGAACCCATCAGTTAATTTCAGGTCATTGATGGGGGCACAGCCGGAGGGGTCTCAAGCAGCCGGGTCAAACTCCGTTGGTGCCAAGTGCTGCGGTGCTGGGGGCACCTGCGACCCCAAGGATGGGGGCTTTGAGCAAAACTCCCCACAGCCAAGCAGGGGCCAGTGGTGCCCGAGCAGTGCAGAGGAAGATGCCGTTAGAGGGCTCCCTGAGCCTGCACCAGCTCCCACCGCCCCAGCGAGCAAGGAAATACCAGTACTGCTGCCAGGTGGGCTTTTGGCTGGGGACAGTCCAGCACCTTCAGCCCACGGGAGCAAGAAGAGGCAGCGCAGGGTGGCAGAGATGCCCAGGATGCTGGAGGGGAGCTGGGATTAGGCAGTGGGAGAGAGGGATCCTGCAAACCTGCAGTGCCTGCACCAGCGGCACTGCAACGTGTGGCTTTTGAGCAGGCACCAAGGCATGCCACCCATTGCCCAGGCTCGGGAGCAGGCAGGAGTGCTCACCCTGGGCAGGGTTGGGGCAAGGCAGCACTGCCCATGCTGCCTGCATCTCTCAGGGCTGTCCCCTCCCCACAGCACCCACCTTACGGCACAACACTGGGCGCATGTGTATCCCACCACACCACACCGCGGACCAGCCGCGGCACTTACATCTGGTCCCTGGGGCCCCGCCGCTCCTCGGGGGCCGGGAAAGCCCTGCAAGCCGACCTGGCCCCGAATCCCTGGGGGCCCTTTTGCTCCTTGTGCTCCGCGTGAACCCTTGGAGTAAGACACAGCATGTCACAGCAGGGCTTGCAAACAGAAGGGACAGCCACTGCCTGGGGCTCCCCCACCCACGGGCAGGAACCCCCTGGACAGCCCATCGCTTGCTGCCCTGGCTCTCTGCACACCCGGCCTTTGGCATGAGGCCACTCTGGGTGAACACCCCGCGACGTCCTCCAAGAGCATTTGTGGGGCACCAACAATGGGGCAATATAACATTTTTAAACAGCCAAAGCAAGACGGAGCAGGGAAGGATGGAGCAGGGGTGGCACCATGGTGGGATCAAGCACAGCCTGAGCTACCTGGCTCTCACAGCCCCCAAAAGCAAATCCCCCTGGGTCCCTGGACATCCACCGAAACTCATCCACCAGCTGGAAAATGGCACATTTGCAGAGAAAGCAGCTTGAGGAATCCCCCCGCACGCCTGGGTATGTGGTACCTTGTCTCCTTTGGCTCCCAGGTCTCCCTTGGCTCCACCTGGACCTCGACAGCCCTGCAAGAGCAGCAGAGGTGGAAAGTACACTCAGGAAACCATGTTATGCCACTCCTTGCAACCAAAGCATGCTGTGATCTGATTTTGGCATCAAAGAAAGTTAATTTTGCCCAATTTACGTCAGGGCTTTCCTCCTGATGGGCTTTTCGGAGCTGGGAGCAGGTACATGCTGGATCTGCTCCTCATGGCAGGGGTGCTCCAGAGCTTCTGGGTTCATTCACCACCAAACCGTTAGTGCCCCCAGCACCCCGTGCCAATCCCGCCCCCAGCTCACTGGCAGGTAGGACACCTGCAGCAGCTGGTGGTGGCATCTCAGCTGCACCATACTGATGCCAGCATGATGCTGAGCACCTTGTCCTCATTAGTGTGTCCCTTAACACATGCTAAAGCACTCCCACTTCCCTTGCCGCCTCCCAAAGCAGACAATATTTTAGGACACACTGTCGTGTCTGAAAGCTTCTCTTATTACAGCAAGGCGAGCCCAAGTGCAGCTCTGCCTTCCCAAACGACTGCATTTGCCACCTATTCAAATGTCAAGTCCAAACACAGGCAAAGAACATGAAGCTGGTGCTTTGGGCTGCTCTAATGCAGCTCTTCTGCATCCCAAGCAGGGGTGGCATAGGTGCCATCACTCACCGGCTCTCCTTTGGTGCCTTTTGAACCTGGCAGGCCAATAAACCCCTTCAGAGAAAGACACAAAATGCAAGTTAAAAAAAAAAATACAAAGGAAAATATCACATGCAGTCATGGAGGCTGACAACCCTGCCACGCTACAGGGACGGGAAGATGCTGATAAATGGGAGACAGCAGGTTAGCTCTGCAGAGTTGCTGCTGCCGATGCCATGGTGGGATTTGCTCCCCAACAGGGACCAGGGGATGCATAAGCCCTCCCAAGTCTGCTCTCACCCACACAGCAGCCCCCAGCACAAGGTCCTTGTTAGCCTCCAAAATGCACCACCCACATCGCACTCTGCATCCCTCATCCCTTTTGCAAGCGCCAGTTTTCAGCTCTGCATGTCGGGGTTTCAGCACATGAGAAGCAAATGCACCAAGGGCCGTGCTCAGCTGGGACACCGTGGGTCAGGCAGGAGGAAGGCCAGGCTGCCCCAGCCTCCTTGCCCTTTGAAAAGCGTAGCTCAGCACCCAAACCCCTTGGGAAAAAGGGTGCACCTAATCACGCACCAGGGAAGGGATAGGCAGGGCTGGGGCTGGGGCATCTCTGCTGATAAATCCATAGGAGGAAAAAAAAAAAAAAATCAAGGTCCCTGCAAGCAGCAGAGTCAGAGGAGCTCTAGAGTTTGGAGATGAGGAGAGTGGCCATAGGGACGTGACCATCATCCCCACCAGCCCTTGTGCCACAAACATTGCGGGAAGCTGGGGGTGGCAGGGGGGAGGAGGGCATTTGGGGGGCTGCAAGGGGGACTTACCCCAGGGCCCTCCTGTCCCGGCTGTCCCCTCAGCCCAGGGGCACCATCTGCGCCCTGCAAGAGGAGTGCTGGCATCAGCTCGTGCCGTGCTGGGCAGAGAGCGCCCAGCCCCACTGTGTCCCCTCCCCGGGGCTGCCAGGGACCTCCAGGCTTCATTTGCGAGGTCTGCTGCAAGTGCTGCCCTCCTCTCCCCTCCGAAAGCAGGGGCAGGGACGCCTCACCCCACCTCTCAGGTCCCTCCAGGGAAAGCCCTCAAGGCTTCATCCCCACCAAGGTCAAAGCGAGCCAGCAAGAAGCTCTTACGGTGTCTCCTTTGGGACCAGCAGATCCCTCCATCCCAGCTGGACCCTGGGGAAAAGCAAAGGTAGTGGGACGTTTGGGAGAAGAGGGACGTTGCTCACTGTCCTGCTCTGCAGATGAGACCCCAGCCCATAGAAACCCTGCCGGGTGCCGCAGGGGCTGCACGTCACACCCCAGGGACGATGTCCCCATCAGCTCCCCCTTCCCTTCGCCCCCCCTGCCTGCACGTCCTGCCCACAGCAGGGGCTGCAGCCAGTAGCTGGCNGACAAATCCCAGCAGCTCCTTCCTCGCTCAGCAAGCGCATAGGGGGGGACCCACACCTCGGAGACATGGTGGGCTCTGAGCCAGGACAGCACCCACTTACCTGCATGCCCCTGGGGCCGGCGGGGCCACGTGTCCCCTGCAAGCCCTGTGGTCCCTGCAAAGCAGCGGGGGATGAGGAGCTGCTGTTAGAATCAAATCCATGCACACATCGTACAAAGCCTGCAAAACCTCTCCTGGGAAATACCGTGCTGCTGAGGAGCTCCAGGGCTCCCAGCCAGACGGTGCGAGGGGAGCCCCCCGCCACTGCAAGTGGTACAGAAAGGATTCCCACCCCTGTCTCAGCCTCCTTGCAGAATTTGGGGTGGGTTGAGATCACAGCTGAGCTGGAGGAGATCCCTCTGGGCTGGGTGACCCTCGGGACACCCTCCTGTCCCGGCACCCCCACAAGCTGTCCCAAGACACCCCATCACCGTGAGGTTTGCTCATCCCTTGGTGCAGGCGCATACTGACATACCTTGGGGCCCCGGGGGCCGGGCAAGCCAGGAGGGCCCATTTCTCCCTGGGGAGAGAGCAGGGAAGGGAGGGGGTGAGCACAGTGGCCAGAAAATCCCAGATAGCAAAGGAGGGGAACTGGGGCAGACCCACCTGAGAGCCATTGATGCCTTGGCGTCCCACGGATCCCGGCTGGCCTGGCTCTCCCTGCAATGTAAGAGCATGCCCAGCCCTGCAGCCACGCGCACCGTGGCACCAGAGATGGGATGGGGCCCCCCTAGGCATCTCCCACGGCAGCAGAGGCAGCCCCAGGTTAGTGGGGATGCTGGGGGGGGCTTTACTGGTGTGTGTCAGTTTTAACACCATTTGTCCTTTTGCAGTTGTTCTCCCCCCACTACCAGGAGGCTGCATTTTAAGCAGACGCATCCTTTTCGGGTGTAAATCAGCATAAGGGATGAAACTGGGCAGGACATCGTGGCACGTCCCAGCCTGCCAATGTGATCCTGCCCTGCTCTTGCTGCAAGCCAGACGGCAGCAGCTGCCCCAGCCCAGCCACCGCCTGCGTTTCAGTGGCGGTTTGAACCAAAAAGCTGTGACTTACCATGGGGCCGGCAGGGCCCGGGGGACCCACTGAGCCACCTTCTCCCTGGAGCGTGAGAGAAAGGATGCCATTTTTCTCACCTGTTTTGCTTTGATTCTCTCCTTTTAATCTTCACATCCCAAATTCCCCCTTTTCTTCGCATCAAGCATCAGCTACTTGATGTCCCTTCGAACAGCTACCTGGCCAGCCCCTGGCTCCCCCACTCCCTTCATGTTGGAAGGTGCTTCTATTCACCACCACTGAACCACTTCAATTTTTCTTTTAAATCCTCTGTAAACCATTCTCTGGCTGGGATGCCTCCCAAAGATGTGGCAGCAGTTAAGCTATCAGTGTGCCGAGAGCAGCATGGAAAAACCCAGGTGCTGTCAGCCTGGGATTCATTTCAGCTGAAGGTGGCCACCTAAAATAAACCACAATGCAACATGCTCTGCAAAGGCTCATTTCTCTTCATCGTCAGCCAGGAGAATGAGCTGGGATGCAAACATCCATGTGGGAGGTGTTGGAAGCAAGGGGAGGCTCCTGCCCCCAACAATGCAGAGGGACAGCGTGCCTGGTTGCTCTGCGGCAATATCCCCATTAATAAGAGCCACCTCCAGGACAAAGATACAGGTGTAGTTTAGGTCCAACTCTTGGGAAAAAAAAAATAAACAAGGATTTTGTAAGAGCGAACCACAAAGCGGTGCCAGTGACCTGCAAAGCCCAAGTCCTCCCTCCTCGGAACCATCTTTCCAGTGGGGGACAGCAGGCTCCTGCACCTCTTTGGGGAGGGCAGGTGACATAGAGAAAGCAAAACCACTCACCTCTGGCCCCACAGGGCCTTGGAAGCCCATCACACCCTTCAGACCCGACATCCCCTGGGAGAGAAGCCAGGAGTGGGGTGTCAGCAAGGTGCCCACCCCGAGGTGCCCACCCCGAGGTGCTCACCCCGAGGTGGCAGCTGCCTTTGTCCCATCCCTTGCAGGAGGGTCAGGGAAAACCCGGAGACCACAAGGGCTTCGCCCAAAGCCGGGAGAACATGGGCTGGAGCCAGGGATGGAGCTCGGGGCCATCGCAGAGAAGCAAAGGGGTTAGCCCAGGAACGGGGATGGAGGGAAGGAGCAAACCCGGCACGGCAGGGCGCGAGACACCCCCGGCTTCCCCATTAACTCACATGAAGCCCAGCGGGACCTGGCAGGCCATTTTCTCCTTTCACCCCCTGGAAAAGCCAAGAGCAGCCTGAGCGATGGAGGAGAGCATGACCTGGGGCTGGGGGGCCGTGGCAGGGAAGGAGCAACCCCCTGCCCGACCCAGGCGGGGCTGTGAAGAGCAAGGACAGACACCCTCACCTTCACTCCCTTCTCTCCTTTCTCCCCAACCGGTCCAGGGTCACCCAAGAAACCCTGAAATGGGAACAACAAGGACATGTGAGCCCCAGCTGGACCATCAGGAGCTGAAACATAGCTGCCGTGCTCCAAAGGACTGTCGGTGTGCTGCAGGGGGATGGGGACCCTGTGCAAAATGAGGCAGCCCCAGAAGAAAAGCCTGGCTGCTTGTCCCCAGCACAGTGCCACCCCATTGTGGCTACTCCGCTCCCATGTCCCAAGATAGCGTTGCACCACGCCACACACAATGGTGACACGGAGGTGTCCCAGTGCCTGCAGGGCTGGGACGGGGCTCTCCATGCAGCGCTGCACCGGGTGGCAGGGCCGTGCCCATTGCCTGTGCCTTGGAGGACGCCGTGGTGCCCTGAGCTGCACACAGCAGCAGCGGAGGAGAAAAAGAAAAGCTTCACGGGCCTGTGCAAGCGGTGCAAAGATTCACGTGTCCGCAGCTGCCGAGTGCTCAAGCGCAGAGAGGTTGAGCCCAAGGGCAAGAGATTCTCCATCTGGATGCTGGGATGATGCTCACAGGCAAGAGGGCACAAAGTACGGGCCAGAAAAGATATATGATAAACCATGTGAGATTGCTGTTTCACAAAGAAGAAATTGGGTTTCAAACACCCCAGTACGATCAGACCTCGGAAGAGGCCAAAACCTCCTGGGCAGCTCTAAAAATTTTAGCTAACACTTGCCTTAAAAAGACTGGGTGGGTGGAAAGGAAAAAAAAAGGGCAACAAAGCACTAGCATTCACTTTTTTATGGACATTTTATATCCTGGCTGACAAATCCCCAGAACAGCCTGGAGAGGAACTGCAGCAACATGCTAGTGCATGTGTGCATGTTGCACTAGCACTACTACAACTCCTGCCGTCCCTGGGCTGGGGCAGCTCAGAGCACAGAGCACTCGCACGGCCGGAGGCTGAGCGGGCACAGCGGCGAGGGCGGCTGCCAGCCAGATCCCGCACGGTTGGAGAGTGGCAATAGGGCATCCCACACCGTAACGCAACATCAGGCTAGCACACGTGTGCCCACAGGCTGGGGAGGGATGTGGGTACCAGGCGCTGCTGGTACAGTACCGGTGTAACCAGTAATGAAAAGCTCTTACTGCTTGGCATTAAGTGTACGTGCTGGGACTGGGCTTGGCACCGAATCGTGCCCACAGCACTGAGCGGCTGAACAAATGAGAGCCAGCTTACCTCTTCTCCCTTCTCTCCAGCCAGCCCCCGGTCACCCTGGAAGCCTTGTAGTCCCTGGGGAGAAGGAGGAAGGAGCAGAGTGGGTGCTGAGGGGCTGCCCAGTGCCTCGCACCCATGTCCAGCTCCAGCCCTGCTCCCCCCTCCCCACTGCGCCAGTAGCTGCTGCCTCCTGCCCACAGCCACCCCAGTGCAGAATCCTGGGGGGCTGCTGAGAGCCCCAAACCTCTCAGCATGGTCCAGTCCCTGTCACCATCCTCCAAAAGCCCCCTGAGAAAGCTTCCAGCCCAGGCGCATTGCCTGTACGCTCTGGGGATTGCTCCTGGGGGTCTGGAAAAGGGCAGAGACAGTCACACCACCAAGTGACCAGTTATCCAGGCAGTCCATAATTGCTCTCACTACTTTCTCCCCCCACCCGCGCAGTTATTTTCTCCTGTAAAAGCAGCTAGGAGGTTCAGATGCAGAAGAGCAGCCCAGCCCTTGTGCTCAGGCCCACCACAATGCAGGATCTGCAGCGCTTGGGTTATCCCAGCTGCACCTTAATGCACACATGTGATGTTCTACAGCCCTTTTTTGGGGAAATATGAACCTCAAGGCACTAATCCAGGACTGCCTAGGTTTGTAGGCTTAGGAGGAATATTTTAGTTAAAGGAGGCAAGCGAACATAAAGAGCAGCAGCATTAGGAGCTCCTTGTCTCCTGCCCGGGGCTTGGGGCTGGAGCTTCCCCACCCTGACGCCGGCCGTGCCATGGCCCTGCCTGGCCATGCCTAGCTGTCTGCTTGCCTGTGGCTTACCTGGTCTCCCGGCAGCCCCCACGGCCCAGGTTTGCCATCCAGGCCAGGGAAGCCATCTGAGCCAGGGTAACCCGCACGTCCCGGCAAGCCCTGGAGCCCAGGTTCACCCTGGGGAGAAAAAAGCCAAGCATAGAAAATGAAAAAATCCACATCATTATGAAACCAATAAATTAAACACCGAGATCTGCCTGCCTCGTGCTTTTGCAGCAATGCCTGCTAAACACCAAGTACCTCATAAGGACATGGGGAGGGCTGGCAGGGGGAGAAGCTTCGTGCATCCAGCCGCTGCAAGCGTTGGGCATGTGGATCTGCCCAGGCTCTCCTACTGAAACCGCGGGAGATTCGCAACCAGCAGCCGTACAGCAAGAAACAAAGCAGAAGGCAGGAAAGAAGCAATGCGTTAAGAGAAGGTCAAGCGAAAGCCCTCTGCATTTGCTTCTTGGCTCTGGGGCTTATGCTCAAAGCCATTTCTAATGCTTTCCCACATGCAAGAGCCTGAGAAGATCCTCTGGACTGGGGACCACCAGCTAAAGCTTAGGGGCAGCTTTTTTTTACTCCTTAGGTCACAGGCAATTCTGAATTAAGGCAGGATAAAGAGCAGTCTGGAACAAAGAGAAGACATTTCCCTTCAAATCGCTTTGATTGTTTGGATTTCTCGAAAATTTTGGAACATTTGGTCAAGTCCAAAAACTGGACTTTTGTTTTAGTTTGTAAAGTCAGAGTTTGAAGGAAAGGCAGAAAGACGCAGCTGCCTCAGTTACTTCTCAAGTGAAGAATGTGGTTGTGAAAATACAAAAGCTTGTTTTGGGGAGGTTTGCTTTTCATCTCCCTCCCCCAAGGGCTTCAACATCGCACAGCCAGCCACGCACATCCCCCATGCTCATTAGTGGCCATATATGCTTGGGGCATCCAGCCCAAAAGCCAGTATTTTTGTCCCATTCCACTTCCAGTCCCAGCTTCAGGGAATATTTATTGTTATTTGCAATTTTGCAAGAAAGAGACCTGGGCTGCGACACACCTCTGGCTGTGCTGTGTGGCAGGCGAGCCCAAGCAGATGGGCTAAATGCAAAACAGACTGTGGGCAAACCCAACCTAACCCAACCCATCCCAACCCAACCGTGTACTCAGGGGCTGATGCAGGTGGATGAAATCCCTCCTCCTCTTCCTCTCTCCTGCTGTCATTCAGTCAGCCTCCCCTGGGCAGTGAGAGCCGGGAGCAGAGACCTGCTGGAGCCTGAATGGGCATCAAAGACCTCTTGGGCCAAGGTCTAGTACAAATGTGAATCTTAACAAAAACCATCCCAGACTGGTCAAGAGCGGAGTCCAAAGTCGAGTTGAGTTTCCCTGTTGGAAACCTGCCACACAAAGCCTTTGGCAGATGCCAAAGCAAGAACAGGAGAGCCGGAGGCCAGGGACAGGGCTGCGGCCGTGACACAGCCCCCTGAACCGAAGACATCAGGCTTGCAGACGGACTGTGATGGGTGGAAAAAATTTGCCTCTTTCCATTTCTGTGCTAATCCCTCCCCCAACTGCTGACTCGCCTCGCAGATCCTGTTTATGTGAAGACGGAGAATAACTTTGGCACCTTTTGGTTAAGCTATGCCGACAGACTCCAGTGTTTACACTCAACCGGCTTAACATAGTCAGTGACGCCTTCCAGATGTTGGCAGCTGGTAAAACACTATCCCTGGGGTGTATCCCTGCTGTAAGGGAGTGGGGCCAGGGCTGACAGGACACCTGGCAGCAGGACGCGTGATAGAGAGCAGACATACAGCGCCTGATGGCATAGCTGCATTTCTTGCCCGAGATATCAGCTCTAACTTTTGTCACGAGCTTTTGGGACTCAAAGGTTCAATGCAGCTGCCAGGAATCAGCCTGTCCTGCTCACCAGCCCGTCCAATCCTTCAGCATTGATCCATGTAAGCCCAGCCTCTCCTTGGCTCCTCTTCTCAAGCCAGAGGAAAAGCCACTCGTTTTGGAGAGGATGACACGATGACAGGAAGAAAGGAAGGTCATTGCTGAGAGGGAACCAAGGGGACCACGGTGCTGTGGTTAAGGTCGCTGGGGAGATGCTGTACAGGATGGGAAACACTGGAGGGCTAAAGGAAGACAATTGCTCCAGTAGACGGGTGAGCGGGGAGACGAGCAGCAGGGATGAGCACTGCTGTCCCTTCGGAGCAGCCCAGCAGCAACCAGCACAAATGAGCAAGAGGCAGGGGGGTGTTGGGGGACCCAATCAGCTCTGTTGAGAGGGACAAGATTCGGGATGCACCAGCTCTTCCCACGAGGGCTGGGTACCAGCGAGCATGGGTGGGAGAGCAGGTGGAAAGCTCCAGCCATGCTGGGAGATTGGGAGGTCTGCTCTCCTTTCCTTTTACCCACAGGGCATCCGAAGCCCACAGGCAGCTGTGCTCTCTTGGTCGCGGGGGAGGTGGCTGGGTCTCACGAGGGCATGCTGCACAGCAGCTCCCATCGCGGAGCACAGACAGAGCTCCCACATCCTTTCAGCCAGAGCTGTGGGGAAGGAGGTGGGTGGTGTCCAGAAGGTGACAAAAGGACAGAATGCTTTTGGGACAACTGTGCCAACTTGCGTTCACCTGCCTGGGAGGACATCGGGTGACACACGGCAGAGTCCAGCACCCAAAGGGACTGTGCTGAGCAGTCATTGAGCCCATGCACCTGCTGGAGCGGGGTGCTGCAAGCACAGGGCAAGAGGAGCTGCAGCATGGACTCAGTCAGGAAAATGAGCCTGCTGTGGAGAGCCACCCCTGCCAGCCACAGCAAGGTCCCCAGAGAGAGGAGTGGGACATCACCTCCCACGACCCTTCAAACCAGGCACGTATTTCCTTGCACAGTTCTCAAACCGGCAGCAAACCTGACTGTTACAGTTCTCCCTCACCCAGCGCTCCAGGGTTTGACCCAAGAGGGGTAGGGTCTCCGAGGGTCCCCAGGACAGCCCTGAGAGCACACTCAACCTCTCCAAACTAGGGTCTCCCCGCAGCCAAGCCCCCCACCCTCCCGCAGCAAGGCATCCCCCCCAGCAGCCCCACTCACCGTGTACCCCCGCTGGCCTTTCTCGCCTGGCTCCCCCGGATCTCCACAGGGTCCCTGCGCACAAACAGGGATCGAGTCAACAAATGTGTCCCCCCGTCCTGCCCCATGCTGAGAGCAGCCCAAGGCCTGTGGAAGCTGTCATGGGGAGGACAACGAGTAACGCACAGAGGCGGCCTCAGGAAGGGCAGAGTGAGAGGATTCGCATCCCTTGGCACACCCGGCACCCTGCCCGCCTTCATGGGGTCTGTGGCCAGGGCAGGTTTGGAGGTGGTGACAGATCCGATTCCCCGTTGCTTTGGTGCCCTACGGGAGGTCGGGATGTGGAGTTTTGCCTTTGTTTCTTTTGCCTCATGGCATTGCCCTGTTTGCAGAGGCCAGCTGGGGGGGAAGCATCACCCAGCAATCCCGGGGGCTGCATGGGCATGGGGCTGCAGACCCACCAGCATGGGGCTGGCCCCACACAAGTACTGCATCAGCCGTTCTCCAGCTTGTTTTTGTGCCTCTGGGAGAGATCCACATGGTCCCTATCCAGACACGGGGGCAGGAACCTGATGCCCTGGGGAAGATAAGCCAGCACTGTTCAGCTGGCAGAGACAGAGAGGCAGGGGCTGCGTCTGCCAACGAAACCCAGGGACTTAGATATCAAACATCACCCGGGTTTTGGTGGGAAGCAGACAAGCCAACCATTAGGCTTCTTTGAAACCCAATCCCAAGGCCCTTAATTACAGCATGCCAGAAGCCACCAGGCAGCAGATGGTTTTTGGGGCAGCCCAGGACTGTGCAAGTGACTGGGGACATCGACACTGCAAGCTGCCCCAGGCCAGCCAGGGTGGCAGTGGGGCCAAGCAGCACCCAGCCGTGGAAGGGACCCCAGGGCTTTTCTTACTTACAGGTGCTCCTGTTTTCCCTGGATGTCCTGGGGGCCCGGGGGCTCCGGGTTTTCTCTGGATTAAAAAGAGAAATGTTGGTAAAACAAATCTCACTGATGAAAGTGCTTGGAGAGAGGCAAACCCAGCTGACCAAGCCAAGGAAAAACTGAACCACAGAAAATTGCTTAACAGCAATACTCACCGGCCAGCCTGCATGTAGAAGCTGGTAAAACGATGATTGCTGAAAGGAGAATGGGGGGGGAGCAAAATGTTAAAAAAAGCCCTAAATCCCTTTTTTGCTGGCTTCAAAGTCTTTTTCCTGTTGCTTGGGAAGACATAGCAATGAACTAGTCCTCTAATTAAATTTTTTTTTATACTATGTGTATGCAAGTCACAGGACAAGGCTTAATCTGAGGACAACCTGTAGGAGATAAGGAACTGCTGGCCTCGTTAGCAAATGAAGACAGAGACCCCACTTCTGAAGTCTGCTGAAATTCAGCTCCCCCATGGATGCCCTAGCAGCCTTGGGACACCAGATATGTTTTGCATGTGGAGAGGTCGGGAAGGTGTTGTTGGTGAGTGCAGGTACCATCATATTTAGCCCAGGTTGGACTAAAACCAGCTGTTTTGACACTGCAGTTTGCCCTATGTGGGAAATCTCATCCCGACCAGTCCCATCTGAAGCCCCAGGGGAGGAGATGCCCAGGCAGCCGTGGCCAGCAGGCTTTCTCCTCGCGGCTCCTAGCAGCCAAATCTTTCACACACCTCCAATTTTTTAGAAGACCAGATGACCACAAAGAGAAAAAAAAACACCCAAAAGCCACAGGGTGGGCTAATCCCATCATAGCCACGGCTAATCCCATCGTATTTCAAAGCCAGCATAAAGGTCCTAAAAACTCACGGTGCAGCCTCCTCTACGCATACTTCCAAGCCAGGTTTCCCCAAGTTTTGGGAGACGGCCAGGAAACAAAATTATGTCTGTCTCCAACTACCAGCCATCCTCCTGCCCTCCCAGCAGCACAAACCACAGACGCTCGGGAGGCAAAACCCACCTTTCCTCCTCCTCCTCCCTACGGTGAGCCCAGACATATGGTCCAGGCAGCTCCTCCAAATCCTGGCTTGCATCAAAGGCTAAGAAAAGCCCCTCCTTGTTCATCACTCCAATCCCAAGCAGCTGGAGAGGCAGGATTCCCATGTGCTCCCCAGCTTCAGCCTCGGGGGTGCTGGGAAACCCCCTCCTGTGCCCCCCCTCCAAAGATCCGTCCTCCGATACCAGAGGAGAGAGTAGGGGAAAAGCCAAGGAACTCATTAACGAAAATAAACACAGACCTTTCAACATATGGAAATATTTCTAATAATGAGTGGGGCTCTCGGGGACGGATGATGGATGGATGCATTTAACTAGCTCTAACGCTGCACAAGGCATCTCAGTTCCTTTCAAGTTTATCCCAAATTGATTACTGTGAGCCAACGGGTGCAGTCCTTGCCAGCCTGCCAGGGCCAGGCCGTGATCCTCTTGTCCAGCCAGTTCTCATTTCCCTCAAAAGCTGCTCACAAAAACTTCTTTGGGCGGTTGGAGCATGGCCAATCCTTTTGCCTTGTCTCGGGAATCAGCGAACTCAGATTCACTTGGGACAGGATATTATTTCATTAGGCTTCAAAAAAAAAAAAAAAATCCAACCTTTTAAAAAGGGGGAAAAAAAAAAATCCCACAGGAGACATGAACTCGTATTTTGGAGCACCAGATGCTAAAGAGAAGGGAGAGAAATTCATTGCCTTGTGCAATTTCAGCAGGAAATAGTCGGCACTTTGCTCGCTGCAGCTCTGGTCAGCAGGGAGTGGCGTGATGGGTACAGGGATCATAAGCAAACGGAGGGGATGGAGGATGGGGAGTGATCGCCATGTGGATCTGCCCTCCTGTAAAACACCAGCCTGAGAGCAGGGCAGAGAAAACCCTTCCAACAGCTCTGCAGGGAGCAGGTCATGCCCTGCAGCACCGTCCTGGCCACCCTCCCCAGTCCACCCTGTGACCACCCTCCCCACGGCCATAAAGCCATGCAGGCACAGAGCTGCCTTAGCTGCCGACCTTTCAGTAGCAGGAAATCCCTAAAGATTGCCTCCTTTTTGCATGGAGCAATATTTTCTTTTGCTGCAAGGTTACCAGCACTCATTTCCCAGCCTGCCCTCTTGCTTTTAAAGGTATTGGGAGAAATAAAAAGAAAGGACAGCGGCGCTGCAGAATAAGCTCCCTAATAACTGCAGGACCTCCTTCCTCCTTCCCTGGCTTCTGGGACTCCACCACTACTGAAGTCAACACTGCCAGAACAAGACAGCAACAGTTCCTGCCCCTTGAGTTACACCGAGACAACTTCTTGGCAAACCCAATGTCTGTCAGTGTGTCGCGAACAAGAACGCAGGACAGGGGCTTGGGGCAGAATCACAGTGGCCTTAAGCTGTTTTTGCTCAATTCCCATGAACAGCAAAGTCTCCGGGAAGGAGCAGGAGAGGCTATTGAGCATCCCAACAGCCATAACTGCTCTGGGACAGTCACCGATGTCCCTTGCTTTCCCGGTCCATCATCCTGCATTACGTCTTCTGGCCTGAGACGTGGCTTCTCTGACTTGCATTTCCAAAGGCTGAGCCAACAACAAACCCCAGCAGCCCAGGATGCCCCCCCTGCAGCCCCCAAATCACAAGCAGTTCGTTCACAAGAGCAGCACTGTCCCAAGCCACAGCATTTCTTCAGCCCCCCAGTAAGTTGTAGGGGGCTGCAGAAGCAGACAGCCCCCCCATCTGCACAGCAGCCAGCACTCAGCTTTTCACCCCTGTGCTATCTCAACAAAGATTAGCAAAACCCAGCCCACAGCTTTGCACTCCTGTTTCCTGCTGCCGAGCAAAATGCCGCCGCCGGCTCTGCTGGGGTCATACGGCCACAGACACAATAGCCCAGCAAGGCTTTTGGGTGCCCCACGTCATCCTTGCCAGACACTGTCTTCCCCTCGAGATCGGCACTTTGCCAAAAGCACCGGGCCAAGTGCCAGCACACAAACCCCCCGGGAGCCTGCGGCCAGGGCCCCGGCAGCCCTTCAGCTTCGGCTTCCCAAACACAGACAAGACTGTCTGCTCCCTCCAGCATTCCCAAAGCCTAAGGACCAAAGGTCATGGTACACCAAAGAAATCATGGTCTACGGCAACATCCATAGGCATGGACATTTCTGCCTGCAGTACAACAAAGTCTGAGGTCCCTTTCCAAATGCAAGCAGGAAAAAAAATGCAATTCTGACTGAGTGTGCAGAGCAAAGAGCGTCAGCAGCCTTGCGAAGTGCTGTAACCATGCCCTGACAACAGGAATTGATTATGCAGATGTCTACCCCAAACACCCTGGGAGGAAGGCGATTGCCCTGGTACAGGCATGGAGATGCTCTCTGGCACTGCACACTTCTTCCAGCCAACACGTCCAGCTCGCTCTCTCCTACCCCCGTTTACTCTGGTTCCGCACTGCGTGCCTGCGATGGGTCTTGAGAGCATTGATAACAGCACAGCACCTGCTCCAGAGCAGCAGGAGGACAGGAGAACATGGAGGCCACAGAATCACAGAATGGTAGGGGTTGGAAGGGACCTCTGGAGATCATCTCGTCCAACCCCCCTGCTTGAGCAGGTTCACCTAGAGCAGAGTGCACAGGACGGTGTCCAGGTGGGTTTTGAATATTTCCAGAGAAGGAGACTCCACAACCTCTCCGGGCAGCCTGTTCCAGTGCTCTGTCACCCTCACAGTAAAGAAGTTTTTCCTCATGTTCAGGTGGAACT
>WAAD01007751.1:82210-148324 GCA_013389945.1 Fregata magnificens
CAACCCCCAACCTGTACTGGTGCGTGGGGTTGTTCCTCCCCAGGTGCAGGACCTTACACTTGCTTTTGTTGAACTTCATTGGGTTCCCCTTGGCCCAGCTCTCCAGCCTGTCCAGGTCTCGCTGGATGGCAGCGCAGCCTTCTGGCGTATCAGCCACTCCCCCCAGTTTGGTGTCGTCGGCAAACTTGCTGAGGGTGCACTCTATCCCTTCGTCCAGGTCGTTGATGAATATATTGAACAGGACTGGACCCAGTACAGACCCCTGGGGAACACCGCTAGTTACGGGCCTCCAACCAGACTCTGCCGTTGATCACGACCCTCTGAGCTCTGCCGTTCAGCCAGTTAACCAGGTCCTCCAGGTCCCAAGATACCTCCCAATGATTAGTTCTCCTGCGCTTCCCAGGAGGAATCTCATCTCCTCTAAGGCAGGTATTTATCTTCTGCAGCTGCTTTGATCCAATCCAACACAAAACTACAAGGGGCAGGTCTGGCCCAAGGACTTCTGGTCGGTCAATCCAAGCTCAGAGCCAGACCAGCACAGGGCCACTCTCCACCTCCTACCTCCAGCCAGCACTGCCCCTTCCTCGGGGTGTGCTTTGCTGGCAGAGCAGAGGTCCTCCTCACTGTATAGTCTTGCCAGCATTAAAGGCATTTGTCCTGGAGCAGAAGGTGCCATTACTCCTCTTCACAAATGAATGAGTTGAAGATAAGACAAATGTCCGGCCCAAGGTCATTAAAGCTTTTAGAGAGCTGGAGCGCTGAGCCTGGCCTCTCACTGGCCCGTTACTCTGCCCATTGCACCAACTTGCCTTGCAAGCCACCGCGCCTGGCGTCTGCTTCGAGCAGCCAATATCCAGACAGGCTGCAGTCCCATCAGAGGGACATTACAGATGCACAACGCAGAGAGCATCCCGGCTCCAGGGAGCTCCAGCCCCAGGTTGGTAAAGTGCCCAAGGCACTTAGAAACCCAATGCCTTCAGCTATTGCCCTGCCTGGCTCAGGCAAGGCTCGAGAGGGAGTTTGAAATTAAGCTTAATCACAGCAGTCGCTCTGCTGTCAGGAGCCGGGGAACCTGGACGAGGCTGGCTGGGTCGTTGTAGTGATCGCTCCCATGGTGCATGGAGTTTTGCAGCCAGCTACGCAGTAGCTGAAGCACTCCTGCCTCCCTGCAGGTCCCGGCCCCGCTCCTGTGCTCCCCACAGCATCAGGGTTCAGGTGAGAAAATATCTCGTCTTGGCAAGAAGCTTGACAGGCACAAACCCTGCGAGCTAAAGCCACGGCACACAGCTGGGGCATGGCAGAAAACTGGGATATGGTGGAAAACAGGAGCAATGCTTTGTAACCGGCAATGCAGAGCAGGAGAGCGGCTGCTTTCTGCGTGGCTTGGATCTTCTTTAGCACCTGTCCTACAAAGGTAGGGCATGAGCCACCCTTGGAAGGTCATGGATGTGTGTGGACCACAGGGACCCAAGATCTCCCAAGATCTCCCAGTCAGTCACAGGGGAAAGAGGGATAGCTGTGTGAGCACAGCTGTAAATAGGGCGCACGCTGATCCCATTTCACCCAAGGACAGCTGCCCACGGAGCCATCCTCAGTGAGCCGCAGGTCTCTCCTTGGCATCCCTCTGCCCGCACCTGCCTACCCCACCTCTGTGCTCCCACCCAACAGATTAGGAATCTCAAACCATCGCAAACCCTTCCTCCCAGCTCTCATCCCAGCAGAGCAGAGAGGCACCTGCACAGGAGCTGATGGAGAGGTGTAAGTGGAGCTTCCCGACTGCTCACCCGCCACGGCTGTAACTCACCGTGAACGTCTGCCAGTCCTCCCTGGAGTTCCTCCAGAGGACGATGGTGGGGACACCGGGGGTGCCCGCAGGGCCCGGGTCGCCTGGGGGGCCTGTCCGCCCCATGGCTCCAGGGTATCCCTAGGGAGACAAGGGCAGCTCCTTAAAACCAGCTGGCAGTCTAACAGTCAACACAGGCTGGACACAGGCTCTGACTCAAGTCAGCCCCTGAGCGGAGGCTGGGTCTAGGCACATTCCTGGGTTCAGACTAGCTCTTAAGATCTAAATAACCCTGACAACAGGGAAAGCAAAAGGAATGAACTTCATACGCACATGCCTGTGCCCAGACCCATCTAAATGCCGCAGGTATTGAAACTAATGCACACGGAAGTGGCATGACTCATGGGGCAACGAGTTTGCCCCCCCTACAGCTTGGGAAAGATGCAAACTGCTGTGCAAAGGTGGCTAGGAGCACTCTTGCTCTTTTACTGATGGGGAAGCTGAGGCACCACCCTTAATCCAGAGCATCTCCAAGCACCTGTCAGTGCACTAGGCAATGCTGCGTGCAGCGGGAGACCGAGCTGTGCCATGCAGGCTGCTGTGTGCCGGGTTCCTGGAGCAGGAGGGACAGCCGTGGGTCTGACCAACATGGTGTTAGAGGCCAGGTTTCCCTCCAAGATGAGTTGGTGGACATAGCATGGGGCTGGACTTTGGGACACACCAGCATCCCTCCTCCAGGTGACCCGAGCTGAAGCTGCTTCATCTCCCTGCTCTGCCGCCTCTGCAGAGCCGTTAAGTGGCTCAGAGGAAAGACAGCAGCTCGTCCAGACAGTCAGCTCAGTCTCGAGCCTGGGCTTAAAATACCCAGTAAAAATAGTTCTTTCCTCTTCCAAATAAAGGGCCACCAGACTGCAGCTTCAGAAGCTCACACTCCCCTCTTGATGAAAAACACCCAAACCAACCCAAACCATCTGTGGTATTTGCCTCAGACCCTACACCCCATCCCATACCTTCCTGTGTTTTCCTGGATACTCACTTTGTCTCCTTTGGGTCCCACCAGTCCACGTCTCCCAGGACAGCCCTGAAAGGCAAAGGAGGAGAGCTGTGTCACCCTGAAGGGAGACCCCCCGCAACCAGTGGAGATCCCATGGTGGCTGAGTGACCAGTGCCACAGCCAGGGCCATCCCGGCTCCAGGGAAGCAGGAACTGAAACGGCTGATTCAGAGCAAACCAACAGCACCAAGTCTCAAAGAAGCACCCCAAAGACCGGTGGCGTGGAAAGTACACCCTATTTTATGCTGCTCCCTTCCCACTCTCCTGCCCTGGCATCAGAAAGCAGCTCTGCTCAGCCAGCTGAGCAGCGTAATCCTGTGGCATCCATCACAGAAATGCCTCAGACCATATGGCCAGGGAGCAGGAGCACATTTCCTGACACCTGGTGAGGAAAGGCAGTGATCCATAAAGCTGGATCACAGCCACAGAGTCAAACAGTAGCTTGGACAAGGATGCAAACATCTGCGGCTTCTAATTTGTGTGAGATCTGACCTAGCCCATCTCTAGTCAAAAGTGCACATTTTGGCCAAGTGGTGACCCCACTTCAGGGCTTACCGGAGCACCTGTCCAAACAGAAACAAAGTCAGATGGGAGATCCTGGCTTTTCTCGATGAAAGAAATCTACCTGGAAGATGTTGGCAGAGACTGATAACACGTCAGGCTGCAGCACAGCGTCTACCTGCGTGTCTGCTGCAGAGCTGTGGCTCTGATGGCCTCAATTACAGCCGCTGTTTCTGTTCTGAGCTTGCAAACAGCCTTGTCCGAGCCCAGTAGCAAGCCTGGGAATCCACACTGAATTAACACCACCTCAGCACAGACATGGCTGCATCCCTGTGACCACCGAGGAGCCCCACTCGGGCAGCAGCCAGCCCTGACCTCACTGCCTTGTGCCAATGGGATGGGTAAAAAGGCCAAGCTGCACGTCCAGAAACAGCTTTGGCACCGAGGGATGCTTCACCAAAGGGACTTTGATCACCTAAAGTACCCAGATCTGAAGGCTGTGGGCCCCCGTGGCTCAGTTCCCCCTCCCTGGGGGCTGGGGGCCATGCCCCCTGAGCTTGGTTCGTGTACAGCACGTGTTCGTGCCAAATGGCACACGCAGCGGCAGTGATGCTGGCAACTCTGGTCTGATTTTCAGACCTTGGGTATTAGAATCATAGAATCACTTAGGTTGGAAAAGACCTTAAGATCTTAAGATCTCTCAAGAGTAAACCTAACACTGCCAAGTCCACCATTGCTGAAGGAGCTAAAATAAAGCAATTCCTGCCCACTGTACCCAATATTAAAACAGGCACCAGAATGGGCAGGGACCCCTCCCAGTGCCAGGCAGCCCCTCTATTTATCCACCCAGCATCCCTCCTTTAAGGAGTTGGATGCGTGCTGCTGAGAGACCGCTTCTGCAGGAAGGTACCCCCTTTGGAGTCACTGGGATTTTACTGTGAGCACCACGTGCCCGTCGCAAGGTGCCTGGGGACAGGCTCATCCTCTCTGCCCTGGGTGCAGATATAAATTAAATCCTTCAATACGCCTTGCCTCCCCCTGATCCCCCTCAAAAGAGCTATGGGGTCCAGTCACTTCTTGGTGCAACCTCTAGTTTATCTCCTGCGTGGACGCCCACTGCCCTAGGTCCACAGCTGAGATACACCGGCAGCCAACGGCGTGCCCAATGAACCCTTCCTCCAACGCAGTCATTGGTGGGTCACGGTGCTCCACTGAGGACACTTAAATGCACCAGGATCCTCTCTGAGGTGGCCAAAGAGCTGTTCGTCCTCCTGCTCCTCCCCAGGTGCTGGCCACGGCCACCCCCAGCATGAACACCAATGTTGCAAAGCCAACACGTGCAGTCCTAGTGCACGCTGGAGGGACAGGACCAAGCCACGGGCACAACAGCACTCCCTGAAATTTGGTGGCATCTATTTCTCTCCCTTAAGCAGTTCCCAAGCTGATGCCATTTTGTGCAAACCAAAAAGAACAATTCAGAGCACCAGCAACAACAAACCCAAGGGCTGTAACATTTCAGGAGAGAAAAACGGAAATCAATCTGAGAGATCTCATCCAGGAGGCAGCCGGTGTTTTGCCCTGTAAACTGCACACAGCACCGCTCTGCAGCACCATCCCTCCTCCTGCGGCGTGACCCGACGGCTGCAGCCCTGGGTGCTGCGGAACAGCGGGTGGCTCCCGGGAGGAAAGCATGGAGAAGATTTTGCATTTGCCTGTTGCCCGAGTTCACACCATCCCTGGCACCAGATGCCTCCAGGAGGATTCAATTTAAGCCTACAAATAGAAACCACATCTCTGCTCCTAAACAGCCAGTGCTAAGTTTGAGTAACAGAAACCAAAAAAGAAAAAAGAAAAGCCTGGGGGGACGTACCGACAGCTGGGAACCCCCATTAAATGCTGTCTGTGAAAGCCAAGGAGCTTTTGAATACTGGCAACACAATGAAATCCCTGCAAGGAGGATTAGCAAGATCATAAAAATCAGCAGCTTTTAAAGTAAGAAACACTTTCCACTTCTCACAATATGTTGGGTTTTTTCCCCACCGATCTCCAATGCCTTTACAGTGGACGATGACTGGGATGGGAACTGAGGGCATGCAGTCTGAGGGGTCTACAGTCCATAACCGCCCTGAACAGCATTAGGGCACAATCAGGACTTGGCAGGACGATAAGCAAACCTCCATCCACACCTCCCGACTGCAACAGCTACTCAAAGTGTTTTTGCAAAGGCATAAAAATCTCTGAAGGTGGCAAACCAGATGTACGTGAACCTGCACCAAGGGAGAGGACCCATCGCGTGCTGGGGCAGGGCTGGAGGTCTGTGCCCCGCTGATTTTCCCGATCGACACTGCCAGTGAAAGAGGAGGAGAAAAACCCCACAAGTGAAAAGGTTGATGCTAAAACCCCATTATTTCCAAACCTTTCCTCTAAGAATAATGACAGATGTCACCTTCAGAGATCCACCCTGCCTCGTGCCCAGGTCCCAGCTGCAAGGCCACCCGAGGTGACGCAGTAAGAGAGTGAGCCACAAGCCCAGCACACATCACCACTGCCAAAACCAGAGGTAAAGTAAAGTCCCATTCCCAAAGGAAAAGCCCCAGACTCATTTTAATGAAGTTTTCCAAGGCAAGGGCACTGATTGTTTGGTTTGTCTTCCACAGGATACATTTAAACACCCAAAACATCCATCACACCTTTGCTGGCATCACCACGAGCATGGGGCATGGCAGCAGCGAGGCGTGTGGGTATGAATTCAGGGTGCCCGGGCTGGGCAATAGCCCCAAAACAGGCTTTACGTGCCCAGACCCACCACGGCTCAGATTGGCTGAAGGGGGCTTCGTGGGACAGAGACCCAAGGAGGCAGGAGGACCTTTGGGGACCAGCAGCAAGGGCAGAGCCCCCCTGCCCTCAGCCCTGAGGAGCAGTAACAAAACATTGGGAAATGTTGCCAGGCTCAGCACATAACTTTAGCTAAAATAATAGGTCTAACCATGCATGGCATGTGCCGCTGCAGATCTTCAAGCATACACCGCTTGTGCCAGCATCTCAAACCCAAACTCCTAATGCTGGGATGGAGCTGCCTGTACCTGTGTTTCCAACCAGGATGCTCAAGACCAAGAGAAGACCCATCTCAATGCTTTCTACAGGAAGAAAAAGCAGTCCCCTCCCGGCTGGGTCCCCTCCTCGTGCTGCTTCCCCTCCTGCTGGCTGACAGCAGGGCTGTCAAATGCCGTGACGTTTCCTCCACTCCCGGGATTTTTTCATCCTTCAGCATCTGTTCCTTTTGCTATTTTCTTCTAGTTTTGCAGGCAATAGCTGCAGCAGCAGGGAGACAGCTTGGGGGGAAAGCTAGCAGTCCTAAATTTAACCATTATTCTACAAAGCCTGGCTCATCGATGACAAATTTAGTGCCAGGTCCCTCAAATACGGCCGTAAAAACAGCCGTGTGTGGAGACCTGCCTTGCAGCGTCCAGATGAACCCCCAGGGCAGCCCTGAGCTCAGGGCATCCCAGACAGCTTTCGCATGGGTGTCTGCCCAGGGGGAAAGAGAAGGTACCTGTGGTCACTTCTGGCAGTGGCACTGGGTAAATGAAATGCAATCTTCTAGAGGAATAGTTAAGAAAATGTAACCAAATTAGGGAAATAATTTTGGGAGAAGAAAAACATGGGAAAATATGTGAAAACATTTTTAAGCTACTTCTCAATGAAGAATGATGACTTCTCTAAAGATTTATCTATTCTAAGTTTACCGATTTTTTAAAATTTCTCTTTTTCATCTACAATGGATGAGTAATCTGAAAAATAATCAAAACTTATTTCAAGACAAATTCAATGCTCTGCTTTGAACCACCACAAATTTTGGGGTGTTGCAGTGGCAGAGAAGCGAAGGACAGTGATGCCAGCGGGGGCTGCGGGCTGATGCCTGGGATTTGCTGCAGGGACCCGGGCTGGAGGAGATGGCTTGGCGCCGCGCTGAGCCCCTCAGCCTGCCTCTGGGCAGGACCAGGGTGAAATGAAAACCGACAACGTGGTTAAATGACTTGAGAACACCTCTAGGGCAGGGGGGATAAGGGAATCATCTTCTCCTCTCCAGTTGCTAGTGAAGTTTCTTCAGGGACATCAAAAAAACTTCTCACAGGGCCAGGCTGGTGCACAGCCCCATGCTGTCCGCATGGAGGAGGTTTACCTGCCCGGTTTTCCCCCACAAGGTGCTGGCACGACAGCTCGGCAGCCTGCGCCCACCACCCGCTCTGGAGAGGAAGATGAGATGCGCCACCACCCACCCCTCCCCTCCAACAGCCAACACCTCCGCCACTCACCGGCAGCCCCGGCGGTCCCGGCAGCCCTGGCGGTCCCGGCTTCACATGACCCTGCTGCCTGCGTGTCACCGGTGAGACAGGGCGTCCCGGGTGAGCAGTGCTGTCCCTGAGCCCTGGGACAGCAGGGCTGACTGCTACCAGAGGATGCTCCGGGACACCCGCCGCTGACCCCGTCCCCAGGGGACCTTTGGGCACATTTCCTTTGCGAGCAGCTGCCTGACGTGCCGATGGGGAGACCTTGGCAAAGGTGGCAGGCACATGCAGGTCAGTGATGGCATGGCCGGGTTTGCTGGGCAAAAGCCGCCGCCGGGTGCCCGCATCACCCGTCAGCTTCTCCGTGGTGACATTCTCCTCCCGGGGGTCGGAGGCACGCTCCTTCTTGGCTGCTCTGGGTGTTTTGGTGGAGGGTCCTGGGTGGATAAAAGCACCATCAGGTACCCAGGCATCATGACGGTGCACAGGAGAAACAGAGGGAACCACGACTATGGACTCACCAGAGCTACCAGTGACCCATGGGCTGCTCCTGCCAAGCCCTGGCCTGCCGGGGCCAGTGATTTTATTATAGGTAGAGTTCAACAGCTCAAAGCCTTCATCCTCAATAGAAAGGCTGCCCTCCTCCTCCTCAGCTGATGGCATCTCAGTAGCAGAGAGTGAAGTCAGGGTGCTCCCATCAGGCTGGAGGTTGAGGGTCTCCTGGGTATCCTCCCATGTCCAAGGTGGCCCCAGGGTCAAATCTGAATCAGCGGATCTGGAGTCCTGAAAAGGAAGAAGGAAAAAAATTAAATTTGAAGTTTTCACTTTTTTCCTCCTGCCTGCTCAACACACTTTGTGCTTCTTAATTTCCCACAGGCATGAGTGCTGCTGGGGGACAGAAGGCAGGAGCCCCTGAGCTCCAGGGAAGCTCGTTGGTGATGGGCAGGGCAGTTCAGCCACCTACAAAACAAAACTCACCCTCCACCACGAACACAAGCCAGTTCTCAGCATGGACCATGCTAACGCAAACCTCCTTCTCACAGTCCCAGTGCAATGATCCTCCCCACAATTTTCTATGCTGGAGGGGCATCGAGAGAAGAGCCCAGAGCTTAATGACAGAAATCCAAGCTTGAGAGCAATTAATAAAACAATCAAAGCAAATGTATAGTTACACCAGGGATCGGTCTGCCCCTTCAGCCTTTGATTTTGCTGCTTCTGCATATTTCGAGGCTCCTGGTGGTCTCAGGGGAATGGTAGAGGAACTTGCAGCCCCCACCACGCATCTCCTCCCCAGCCAAGCAGCCGCAATAGTGCTCCTGGCAAACCTCTGAGGGAAGGCAGATGCAAGCCCAGGTAGAGCCTCCTGGATGCTTCTGGCAAATTAATTTAAGGTAGTGGCTTGCAAGGGACTTGCTCTGTCTTCAGCTGCCACGCTAAATGATCCCTGCAGGACAGTGCAGGTCGCAATGGCTCTTTCAGCCCTACAACCACCAGCAGAGCCTGGGCACCAACCATGGATGGAGGAAGACGGCAATGGTGATCGAAAATCTACACTCAAGATGAAAACGCTGAACATGAAAAAAAAGAGTTAAACTTTAGAGAGTTTACCTGCATCTAAAATGTACATTGGTTTTACATCCAGCACCAGTATAAGTGTCTCAGACTGGGCTTGCACACTGAGCCACACGTGCACAGACCCAGGGTTGAGTTGGTCGGTGGGTGTGAAGGACCTTCGCCTCCCCTGGAACAGCTGGCAGCATTTCCATCAGCCCCACATGCCCACCACCCCCCACTCAGAGCTTGCTCTGCACTCCCACTGAGCTCCATGGGGCACAGACAACCCAGTGCATGGCACCAAGAGCTGGTGGGACCTCAGCCCTGGCTGGTGGCTCCTTGGTGCTGGTGCCATGCGGCTGAGGAAGAGATAGTCTTTGAGAAGTCACTAGAGGGAGATGCAGGCCCACGCTTGCCTTGCGGGGCTGCAGAAGGGGAGCAGAGTGGTACAAGGAGATATGAAGCATCCTTCCCATCGTCCTTCCCATCCTATATTACTTTGATTGAACCCGTTACTTGGTTCTGATTCTGCTCTGCACCACGGACCAAAGATGCATGCTCGCTTGGGAGGAAGTTGGATTTGCATGAACAGCAAATAGAAAAAACAATTTCACTGCCAGAACTGGTGATTCTGCAGGTAAGGACCCGACGGTGTGGGTGGGTCAGGGGAGCCAGCTCCGGCCAAGCCCCACTTCTGGAGGGCCCTGGGAGGCGGGGGAGCTGCTGAAGCCTTTGCTCTGCAGCTGGATGCCACACCATCAGATTGGAGATTTCCAAACTCTTCCCATCCCAAGTGGGGAGGAAAAGTGAAAACTTTCATTTTTCAATTTTCAAATGTCAAGTTTGAAGAGTTTCTTTTAAAAACAGCTGAAATGCTTTGCTCTAAATTGTGAAAACTTTTTTTGGGGGAGGGTCCTATCTTTGTTTATTATATATAATTTGTTATGATTTACTTTGATTTCAAGCTTTCATGTACAAGCAATTTCATAAGCTAAACCCCATCTCAAATGAGAAAAAAGTGTTGTTTTTCTTTTAAATATCAAAATGAAGTATTTTGACAACCTTTTTTCCCTTCCAAAAACTACCCCAAACAGACTTTCCCCACGAGAAGTTCTAACCAGGGCAAATCAGCATCCTCCTAAAAAATTAGCAGTGCCAAAAACTACTGCTGATACCAGCCACGGACACAACCTCTGGACACCTCCACAGAGCATCTCCACCCTCATGCCCACAGGAGGAGGATGGTCAGGCCCACAATGCACCCATTTTCATTGGTCCCTCTGACGTCGCAGTAGGTAAATACACGAAGGATGTATCTAAGACTACATGTAGGTACCAAAGAAGCCCACCCTGGGTCACATCGAGATCTCAGGTTACCTGACCCTTGGTGCTCTCTAATCCCTGCAGCTGCAACTGAGAGGGGCTTGGGGCCAACCACCCCTGACTCCCCTTGAAGTCATAATACTCACTCAGAGAGACAATATTTTTCTGAGCCAAGACAGTCCCTGAGTATAGAGGTTTTTGGGAAAACAGCAATATTCCCACTTCCTCAGTCCTTCACAGAAATTTGTCACCCCAATTGCAGACAGAGACTTGACCCCCCCAAAGGGAGAGGCAATGGCAACGTCGATGTGTTGGTGTTACTCTGCTCCTCCAGCCAGCGCTGTGTCCCAAGCCAAAGGACCAGCATTCCCCTATCACCACGATTTTTATGCCCCAAATGGCATCGATAGCCATATTTTTAAAGAATGTCATCCAGAGCAGGTGTTAAGTAGGCAAGTGACAACCTAGCACCAAGGAATAAAAGTTGAGAGAGGTCGGGATAAGGCAGAAAAGACAAAAAGCAAAGGAAACAGAGATGGCAAGTGGGAAAGCAAAGACGAGGTGACCAGCCAGCCCCTCTTTCCCCAGAGACCTCTAACGAGGACCCATGGTCCTGCCTTGCAGACTGGAAACCACTGTATGCAACTGAAGGGTAAAATGCATAAAACAGGAGAGAAGGAAAAGGAAAAGATTACCCTAATTCTGAAAGGGAATTTTCTCAGGGTTAAGAAGCTCTTCAGGCCACATCAAGAGCAACACCTCATCTCCTCACTTCATTGCCAAACAAAACGGCTAGTGGAGAGGAGCAGCCCGTGCCCTGGGGATGTGAGCTTGCTGACCCGCGGCTGTGCTCACCGAGGGGGAAGCAAGCACCTCCGGGGGAAGAGAGCAGCATGGGAGGACAGAGATCCCAACCTTCCGGCCTCCGCCAGCTCCCTGAAGAGAAATTCTCCAGCTTCATCTCCAGCCAGCTCCCTTTAGCCAGCTCTAGCAATCTAGCTCTCAGATTTTCCCTTGGGCACTACCCAGCCCGCAGTTCAATCACCAGGCAAGCTGCTTACTGTTGCAGCCCTGAAGAGCAAAGAAAGCTAAAGACTGCGTCTCCTAAACGGCACACAGTGTCTGGGTAAAATTCAAGGAGATTGAGGAAAGTTAAGTGGCAAAAGCTCTGCACAAAGTCATCAGAGCAAAGCACCTGAAGGGGACAGGTTGCAATGAAGCTGTTTTCATCGAGAGAAACGCTAACGTACAACGAATGAGCCTGCAGAGTTTGGAACAAATGAAAACAGGCTGCCAGTTGAATCACAGTGGTTTTGCTGCCTTCAAGGTGGAGGGAAACCAGGCTTCAATTTGTGAGGGCAGGGAAGCAGCCAGTGCTGCTCATCTGCAGCACAGGCAGCCTGGACCTGGAGCATTACAGCAGGCTCTCGAGTGTGGCCAGCTGGCACATCCCTGCCCTCACCCAAGTGTCCTGGCCAGCTCGTACCCTCTGCTCAGCGATACGGGAGCCTGGGAAGCTGTTGGTGGCAGTCGGACCAAAGAAGCACTTGCAAGCTGGGCAAAACTCACATGGACACACTGCACTGAGTTAGAAGAATTGCACTGAATTTTTTTTTTTTTTTTGGTGCTAGAGTAGTTTTCTGCCAGATCAGGGAGCTGCACTGACCTGCCCTGCAGTTCACAGAGCACAATGCTGAGCCAGGGACTGCTGGGAATGGGACCTCGGGGCAGGACAAGCCCTTCCCCTGGCACCCTTAGATCAGCATCAGCTAATCAGAAACTCCACCCAGACATAGCACCTTTCTAGCAGAAGGCCTGTGGTTTAGCTTAAGCTGTTCACAAATGTTAGAAAATAACCAAGGAAAGAGCATCCCTCCCCAGCGACAGCATCCACACAGCCCAGAGAGCAAACCAGCATAGCCCCTGCCAGCCACGTTCTCCTCTAACCCTACAGCAAACTCACAAAACCTACAGCCTTTCTCACGGAGGTAAGATCCAAATCTCACGAAAAGCACAGAGATCTGCTCATCAACTTCTCGGGCATTTTTTGAACCCCAAAGCTGCTGGAATAGGGATTGAAGCCATGCAACACGTGGGGAGGGTGAGGACAGAGCTGCCAGGCATCAGCTTTACTCACTGCAAGGTCGGATTTGCAGTCCCCTCCAGCAGTGCAAGCTCTCAGGAGGACGAGGTAGGATCCTTCGGTCCTTTCCCATCATGCACGTTATCAGGTATATGCCTTCCCTCTCCTTACACTTGGGTCCAAGGCAAAACAGGGCTGTGAAACTAGAGTTGAGGGAAGGCAGAAACCTGCCCTCGCTACAACGGGCTTTCTCCCTGCATCTCCATTTTGTAACCCCTTCGCACACAGCATAGTCACTTCTTTCCTTTTTCCTTCCCACACAGCACTACCAACCATCAGGGAGAGGGAGCCCCGAGGCATTAATGACAGTTTGTATTAAAATCAGACACTATTCACCCAGGCTAGCTCCTACATAGCAACACATTGCCCAGCCGATGCGGAGACCATCCCACATCTCCCTGCCGATATTCATCGGCGCCCTGAATTAAATTAGTCTTCTCAAATGTATCAGAATCAATGGATTCAATTACATGAGGGTAAAACCCCTCGGAGGCTCCTTCAGTGTAACATATAAGCCAGATTTCAAATCCAGTTAAGAGCCCCCCTATCATTAGCTTTAACTAACTTGGTTTGTGGTCCTGTTTCTGTTTAAGCAGGACGACTGTGAGCTGGCAGTGGCCAGTAAAGAGCTGTAACACACAGACTCTAAAACAGCACTTTTTTCTTTTTCTTTAAACTAATACCACTAAAAAACCCCTAGTTTATTTTACAAAGTCCTTTTGGGCAAGAAATCAAATAGAGAGCTACAGAAAAAGCATTCTGGCTAAAACTCGACACCATCATTTGTACATCTTAAAAACGGTCCAGCTGTTAATTATGAAAAAGCACATTCCCTGCAAGGTAACCTTCCCCCAGAGGGTGCGAGAAGAGCCAAAGGGGAACCAGAGGGACCTGTAGGCAGCTGATTCACCCTCCTCAGCCCAGCACAGAATGGTGGGGCTGATCCCCTGCCCACCCCCAGCTGCCCCCCAGCAAAGATCCCTACGGCCACCTTGAGAAGGGAACCGTAGGACACGAGGCAGACCTGGAGACTCTGCAGACCCATGGATGAGGTGCCCTCAGCGCTACCTACAAACGCCTCCACACACCAGCAAAGCTCATGCTTGGCCATAGATACCACTGCTGTCCATCTTCCCAGCACCCGGCTCCTGTGGCTTGTCCAGGAGGAGTTTCTGGGTAGTCTAAGATGCAAATTGCTCCTCACAATGCACTCCAATTAGCAGCCACTAGCTCGCTTTCCTCCCTGAACAATGCAGTCCACAGCCTGCATAATTTGTTAGCAAACGACAGCAAAACTGGCGGCAGCTCCATACCACCCGCTCCAACATCTGCCCAGCAAATATATTTGGCATTATTTGTAAGCCTTCAACTCCAACAGCTGGGACTCTGGAGAAGAGCATCTGAAATATGAAAGGGGCTGGAAACTCATCTCAGGGGGAGGCAGAGGGAGCTCATGTACCTCCCTGTCCTCCTCCTGGCACAAAGGAGGCTTAGAGGTGAGGACCTGGCGTTAGATGCTCCTCCAAGAGCCTGTTCCTGCAGCCGCACCGCCATGCACGGTAACCAAACCCCCTGCAATCCCAGCTGCATGATTCAATTTTGGATTTGGCACATAGTAAATACAACAAGAAACGAGAGCTGGTGGGGGCAGGGACTTGGCCTATTTGTAAGTTCCAGTTAAAATAGTTTTAAAAATTGACTCGTTCCCGGTTAGCTTTGGTTTTGTTATTTCTAGTCCTATTTTGTAGCGGGGGTGTGGAGGACCTCTTCAGCCACCCCCAAAGAAAATTTCTTGGCTTTTTATTTTGTAACCAAACTTTTCATCCATGAACAGACCTGCAGCAATGCAGGATATTAAGAAAGGGCTTTTCAATCTGGAAGTGAAAGGATATTTCATTCAAGATAGAACAAGACGTGGCACTGAACCCTGCCCCAGGCTGCTGTGACCTGGGTACCAGGATCTGCTGCAGGTTCCCATCTCCCACAGCACCTGAGCTACCCAAAGATGTAGGAAACTCCACAACAGGCATTTTCTCCTTTCATTTAATTAGGCATTGACATCTTTTGGGGGAAAATAGGGGCCTTCCACTTCCAAGCTCCATCCTGGACACCATGGACATCATCACTACCTCCCGACCGAAACCCCCAGCAGGGCACCCAGCTCCAGCTGAGCCAAGCAGGCGCCCACCAAGACCTGGGGTTGCAGGAGGCCCGTTGGCTTCATGATGGCCCTGCTCTCACCTGGAGCTTCCTTCTAGCCAAGGCCTTTGCTAATAATTAACACAGTAAGTCAAGGAAATAAAAGTGCCCAACAGAGCCATAAAAGGGAGGATTTGGGCACTAGATCAAAAGTGCGCACTGGCCAAGGGAGCTGGGGAAGGTGCGGAGGGCAGGAGCAGCTCAAGGCTTTCCCACTGCAGGGATTCACCAGGTTCGCAAAGGACAAGGACAGAAAAGTTCAAGGCACGAGCTGCTACAGCAAGAGAAAAACCTCGCTGGATGATTTAACATTCCCTGCCCGCATGCAGAAGAGGTCACACGCAGAGCCAGC
This sequence comes from Fregata magnificens, assembly GCA_013389945.1. Taxonomy (NCBI): domain Eukaryota; kingdom Metazoa; phylum Chordata; class Aves; order Suliformes; family Fregatidae; genus Fregata; species Fregata magnificens. The sequence continues at coordinate 97,408 of WAAD01007751.1, forward strand.
TGCGTGCATCTGTCTCCAAAATGAGCACCAAGGCACAATACCCAGGCGTTTGCTGCACAAGGAGCATCTCCGGGGTGAGCAGTGGCCTGCCCTGGTCCCCAGGGCCCATCGGCCAGGAGGTGCTGGCAGGTTTTTCAGGACATTTTCTTATCTGCAGCACTGGCTGCTGCCGTGGAGACCCGGCTGGGGTTTCTATGGGCTGCCACGTGAATGCCTGTAGCAAGAAAGCTCTTAAACTCAGTGGGCTGTTACACAGGAGTCTTTTTTTTTAATTTTCCTGTTAAACTGCTGAAAAAGAGAAGCCACCTGATGCCTAGATGTACCTTGAAGTCCCATCAAATCCATTAAAATAAATCGGCAGAGGCATCGCTCCACTCAGGAAACCAGAGGGGAGGTTTCTAAACACCCTCCCTTCACCCCATCACACACCGCCAGCAGCAGACATCCTCACACTCTCCCCCTAGAGATGCTGGCATATGCTTGTAAAAGCTTGCCTGAAGGCACAGTAAAATTGGGTCCCTGATGCAACCAAGGCTGCCCTGACATCACCTGCCATCCTACAAGCCAGGCCCCCACCCCACCCCACCCCAGCCTCGTTTAGCTGGAAGGAGGGTTTGCCTGAGGTTCGGAGCCTGCATCCATGCAGGTGCTCGTGAGCATCACCATGGTCCTCCCTGCCCAGCTGTGACGACGGTGTGACCAGTGCTTGGCCCTGCAGAGGAAGCCCTGCCGCCAAGGTCCTGCAAAGTCTGAGCAACCCCTTTGGAGAGGGCCCCAACAGCCCTGTTCCTAATTTATACACCCCAGACAAGCCCCTAAGAGGGGGACAAACGTCAGCAGAGACACAGAACCACCCGGGTGACTGTCACTGCAGGACAGCAGCTCCCTCGAGGGGAGCAAGGTGAATATTCGTTCTCTGCGCAGCAATCTCTGGAGCGGGTAAAACTTACAGCCATTTCTTTATGAGTTGAAATAAGAAATAATTTGCTTTTCATTCCAAAAATTAAATTGCAAAGTAGTGTGGTTTTGGTGTTACATTTTTGTTGCTTTTGGGGGTTCTCTGATTAAAAACAGTCTTGAAATACAGCTTTAATGGTGAAAAAAAAGAAAAAAAATCAAAGTACTTCAGCTTTCCAACACGACCTGTATTTCACCCTCCAACCAACAATTTTGCCAGTTTTGATCCAAGTGCTAATTTCCTTAAAACACATTTTGCAACAAATGAAACCACAGTATTGAAAAGTTTCAGCTACAGCCACTTGTAAGAGAACTTAGTGATCTCATTCTGTACATCTTAAAGAGGGAAATTAATGAAAGATATCAGCACCTCTCTGCTCCATAAGGCATCGTGGGGGCTGGATGATTAAGCCCACGACACGCATGGGCGTCATTAGCCAGAAATCATTTGACAGGCAGAGGACAAAAGGAGGCCTGGCTTAAAAAAGATGCTGGAGACCCTGCCTTGTGAAAACAACTCTGCAAAGCCAAAGATATAAAAGCCAGTTCTTCAAAGGCAGGTCACCTGTGGATAAGACATCTAGGCACAGCTGGCAGATGGCATCAGGTGAGGAAGAGTATGGTGGGAAGTCAGGGCTTACAGCCTGAGCTCTGTCCTCACTTTCCTAAAACACCAGGTTTAAATGCTATTTTTACCAAATGCCCAGATCTTATTAACCACAAGCTGTGAGGCACTGCAGGGGCAAGAGCATTCAGGTATTCAATAGGTGAAGCCAAGGCAGAACAAATCCATGGGACACACATCAGCCAGGGGATGCTGACTCCCAGCGGGAAGCCAGGGTCCAGCCCTGGCAGCCGGCACTAACACAGCGTGGAATTCCTACACATTGCAGACGAACATTTTTTAACTCAACTTTGACGTCCAGCATGGGAAAGGTCTATACTGGAAACTCTCATCTGGTGAGCTCAGGGGAAACGGGTCTCTAAGCTAAAAGTTACTGGTCTCTTAGGCACAAGTAATCATGACTGAATTATATTGGTTCTGTGTAAACAGAACAAAAAGCCAAAATCAATAGTATACATGCTTGCTCCTTTAAATAGGCCAAATTTAGAGAAGAACCAGCTGAGAAAGACAAATTGGGAACTCCTTTAAACAGCTCACGAGTTGTCCAAAAGCATGAGAGTCGAGGCAGAAGGCATGCGGGTTTAAAACCCCAGAAATTAGATGTGGGAAGTGGGGAATGAGCACAAATTGAAAGCAGCCATTAAGGATGATAAAACAGAAGAAAAAAAGGAATTGGCATGTGATAAGCAATGCAGAGTCTACGATTCGCAGAAAATTGACTTGGACAAGCAAAATAAAGACAGGAGAAATCTCTGACCCAGCCACCCCTCGTTGCAGCAGGGGGTCCCCATCGTGGCCCTCCGCCACGTGGAAGCGGCCGAACCGCCAGCAGCGGCATGGGAAGACAGAGCTGGAGAAGCCGCATTTCTGTCCACGTTTGGGAAAAACCAGATGACATAACCAGATGACAATGAAATACTTTCCATTCCAGAAGTGACAAGGAGGAGGGGTTTCTCAATCCTGTCCCGATAATTCAAAGTAAAAAGCGTTAAAATAGCAGGCTGTCCCGAACATAAGCACTGATTTTTCAATTTGGCTCATAAAGCTGGGGAAGCTCCAGGGGACTGGGAAAAGGCTTTATGTTGTGCCAATATGAAAAAAAAAAAAGTAAACAGGAGGCCTTGAGTAATTTCAGACCTCTTCCCTCAAGCCAAGCCCAAGCAAAATAACAGAGCAACTGATATGGGGCTCATTAATAAAGAAACCACAGATAATGTAATTAATGCCATGGTTTTGAAAAGAGTTGCCGTGTAGCTAACTTGGTATCTTGCCTGAGGAGATTAAGAGTGTTTTGTTGACAAAGATAACAGTGTTGATGTAATGATCCTAGACTTGTGTCGGGCTTTTCAGTTAGTACGGCTTGATACCATGATCCAAAAAACTCAACTGACTTCCTAAATGGCAAACAGGTTAAAACCCACCTTGGAGCATATCTGTCTACAGGAGCCCAGACAACTCGTGTCACATGCTGCCCTAGTTTTCAGCTAGGTCAGGCTAGGTAAAATGTATTTCAAAGCTTAGTGTCTTCTCTCAGGAAACATGTTTTTGTTAATAGAAGCCTCTTCTACGCAACAGACAAAGGTACAATATGATTTACAAGCTCAAGATCAGAGAAAGACAATTTTAAACTATTTTTTCCAGCACATTCTAGCATGAAGCCCCTGGAAGAGGCTCAGTCATGGGAAAGTTGAGGATCAAGGCTGGACTCCTTGCTAAGCAAGCTGCACTGATTTAAAGGAGGAATAATTGCCAGGAAATCCTATGGGCTGTGTTCAGCAGTAGATCATGTCAGACATAATTATACCTTTGGATCTGCAGCATCCACAGCAGGAGTCTGGGGAAGAGAAACCCCTTCTGGTGCTCAACACAGCCTCTCTCCGCTCTGCACCAGCCCGTGTTTCCTCGGAGAGCTGCACAGAGCTGCAAGCCCTCAGCTGAGGCATCACTCCGTCCTTCTCCAGTTGCTTCGGGCCAGAAGTGCAGGATCTCGTGTGCGGGAGACGTTTGCTCAATCAAAACTGGAATAGCTCGGCCCAGTGATCCCCCACATCACTGCTTTGTGTAACCAAGGGCAGAAATTTTTGCTCACAAATTTCATATATGGCACCCGGGTGCTGGATTTGGGAAGTGAATATGTTGTAAGCCTAAATAATAAACAAGATAAATGTTTTCTTTTTGGAGGTCCATGTGAGATGCCTCAGCAGTGCCCTGTTTTCACAGGGGGATGTTCCAGGCTCCCTGGTATCCTACTCAGGCACTCAAACTGAAGCAACCCAAAAGCCTGAACATCCCTGCAAGCTCCACATCCAGGGGCCACATTCAGACTGGAAACACTCTGAAGGACTCCCCGTGTTCCCTGCCACACTCCCAAACAGCACAAGTACCTCTCCTCCAACAGTCTTTTCCAAAGCAAAAGCAGAGCAAAAACCATTTCCAAGTGACCCTCGGGCAGAGAGCAGCCCTGCTGGCATTGCACGCAGGAGACGTGGCTGCCCCAAGCACACAGCCATGAACCTGCAGCAGAACATGAGACGCTGGTGGGAAGTGCAATGCCCCGTGAAGTTGCTCAAGCAGGAGCAGAGAAGCTGCCGACCAAGCCAAGCCCTTACTGCAATACTTCTGGCATCTGGCAAGCCATAAAAGTCAGCAAGGGCACAAAAACTGAACCCAGGCAGAAGGTCAGATCATAAAAGGTTGAAGAGTAGCTGTAATTCTCACTAGAGGATGCCTCATGGCTTGGTTAGGTGGAATAGCACTTTATTTCTTTGACACGGGGTGGTGGTTAAAAACCACTGTGGTTCAGATCAACATACTCGTTTCACTACATTTATCACACAGTGGATTTGAGGTGCAATAAATTATCTATAGACACCTTATCCTACCTGAGAAACTGGTTTCAGAGGTCTTCACATGGCCGAGATATTAGAGCTATCAGAAACGAGAACAACCATCTCAAGATAACGCCTGAGAGCAGCGGAGATATTGCTGGGCTCAAGCTGTCAGTCAGACTTCCCCCACCAGCCTTCGCTCCAAACCCACAGGGATATTTGGTATTAGCCCAGGTTATCCAAGGAGCTGGCAGCCTAGAAGGCCAAGAGAACCAGTGGGCTGGAGGAGTGGCAGTTCCCCCATGAGGGCTTGTCTTTATTAGGCAAGGTGGACCAAGCGCAAGCCTTTTGTGACGGGTATTTTAAAGACCAACATCCAGAGTATGTCCACCTGATTTACACAGTCTTCAGACTGCTCTGATTTTAAAGGAAGGATGCTCTGGTAGTACTTCAACATTAAGCAATCAAAGGTTCTAACAAGAAATTAGCAGCTAAATCTCCATTTACTGCTTTCAAAAATTATCTTTAAGATGGACCTTCCTCCTAAAGTTTAAGTAGAGCCAGCATTTCCTTTGCCATGAAAAAACCAAGCTTTTTTCCCCTCTTCTTTGCATATGAATTCTCTTAATCATCAAGAGCACCACATTGTGATTTGCTTTATTCAACTGGAATGTTTCTTGGTATGATCAAAAATTAGCAAGGAAGCCTTGTAAAGTAAGATCTTTTACTCTGTATATTGGATATTTTAAAACCTCAATTAAAAAAAGAATTTTTAGTTAAAACTCAGACTTGGTAACAAAGAACAAAACCTCACAAAAAATAAAAATCTTTTTTTTGCCATCCAGGTCATAGGAATGTCCAAGCTCATTTTGCTCCATGTTCTCTGCTGCCACCGAGCATTGCCTGACCCCGCAGAACTACACGCTCATGAATCGTGCCACACAGGAGCATCTCCTCCTGCTTAAGCATGTGCAAAATCAGGAGCAGAGACAAGCATTTGCCCAGCACACTCTTCTGGTTCATTTGGCTTCCTGCTCCCTGGAAGCGTTTCTGAAAAATTCCTCGCAAGGAGCTCCCTGGTTGCTGGTTTACACACGCCATAAAGCTACAACAGTAATACCAGCCCCAATCCACAATTTCCCTTTCAGGCTGAAGGACAGCCTGAAATCTGCTCAGGCATTCCTCCCAGCCCATCACCACGGATTAGGCCACCCGCTCACTGGAAAGATGCCACGCTGCAAAATAAGACTCTTGCCAAGCTCTAACAGCAGAGTCCAGGCTGACAATTTTAAATCCTTGCAGAAGTGCTCAGACGCTAATAAGAGACCTACCTTGGGTTTTTTTAGTTATGAAGACCAAAGAGAACGGCAAGGAGGAGGAACCAGCAGTCCCCGCTGCCGAAATGCTGTATTTGTACGCACAGTGACTGTGTCGGACTACTACTGAGCTGTTACTATTTAAGGAGCTACCAGCAGTTTTAGGATTGAATGAGACTGAAGGAGTGATCGCAATACGAATTTTGTTCTATAACAAACCTCAGCATGAAAGAGCAGACATGCCATGAACAAACCGAGCATTTTCATAGAGCTTTCACAGCATTTTTAAAATCAAGAAAAAACCTTGGAAGTAGTTTGAACTGTTCAGATAATTAAACCTGTGAAATTTTGTCTCTTTGGAAATCAGTGGGATTTAAGCTTTATTTGACTTTTGGTTGAATGACTTTAGGATCCCAAATTAAATTGCTCTGGAAAGAGCCATTCAGTTTAGCAATCAACTCGGCTGTCTTGCTCATGTTTAGTACAGGCAGACAAAAAGAAGATACAAGGTAGGAGAAGTGGGTCAATACCATCCACTGCTCGAAGATTACTCATAAATTACCATCTAACCCTCAGAAAAAAACCAACAAAAAAAAAAAATCACAAAAGCAGTAGACTGCAATTCAGGTATAATTTGGGCTGCCAGTATCAAACATCTAATCTATTGCCTTCATCCTCCACCATCACTCTAGCCCTCTGTAATTATTTAGCTCTAATTAGCAATTAAGGAATTCACCAATATACCAATTTACTTCTAAATGAACAAAGGCACGGAAAGCGTAACTACAAAGTATAGCTTTGGATCGCCCCTGCAGCAGAGCTGATCTGCTCTTCATTATTTTCAAACTGTAACACGTTAGTAGCACATTTTTTTCTTTTAATAAATCCAAACGTCAAAGATCCTGAGGCGTCTCTGGTCCTGATTAAGTGCTTGAAAAATAAACTCGTCCCAAATCCAGAATATTGTTAGTCTTCGCCTGTAGACCTATGAATTTCACCACTTTTCTTATTATGGCAACATCTCACCAATTCACACCAGTCGCCGGGAGAACCGCTGCCAGCGAAGCTGACTGGCAAACGAGCATCGGATGGGGGAGCGCGTCCTAAACAGGATCCATCAGGACTTGAGGACTAATTGCAGGGAGGCAGACCGCCTTTCAGACATGCTCAGGAAGAGTGATTCTGCCATCTCAGTTCGCTATCATCGTTACAAACCCAACCCATAAGCACCCTCGTCAGCAAACCAGCGGTACGCTCACCTGTAAGCCTGCTGCTGCTGCAACACTTGCGTTGTGATAAAACCCTAACATACACAGTATGAACCCAGCTGCAAAAGGCCACTTAGCCACATGTGAAGCACAGTTTGCATGAAGGAGCTAGCAAGGTGTACCAGACAGTTTAAGCCAGCCGTGAGAACAGAGACCATCCCCAAACAGTTACCAGCAACGCCTGGGAGGGTGAGGGGAATACAGAAAGGACTCCGTACTGCTCAGTCACACACACACACACAAAAAAAAAAAAAATCTCAATTTACATTTGCTGGCAGGTTGCCCCCTCAGGATGTCTGTCTGCATGAACTCAAACAACAAACCTTGGCTAGAAATCCCAAATAAAGCAGAAACATAAAGAACTTGCAGCCTTCCTCACTGAGAGCAATCACTCATCTCCCGACGGACACGGAGGATCTGGAGACATCCCCTCCAGCTGCCAGAGCAGCCCCAACAGGGAGGGGGCAGCCCCCAGCCCCAGGCAGAGCACCATGAGCACCAGTGGGACCTGGGAGCAGCCGCTCCTCTCCCACCACCAGACTCCCCGGCGAGCCACGCCAGGGAAGTGCGATGCCTTGCGACCCCCAGAATCACAGCCACCTCCTCCCACTGCAGAGCTTCAGCCCTTCCCACCTCCTCAACCATGGCAAGCAGCAAGTCTTCCTCAGGCAGACATTCATGTCCCACGCGTGGGCAGAAGCGGCAGTCATCCAGCCTCCTTCTTTTTCCTGTACCATGCAGAGACCTGCCGCCCTGCTAACCTCACCGTTTCCTTCCCTCCAAGCAAATCCAGCTGCAGCCAGGCTCGCAGGCAGATCCACAAACACCTCTGGGCATGCAGTGACCTGATCCGTCTCATCACCACCTTCATCAAGCCACCCGTCTTGGGCTCAATGCAAATGCTCGGGAAGGTCACCTAAACTCCCCTTGGCCTCCACCAGCTCTGAGACATGCCAAGTTACAGTCAAACCATTGAAGAGAGACATCACAAGAAAGATGAAATCATAACTTGTAGCCTTGCCTGGGTATTTTGGCTTTTTACCTGATTGCTCATTAGAGTGACCGGTTTCTCCAGGAGACATTAAGGTGGCGAGACATACCAGAGGGACACGGGGAGGGGCATTCCCTGCACGTACCTCCTGCAGCAATGCAGGAGAGTCATACCTGAGCAGATGAGTCCTGGATTTCATTGGTTTCTTTTGGCACCTAGACAGTTGAAGAGAGAAAGAGGAAAAATATCACTGCCCAAGGACCTGCACTGACTTAAGTGTGTGGTTATTGTTGGCTCCAGGATCGAAGAGTGCGCTGCCTCTGATGGCATGGGAAGCATCCAGGGAATGCATACTGGGAACCAGTCATTCATAGCAACATGAGGGAACAGCTTTCGATTAAACCTCTTGAGTCTTTGGGTGGTTTTTGCGGTTTCTTTTGTTTTGTTTTTGAAGCTAATCAGCCCTAAGGAGGGCCAGCAAGGGATGGGAACGGGTGTGATGTGGGGCAGAATTATCCCGTGGGTTGCCACTTGCAGTCAACTTATCGACGCTTAAAATAAAACCTCCCTGCTGGGTAAGCCACCGAAGCCATTCAGGTGAGTGCTCCAGGCCCTCAGAGCACAGGATAATACAGATATTAAGAGCAGGTTAAGAGGAGCCCATCACCTTGCAGGCTCAGAGGATACAACTTGTAGCTTTTAAATGAGAGATTTGCCCTTATTTCTTAACTCTAGGGAGTGAGTCCGACTTATGTCATGGAGCTACAGCCAGTATGTAAGGGCTGTCAGCATGAGAAATACCAGGTATCATTTTGGGGATGACCATGGGTTACATTTGCCGGGAACTCAGACACACCAGTCTCCCTTCGAGCAGGCAGACAACCAGCATGACCTGCTTGGCATTACACACCTGGCCTTCTCCGCATTTAGTCCCTGGCAAAGCCAGCTCCTAGTTAATCCCTTATGATCAGGGCTTTTCCCAAAACCCACCTCTTAAAATAATAAATACAGAAATTGATGCAGCCCATCCTGGGGAATGGAGCAATTGCAGCAGGGCTGCTCCAGGAGCAGGGAGAGGCAGGGCAGCAGCCCCAGCTGGGTGTCACTGCTCCCTCTCTGCTGCCTGGGCGTGCTAGCACCAGGACCCCGGACGAAGGAAATGTTGGACGGGACCCAGACAGGGCAGATGCCCCATCCCACACCCAGTTCCCTCCCCTGACACTGCCCTTTCCCAGCAGCTCTCCCAGCTCCTCACTAGACCATCAGAAAAGGGTATCATACACGGGAGGTTCGTGCCAAACGTTGACATTAGGCACTTGCCTCTTCAGCGAGCCTTTTCCAGGCAGCTACAAAGCCCTTCTAGATACTTGGCCTAGAGAGATGAGGTGTCTCCCTGGGCCAACTCCAGCTCCTGAGGAAAGCCTGGGTGCTTTGTGTCTTTGGGGGTTTACTATGTGACTGGGCTTTTTGGCACAGACGTATTTCTTGAAAAATTGCCGAACAGTGCAATAAAAGTAAAATCCACAAAACTTCACTTTCCAGCAACGCTGACAAAAGAGAGGAGACAACCTTTGAAAGGCTGATGCATCAAGGGGTGCAATGCAGCAATCTTGCTGGGAGCAAGCAGGAATTTCAAATTGATGTACAATTCCCAAGTACAGCTTTCATCCCCTCCCAAAAGCAAAGCTCCAGCTGCAGCATTACTCAACAGCTACTCAAAACTTTCCTGTGTTAAACGCATGAGCACATACAGTCATACACACACCCAGGCTTTCTTTGGCTCAGAAACTCTCCCTCTAACTCATTCTCCCTTTGCACCAAACCCATTTACGATTTGAAGGGAGGGTTTAGATGCTGAAAGAACCACCGCCCCATGTGCTGGCCACCATCATCTCCTGGCATCTCAACTCAAACTGGAGGCCCAAGTAATTCCAGGCTACATTAACTCCCTGGGTTGGTCCTTTCATCTGAATCATGTTACACCAAAGAGGAGCTTGGGTCAGCAACCTCAAAGTTTGTCAGCTGCCCTCAGCCACACCTCTGGCCAGGCTGGTGAAAGCTCCCACGGGGAACCAAAGCCGTTGCGGTTGAAGGACCGTGTGCAGGTTGAGTTGTAGCTGCAGCAGTGCTCGCCGGCGGCTGCTGGGTCTCCCATCACAAAGGTCAGTTGCTGTAGAGCACCCTGGGGAGGAAGAGACACAGAAACCATAGTTTACCCACATGCTTCCTCCAGAGGAGGGGGGAAAGGTCTGTGGGGGTCTCCAGTCGCTCACAGCCAGGGACTTCTTTACAGGATGGTTTAGGCAATCAGCACTCACTCCCCATCTTCAAGAGCGGGATGCAAATATTCTGGGAATAAAGGCTAAGAGCCAGCAATGTGCAAGCTACTCTTGAGTTAAAGAACAGCGAGGATTCAAGAGGTGCTAAGCACACTGCAGGGTCAGGCCATTACTATTCACCCTGAAGGGAGCATCCTCCCCTGGCCCAGCCGGAGCGGCACCCCTCTGCGGGGGCAGTACTGAAAGGGACCCTCGACAGGCTGACAACTGTGTGCCTGCAGGCAGTGAAGGCTTGCAACTCCGTCACCTCCCCGCACACCCAGGCCCTACAGCTCTCAGCGAGGTAGCAAGGACTGCTCAGCCGGGTGCTGCACAGCAGCAGGGAGCTGCTCTCGTACTGCAAAGGCCCTGTTGAAAACAAGAGTGCATGAGGAGAGAGACCAAAGGGAAAATATTCTGAACAGGAGAGGATTTACAAAGAAGGAAAGAACGAAGCACGATATTGGACTCCCAGCACAGACCACCAGACAGAGGAGGGAGGGAGGTAGATATACAGAGATGCCTGTTTGTCTGCATAAGGCAAAATGTCAACCTCTGAGGTTCTGCACTTGTCAGAATCAAAACTGATTCAAAAAGGACTTCCCTGCCTTACTAGGCTGCCTTCACGTTTCTTTCATTAAGCTCAGGGTGACTGAAATAATTAGCAACATGGCACCACTGATGCTCCAGCAGCCTTCCTGCATGACATGACTATCCAGTCTGAGCCAGCTCCATCCACCCAATGGTCCTCTGCTACCTCCCAGCAGCAGCAAATGCAGAGAGGAGCATGTCTGAGCTGCCAGCTAACCTCTTCACTAAATGAACTGAAATCTTCTTCCCCAGGCTGGGGGTGCAGCTGGGCAGCCCACTATAAACCAGGGACAAGGAGAGAACTACCCTGCAGAAACGGAGAGCTTCAGACTGATGACGCAAACCAGGGGCTGGTCTCAGAAATGCCACTTGGACTTTTTCTGTAAAAGTGAGATCTGTTTGATGCCCTCAGTTTCTGTGTTTGAGGTTGATCATCAGACGTGTTTCAAAACAAAGCTTGACAGCCTTTGAATTTATCAGGCATTTTAACAAGGCCATCTACTTTGACCCGCTGGGAATCCTTTGCTTGTAAAGGCCTCAAAGCAGGGACTTTACCTTCAACACCTGCATGGGACAAGCTCCCCAACCAAATGCCGACTGCACAGATGACTTCTGTACATGGTACGAGTCATGGCCAACAAGAGAGGATGAGTGTAAGTCTGTAACCTAGAGGTCTCTACTGCTGACCGGACTGCTAGCACTGGTGTTGCCCTGACCCAAAACCAAGCACTTTGCAAAATTCAAAACCTTAGCAAAGCTCACCCTCCCCAACCATGAAAATAAATGGTGTGTTTTAGGAAGAGAAGGCAATGGATTCCTGCAGAGGGAGTTGCAACCTCAATTCATGCAGCTAGAGCAGAGCATGTCCTCAAACACAGCCCTGCCATATCTACCCAGCTCTCACCTTAAAGGGGATCTCAAAGGACTCAATCAGACCTCCGATGATGACCAGCCCCTCAGTGTTCACTCCCATCCCGAAGTAATTGGACCAGCTCACTCTGTCCACCAGCCGACAGTCCACATGCAACTCCAGCCTCTCCAAGGAGATGCTGAGAGCAACTTGGTGCCAGTGCCCATCGCCGAGAAGGGAAACTGGGAACCTGCATGCCCCGGAGGGGGAAGGGAAGAGACGCAACATGAAACTTAGGTCCCACACCTTATGCAGGACTAGGCTTCACCCTTACCAACTCCCACGGTCCCTCATGTATCCATCCTTAGTGCAGATGCTAAGGACAGTACAAGAGAAATCAAATCTACCTCATTGTCACAGGTAAGCACCATCACTTCTCTTCCAGCATGGGAATACTATTTCTACCCAATGGATTTGGGCACATCTACAACCAGGTGATGTGTCTGGGAAATTATTGGTATTTGTGTCTCTCCCTGCTTGATTTATCCCCGGTCTTTCTGTAGGGCAAATTGTAGGTATCAAAGCAATGATAAAGGCAAAGCTGGCCCAAGACATCCTCTATGGTGGATGTCAGTGCTATTGGTCAGCCAGAAACACCACCCTTCTTTGGCACTAGCAAAGCAGAGATGATCCAGAAGGAGCAGGAACATTTGCCCACCTGACACCAACCAAGAAGGCGCATGTGCCTATCAGCATGGGGACACTCAGGTCTAGCTGAGGGAAGGGCTGTCCTTGTTTCAGAGTTTGTGTCAGCATGACTTGACGTTTCTCTCCACCCACCCTTGATTTCACTGCAACACATCCAAGGCTATCAGCAGACGTGACTCTTCTACCACCTCATCACCCACAGACAGGAGGCAAATCATGGCTGTCCACCAGGATGTGCTCGCAGGGAGCTGCTGGTGGGAACACGACTCCAGCTGCTGCTGCAGATACCCCAGGGAGACCTGCTGCAGATTACAGCCAAGCCAGGTAGGCTGGGGGCTTCAGAAACACCCCTCTCCAAAGCAAGCCCTGAGGGTTTCTTTAGCGGAAGGGAGGTGCCATGCTCCTCAAGACCAGAAATCACCACACCCAGCTCTTAAAACAGCTTTTATCATTTGACAAGTCTCCAAGCTCTTTGCAAAGTAGATCAGGGTTGTCACCTAACTTCACAGCTGGGGAGCCTGAGGGCCAGCGCTGGGCTACAACTCATCACCCAGCAGGTCCAGGACACAGTCCAGGTATGTAATACAAGGCTTCGTGCAGGGCCCTGCTTTCCTGCAAGTCCCCCTTTGTATGCTGGACTCGCTGCTGGCTGGTTAGATGTGCTGCTTGGGCTGGAGGCGGGCAGAGCCAAAGCTCCCAAAACACTCATCCCCACTCCCTCTGCCAGCGGGATTTCTCAAGGAGCCACCCCCAGCACAGCCTCCCAAACCAGCCTGGGTATTTGAACCTTTTTGTTCTTTGCTTTGTTTTCCAGATCTGCATCATTTTGACAGAGTGGAGTTAGGCAGCGACTACCTGTGCAGTCACACCACCAGATCTGAGGGACCATCACCCAGGTGGGGACAGGCAGGGGAACACAACTCTGATTCAGCTGATGTGGGGTCAGAGCAGCACTGCTCCAAGCCTGTAGTGGGAAACCTTAACTCCGGCTTTGGGAGTAGAAAAGGAGGCATGAAAAGGCAGAAAAAAAAGCACCTGAGATGGAACTTACTCATAGTGTCTCCTCCTCGTGGTGACAAAGACCAAGGCGTACGGGTTAATCCTGATCTGGAAGAGCACATGGCTCCGATGGCTAAGGATGGTCACTAGGCTGGTGTCCTCCTTCAGCGAGTACCTGAGCTTCATCAGCACACTCAGCTCATCTGCAAACCTAGCAGAAAGAAGCAACGCATGGCATCCTGCAGCAGCTGCTGAATCGCCACGAGCTGCCCTCTTAGGGTAAAAAAAAAGTCACAGTACAAATGAACACAGTGAGGACAAAAAGTAAAAAGCCAAGTGCAAACAGTCATTCAGGTTGTAAGGTCAGGTACTCAAAAAGGAGCAGCCAGGCCAAAATTAGCATTGCCCATATAACCTTAATGCATCCCTCTCAGGTGCAATCTCAGCGCATGCTTATGTGGCTGTGCATGGCTTTCCATGGGACTCCCGCCCTGCCCACTGCCAAGATTGGATGGTAACCCTGTTCCAAGCAGCTCTTCAATGCTGCCTTCTCTCACCGTGTCCAGTGTCCTTGTCCACAGCAAGCTACAGCCCCATATCAAGTACCGCAAAGGTCCAACCTGGTCTATGCCTCCACAGACTTGATGCTTGATGCGTTGGCATCAAGCAATGCTGTTGGATATGGCCCCACTGGATATGCGCTGTCTCTCTTGCTCTCTCCAGTTCTGTGCTGGAGCAGAGAGGTCTTCCTGGTGGGAACACCAAGAAAACACATTCCTGGAAATGGTCAGTCAAGCACTGTACCAATGCGTCTTCCCTGTGCATGACCAAGAGATGGAAGAAAGGGAAGAAGTACTGAGCTCATAAAACCACAGAGTGGATGCATTATCTTCATGTCGTTATGGAGTGGCATCTTAAAGTAACCCCTCAAACCAACAAGCACGCATGAGATGATTTTGAGCACCACCACCCCAGGCCCATCCCCCTGAAGGCAGCCCACCTGTCCCCAAACGCCTCCCTCGTAGGGATGTTGAGGGTAGCGTACTGCCCGATCTCCAGGATGCTGCAGTTGGCTTCATCATAGCCGAAGGAAACATTGCTGAGGTCCTGCGCGTGGGAAGTAATTTTGTCCAGCAAGTTCACTTCATCTGCATTGGGGGAGAAGAAAGAGATGCTCAGTAGCCGAGATACCTTCACTACAGGGCTCTAGTCTCTTCGTTCTTCCTATGAGACGACAGACAAGGCCACCAGGAAGAAGCGAACGCAATTTGGGGAAACGAAAATATTTCACAAATTCAGCAAACTCAGACCAAATCAAACATTCAGATAACCTCAGAAGCAGCCAGGTGATATTTTTGAAACCCAACACGTGTTTTGAGGCCAGTGTCCCAAAGACACAAAGGGCCCTTTCTACCCAAGCAGTGGTGGTACCTTTATGACTATATACTTGGGATGCTCAGCACTGTAAAGCAGAGCCTGGGACACAGATGTCCTAAAACACAAGTCCTGGATCAGCTGGGTACAGAAAATGCTGCTCAGTTCTTTCCCAAGCTTTGTTGTTGAAATTTGCCCAATTTCAATAGAGTTGAACCAAGGAGCGGGATGAAGTTACTGTGTCCCTCACTGAGGCGGGTGTCCTGACCAGACCACAGGGGCACCCCCCTCTGCCCAAAGCAGGCTTCATCGCTATGACAAGGTCAGGAGCTCTATCGGGAGCCATGCATCATGCAATAACCCTTTCCCAGCAAGTGAAATGCCCACTTTCAGAACTATGCTGTGAATACGCAAGATGGTTTGAATTGGGTGAGAGCCCCTGGTCTGGGCTATTTGGCAGCACCATCACTTCAGACTCATGAGGAGCTTTTAACTCCCACGGTGAACAGAGACATTCGCTTTCCAAGTTCATTCTTTAAGCAAAGAATAATTCAACTACAGAAATACCTGAACAAAAATTTGTTTAAAACCACAAGGTTTCTTGTTCCCCTCTATTAGCAAAAAAATAATTGCAGACATCTGGCTCTACCCAGACACACCGTTCCTACCTCCGAGATATCTACAACCAGGTCCCTCCTTTCTTGTCATCCCTTTATGCTGCTGGGCAGTGTGGCAATAACCTGCACCTGCAAGGGGTGGGGAGGAGGGACGGACCCAGGGCAGCACCCCACGTGCCCAGCCTTGCAGGAGGGGTCTGGATCACTCCGGACCAATAGCCCCTTTACTGGGAGGGCCTGGACAATCCCACTTGATGACTTATCAACAGGAATCCTGCCAGTACCATCTGCATTAGCATCTGCCATCACTAGGGAGACATCCAGCCTCTGTATTCACTCCAATTCCCATTGTTGGCAGTGTGAGATTTATTTGAGGGCAGATGAACACCCTCAGGCATGCTGCAGCCTGACAGGAGATATACACACTGTATAGATCTGCTGCTCTGCAAAACAACAATTCAATTGAGCAGAAAAGTGCTTTGATCCACTTCAGACACTAATGTAGCAGTCCTGCCACCTCAAAAGATTTTGTAAGGGAAAGAGCCCTGTGCTGGGCAGGAGGGGAGGGAACGTGGTCCTGCAGGAGACGTGGCCCTTTGTGGTGATGGGATTTCATTGGGTATTTCTCCAGCTCCCCACATGGTCACAGCATCGACATGTTCCCAGGCAGCTCTCAGCTCAGCAACATGAGAGCGCAACAGCCTTTGGCAGCAGCAACATTGCAAAAATGGCACCAAGGCAAAGAGGATGCAGGGCTGAGCCTCTTGGAGGCTTAGTGGTTGTAAACCCCGAAACAGTGCCAAGTCGGCAGAGTTTATCAGTGTTAGAAGTGATGTGCACACACAGCGCGGGGAATTAATCTGGGACCAAACACAGCTGTCAGAGGGGGGAAAAATATCATGGATGTTTGTCCCTTCTCATTCCCAAGCAGTTTCAGGAGGCGATTTCCCAGCTGCTGACACCAATGGACATGCCAGGATCTGCACACTCCATCTCCAGGGGCTGCAGCCCTCATCATCAATCAGCTTTGCTGCTGATTACAGGCAGACAAGTGTGAATTCAGCAGATCCTATCAGGTGAAGGGCCTTCCTACACAAGCTGCAGCTGGGGACTAAGTACTAGAAATAACCCGCTGACATGGAAGTTTTCCTAGGCAGGGTATGGCCTTAACACACAACTTGAGCATGTGCTGAAAGTTAAAACTACGGTCCATGACAACACGTGCATGTATGGTTAAAGTTAAGCATGTGCTTGGTGCTTTCCTAAATAAAGTAGCAGAGACTCCTCTCCCTGTGTCCTGGGAACTGGAGGTAGCTGGAGAGCAATCACAGGGGCAGGGCTGCACTGGCAGGTTTAAATAGCCAGGGTTGGTGTTTACCTCTGCCCCCCTCACAAACTCCAAGAGAAGAATTTGTCATAAAAGAAAAACAGAATTAGGAGTGAAACTAATGAGATCTCTGACGACGCAGGCAAGGGGACAGGTAGGATGCACAACCTGGTGCAGCCGAGGGGGCAGCTGCCTGCAGCGTGGAGCACCAGCACGCGTTGCACTCACCAGCCAAGGGAGAGCCGGGCTGATCCCACCGTCCACCCGGGGTCAGGAGCAACCCCAGCTCTAACAGAGAAGCTATGCAGCACTGCAGACTCTCCCATGGCAGCTGTCAGAGCCTGAATGTCACAGGAAGGATTTAGTCATGTTCCCATCCCTACGAACACCTCTTTACATGTTTGCATGCACACAGGGAGTGGCAGAGCAAGAGCCAAGCCCAGGCGCCTCGTGGCCCCTCACACGATGCAAGCAGTTCAGAGGATGATGCCAAACCTCTGCTAGAGACAAGCAAGGACAACCAAATGACAACAGGTCACTTCAATCCCCAGAGAGGGTCAGCATTCAAACCCTCGCAATGGGCTGCAGTTATACCTTGGGCAGACCAGCCACTGCAAACACCACTCTCCTCTTCCTGACCTCCCCCATAAGCCAAAAGAGAAATGTTGAAATAAATGATGTGCCTCTCAGACACCAGCCCTCACGCAGAGCTGGGGTAGCTGGAAGGCAGATGCCCTTCTCCTGCCTTACCAGCTCCAGACTGCAGCTATTCCACATGCACTGTTTTTTCTTCCCCCTCCCTGTTCTCCAGAAGCAGCTTTCCACGTATTTATTTTAGCCTCATCTGGCTAGTTTCTGCACCATTGGGATAAGCCAGTGGGGCCTCAGAAACACCTGCAGCAGAAACCCATGCTGCATGAGCCAGCAAAGCATCAGATGGGATCGATCTACTACAGACACTTTGAAGAGTCTTGCTGCGTTAGCTGTGGCTCGTGGCACTGCTCTCTCATCCTGGGGCAGAAGCTGATGCACAGCGAGGTTGTTTATGACACTGGATTTAGCTCTCAACCAGCCTCAACACCAAAGTTTTTGCTTGCAACTTGTCCCCAGGATTAACCAAGGGTCAACTCCCCACCCTGACGCTGCTGGGTTTCTGGTTGTTACAGGAACGTCACGGATTTACTTTAAATTTCAAAGCAGGTTTATTTTCTCTCTTAGCCTTAACCTCTGGGAGCAGATGCACTGCTTCTCAAGGACACAGATTACCTGTGGAAGCAATTCTCAGCTGCAGGGTCCGAGTCACCAGCTATCAGAGATCAGAGTCATAGCCTTTCTGGGAGAAGAATAATCCCAGGCAGGTGGATGCTGAGGATGCAGTGAGTGCAGTCACTGCAGCAGCCAGAGTCAGGGATGGGACAGACCGTACATCTGATATGGTAATTCTAGGTTTCCTTTTAAGAAAAAAAAAAAAAAAATGTTTTCTCATGAGCTTTCAGCTTTCCCAGGGGTCAGGTGCCTTACCCCCACAGGCATTCACCCCACTGCCTTGCTTCATGGCCAGGCTTCCCCATCTCCTTCCAGTGGCCATCAGTGAGCAGCTCTGCTCACAAACACTGTTTCTACCTCTGCTGAGCAGCCTTCACCACCAGCATGCTCCTACCTCCACCCTGGAGGCAATGCTGCCCAGGACCCCCGAGGCAGGGCTCACACCAAGTTGTGCTCACGGTCCAGCTGTGTTTGCACTGAGCTCTAGACTTGGGTTCTTCCTTGCATACCTGCAGAAAAGCCAGGCAAGACTGCCCACGGTGCACATTCAGGACATTCAGCATGCCAAACCAACATCTTTGCTATTCAACCTCAAACCAAAAGCCTGCAGAAGGGCTATTTCTATGCTGGAAAGGAGATTCCTGGAGTTCAACAGCTGCTGCCAAATTCAGCTTGCCTCTGGGCTCCTAAAGCAGCGCAGGGATCTCCCCAGGCAGCCCAGTGCCAGAGAGACGTGCATGGGCCAACCTCAGCAAGGACAAGCACCGGTCAGTGGAGCCAGAGCCAAGAACGCGGCATCCCAAGCTGAAGTTCACCCCAAGCTGAAGTTAGCCAGCAGTCACCAGGGTGCCAAGTATGTTTTGGGAGAAATGCTTCCAAGGATGAGGAGCACAGCGGTCAGTGCAAAGGGGAACACCTATAAAAAGCTATTAGAGATACAGCATGGAGCTGTTGAATCACACCCCATGAACCCATTGCGATGCTTGGTGTTGTGTCAGGAGGTCTCTGCCTCCAAGAGCCCAGAAACTGAACCACGAGAAACAGCCAGACAGACCTTGTGTTTTAGTGCAGATGTTCCAGCAATCACAAGCTCAGGCTAGAGGAGAAAACCAACAGAGTCTCACAAAGCCCAGCAAACAGAGGATGCTTTACTTTACCCCACCACTCTGAGAAGTTATAAACAAATTCCAGCTCAAATATTAAGCACTCAAAAAGCACCAGCTTTTCTAGATGAACAGCTCAGGAGAAATGAAGGCATAGGTGTCTGCATATGGCCCTGCACTGTTTGGTGTTGGGGACTTTGTCAATGTACCTACATCAGACCACAAGATCCACATTTTCAATACAAGGTTTTCCTGCCCTCATCGGTCTTTTGGTCCCACACAGAGTTAAAATTCCCAAGGAGCAAAAGGAGAAGGAGGAAACGTGTCTTGGTCAGACTGGCGACCCAGAGAACAGCCCCAAAGGTAAATACATCCTTTGATGTATTTGACAGGGAACTTTGCAGAGAGGGGTTATGGTTACCCTGCGAGGCCAACTGGGAACATGCCTGGCGTACAGGCGCCCACCAGCCTGGCCAGGGCAGTGGAGAGGGAAGGTGGCAGGGAGCACCAAGGGCCAGCTGCTCCCCAGGGGCTGCCGAGCCAGGAGCTGGCAGACCCACATACAGGCAGTGCCTTATCAACAGGCAGTCCCAAGGTGGGTGAACACAGCAGGCAGAGCCAGCCACTGGTAATAAGGTCCATAGGCAACCTCAGGCAAGGAACCAGGTCCAGGGTCCACCATGGAGCACAATCAAGTCCAAAGGGATACACGGACAGAAGCTGGTCTGGAAACAAGGCTACAGTGTGGGTGCAAGGTCCATCCAAGAGACAGAGCCAAATACAGGACAGGAGACAAACATACAAGGGGTCCTACCAGGAGACAAGCTATATCCAGCGTAGGTCCATGGTCTATCCAGCAGGCAAAGCCAGAGGCAGGGCTGGAAGCAAGCACCCGACACCATAGCTCAGGGAAGGGCTGAGGGCACAGGGCTGAGTTTAAATGGAGCTCCTGGGCTGAGGGTATGGGTGGACGTCCCAGGTGAGGCTGGTCAGGGCCCCAACAAGATTCAGGAATGGTCCTTCCCCACCTCACTGCTGGGGCTGCCTCCCAGAGGAAGGTGTCCCTTGGGGTGGTATCCTAGGTTGCAGAGACAGAAAAATGACTATCCATGCTTTCCTCTGGCTCGTGTGAAGCTTATACTCAGGTCTACGTTCTCCCCAAAGGAGGGAAATGAGGGAAAAGGAGATGATATTAAACAACATAAAACACAATTGGAGCCCTGGGAGAGCTCGTAACAGGGTCTGTCAGACTGAGTCACTTCCCCTAGACACGGCACCACTGGTTGGGACCTGAAATAACTGGGCTGGACAAGCCCTGGGGACAACCCCAGGAGAGCCCTCATGCTTGCTGGCTGGGGAACAGAGCATATAACCTAACAGGTCTTTCTCTCTCTGATTTCTGGGTGCCTTATGAAAATGTCTTGCTAGAAGTCTGCTTAAGATCACAGACCATGCACTTCAGCTGTGTTTTCAAGCTCTGAATCAGGGAGGCTTGTACATCACAGCTAGAATTTAATAATAAAGGCTCTCTGCATTAAGTGATGGAAAAAGTAGCTTTTATACCGGGGCAAGCGTTTCCTGGCACCTCACACCGCTGACACCACCACAGTAGCACAGGCATGGTCCGTAACCAAGCATTCAAAACAAGACGGCCCTCCCAAAACACCGACGGTCCTCCACTCCCCTCTCAACAGCTCACTTTCCTCCACCCTTTGCCTCCTGAAAGATGTTCTCAGGCTCGGAGGTTGCGTGCGACCTTCTCTGGACCAAGAGGGCCCAAGATGGCAGCTTCATATTTGTTTGGACTTGCCTGATGACTCTGCACATTGGGTGGACAAGGTCAAGGACACCTCAGTAGTGGTGTCTTTGCAGGACACCAACCCTCCAGCAGCTCTTCCTGCTTCTCTTTCTATCCTAGTATTGCTTGTAACGTAAATAATGTCCACGGCAGCCATCCGTGTCACCTCCTGTGCCACCTTCATCTCCTACTGTTCCCATTTCCCTTGCCACCTAGTAAATTCTTTTTAAGGGCAACACTACAAGCCACACGAGATGAGGTTTAAGCCGAAGCGCACACAGCTCACGGTGATGGACCCGCATACAGAGGGTTATGCAACCGGATTTCAACCTTCGCCTCCCTGCTCCGGAGAGCAGAGATAATTTGGTTTTGACCCAGTGGCTGGAAGTTGAAGGGGACAGAGCCAAAGCAGGAAGAAAAAGAAAAAGCACATTTCTCACGGAGAACGTTGTACCTATTAGTGGAAGAGTGAATGCAACCACCCACCCACAGAGAGGACAGAAAATCTCAGGGAAGCGAAACCTTTTCAGAAGAAAGAGCTAGCCGTACACATTGTTTAGACAGGAAAAATCGGAGCACAGGCTTCTTTTCAAGCTCATTACGCAGATCTGCAGGTGTGCTGCTGCTCCTTTGTACAGGCTCAGCACGGGGGGCTCTGCTGGGATGGGGATGAGGCTTTTGGGGACAAAGCCTGGGGAGGAGGAAGGGCTGCTGGAAGCCGAGGATGACCCCAAATAAGGATACGGTGGCTACAAGAAAAAGTAGGCCAAGTGGCAGAAAAAGAAGAGAGCCTGCGAAAGAGCTTTCGGGAGAAGTGCAACGGCAGCAGGAAAGCAAAGAGTTTAAGAGTTGCTAAACCCTCAATGGGGACAATGAAAGCAGAGTGGCCACAGGAGTGGGGAAGTGGGCTTGGCGGGCATTTCAGCCTTCAGCTTCACCATCCTCATCAGGTCTTCTCTCTGTAAATCCCGACTGCCCAAGCCATGAGACAGTGTGAAAATCTCATCCCATTAATTCAAAGGGTATGTTTCCTGCCCTTGCGGGGACTGGAAAAGGCTTTGCAAACGTGGAGCAAATCAATATCCTGACCGCTGAGAAACGAGAGTCCGAAGACCCCTTTGAAGCAGGTGCTGGGAAGGGCCAGGAGGAAAGCTCACAACGGCTGGCTGCTCTGCAGGATTTGGTGGCCTCACTAGGGTTTGTTTGGTTTGGGGGTTTTTTAATAAGAAAACAAAAAAGAAGCCACTCCTAACCTTCCCAAGACATGTGCTGAGAGATCCCGCAGCGCTCCTGAACCGTCTCCTTCCTGAGCAACCAAGAGAGTTAACCTCAACCCAAAGCTCCTGGTCTCTAGGAAAACATTCACCCCAGCCTGGCACAGCCCTCACCCCCCAGCCCACACACGCAGCCTGGTGTGTCTCCTATCCCCTGTTCTCCACATATCCTCCCCAGTTCCTTCCTTCTCTGCTCTGTGCATGCATGTCCTGTCCCCTCCTGGAGCACTGACAGCAAATGCTATTGGGTTGAGCTCAAACCCTCGCTTTACTCAAGCCAAACACTGTGAAACTGACGTTTTATCTATATTCAGGGCTTAATAGGTTTAGCTAGAGGGGTATTTTTAAATGGATTTCATTTAAACCTGTGCAAATCCCCACACAGCCACTCTTCAATGTGTTCAAGTCTGCCTCACAGCAATTAAACTTAATTACTGAATTACAGTGAATCACCATAAACCAGATTTGAATTGGGCTACAATGCCTATACAGAGGATTCTGTGGGATTAATTTAAAGACAACTAAAAAACATACTAGTAAAACTTGTGTGACACTGAGTGGGGACAAGTCCCAGAAACATTGGCCCTCACTGTCACTAGTAAATAAGCTTCATTTTGTTGCTCCATTGTCAAAGTAAATTAATAGCAAATTCTGCAAACTGTCACACTCCAGGGGCTTGTTTCCAGCACCAGCTTTCCAAGAGCCTCCCTCTCTGTTGTTTTGTTTTATAGGGTTGGAAGACACACACGTAAATACGCACAAAGCCACCAGAGAAAAGCAATGAAGGGATGATCATGAAAACCTCCTCTGGGTGGGATGGCCAGCACCAAGC
Organism: Fregata magnificens; assembly: GCA_013389945.1. NCBI lineage: Eukaryota > Metazoa > Chordata > Aves > Suliformes > Fregatidae > Fregata > Fregata magnificens. Next base: position 120,450 of record WAAD01007751.1, read on the forward strand.
AGGGCAGCCCACGGCACAGCCAGAGTTTGTACCCCTGATTTTCAGCATCCTCTCGTGCTGATGGAGAGCACACACACGTTGGTGTTCCACACACCCCACCAAGCTCCCTTGGCCAAGTCTTATACGGATTTGACAGACTTCAAGGTCAGGGCTACAAGGAGGTCCCTCCAGCCCCCATGCCTGGCTCCAACAGCAGATGCTTGCAGGAGAGGAGAGGAAAAGGGCAGGAACAGAGCAAGTCTTTCCTGCTGCTTCCTCCCAGCTCCCTGCAGCGTAAGGATTTGCTGAGCCAAAGGCAGTGTCCATGCTAGCAGCCATTGGCAGAGACTTCAGCTCAAGTCTCTCCTGTCCTGGGGAGCATTGGAGGATACTTCTGCTCAGCTGGCTGGGCTGCCGAAGAGATCCCTGGGCACACAGAGCTTTCGTTCTCTCCCTTTTGAGCTTTCATGATGTTTTGTGAAGTCTTAATCTCCTCCTAAGGCAGAATGGGATGCATTTTTAAAATCTCAGCAACACCTTGTGGGGGTAGGAAAGCTAGCCGTAGCAGGGCAGCATGCAAGCAGCCCCTTTGCAGGCTATGGTCTCCGAGCAGCAGTAGGAAGGGAAGGAGCTGGAAGGGTTTGGTTTACCTCCTAACGCCCCTTTCCTCACCAAAGGGCAAGGGGATCAGCAAAATATTATCCAGAAGCCACAAAACTGAAATGAAGAGGTAGAGGTGAGTAAGGCAGAGAGATTTCTTACAAAAGGAAATGCAGTTGCAGAGTTTTGGAATGAAGCAACAGTTCGATGGGAAATATCTACTTTTGAAATACCTCGGTCCCCTTCTCCTCCACTGCAGGTTGATCTTCACAAATGTTTCTCCAGCTTAACCTCCCATTGTCTTAGAGTAGTTATTTTAAAGTCTGGCAGAGGCTCAGCCTGAGCTATTATTTCAACAATGTTGAAAGTGTCTTGAGTAATAAGGGAAACGGTCGGGTTAGTATTATCTTCTGCTGCAGCAGACATACACATCTGGGAGAGATTACAGCCTGAGAAAATAAAAATAAATATGTCCAGGGAGCCCATCCTGGGAATTCCTCTCATTTCAGCAAATAAGGGCTTGGTGCACCCCAAAACCAAACTCTTCCTCCAAACTCCCCTGCTCCTGCTCCTTCCACTAGTGACGAACTGGTTCATTTGGTTTAGTCTAACAGTGATTTTAAACATGTAACGTCATCCGAGGCTGAAAAACCAAAGCTTAAACCTGATATCATTGGCGATGTACAAGGCAGGACAGATCTAAGGCAATACACCCAGATGTTAGTCACCGGTGAAAGGCAACCAGAAAGAGTCTGATCGTGTGCCAGCAGCCATCTGTCACACCGCAAAAAAGCACACGTTGGCTCAGGATCTCTGTGACTCCTGTTTTCCAAGTTATAATCAAAGTATGAAAAAACTGCAGGAAAGTGGCAGCAGTAAAGCAGTGAAAGGTCCTTTGTGTTTTCAGACCCAGGGGAACCTTATGTTCAAACACTGGAGCTGCCCCGTCAGGTCACCCGCAAGCGCAGCTTCGATTCTGGTAGTGGTCACAACTGGAGGGAGCAACAGCAGATCTGCCCAGCTGGCATAACAGGGAGTCTCAGGTTAACTTAAACCCGTGCAGACTGCGTCGATGAGCATCTGCACACCATCCATGTGAGAGCTGTCTCCAGCTGTATACATACGTCCTTGCCGACTGAGATCCCCAGGAAAAATGTCAACGGAACACAATATACCCAAACAGATGCTGCTTCATAACCTGCTCTGCTCAAGCAAATCTACCTATGTAGCGGCTCACCCCGATGATTTGGCATGTTGCTCAGGTTTTCTTTTCCATTTCCACATTATCACAGGTAAATCAATTTTCCTTTTGTACAGGTGGAGAAATGAAGCAGAGCTAATGTTGGGAGGCACTGTGAGGATATGTGTGTTGAGATAAGTAGGATGTACATGTGCATACCCTAGCCGAAGGGAAGGATCGGAGAATTAGCTTGCCATGGAAGCTCTTGCCTGTCTTCTCCTGTGCCCATCCTCCCTGCTCCCTCGAGACCTCGTGTGCCAAGCAGGGATCTCTTAAACCCCAGCTAAAGCAATAAATGCTGCAGCTTTTAACCCCAGCAACCCCACAATTCAGTCCTTGCATTGACCAAACTGATGGCTATTTTCTTCACTGCAGCCAAAAAAATCAGTGTGTTTTCCCTAAGCTGGCTGATTTTCACCTCTCAAACTCTGCTGCCAGCATACCCGAGGGGCCAGAGTCTTTGGCAGAGCTAGAGAGGTGTAAGCAGAAGGGTAACCTCCATACAAGCCAGAGATATCCAGAGAGCATCTTTCCAAAGCTTTCACCTTTCGTGTGCCCACAGGTCCTTTGCAGAGCTGCCTGCTCTGCTCATAACATCAAGCCCTGGCAATCACTACCCTCTTCCTCTGCTGGGTCTCAGTGTGTTCATGATGAATGTGCTTTATCAACCTCCCTGCAGTGGCCCAGAAGACTAATTGGCTGGGGCAAGGCAAGGGAGTCAGCTTAATTTTCCAAGCTTGATAAGAGCCGATGACTTCACTCAGGAGGAAATCACATAATGCAACTGTAAAGGTCTGGCTCAGGTCACTCCCACCTCACTCGCCCAGGAAATGCCTTGTAATCGCATCCCTGCAAGAGGAGCTGGAGGGTGGGCAAAGATCCTCCCCAGAATTTGCCGTGCCCTTGCCCTTGTGCCGTGCAGTCTCAGGCAGCTGGCTACTGATGGCCCTCCAGCCCCATCACATGCATACACACACATGGAGCTGGCAAAGTCGCACCAAATCTGTTTTGACTTGTATGAATTCACAAATTCAGGGGTGAAAAGGGTTGCAAACTTCAGAGACTTTGCAACAAACTTCTTTGTGATGAACACAAGGCTGCAGCGCTTGTGATGGTAGATGGTGCCCCAGCCAGAAACCCCTCATGGGGCAGAAGGAGGACATCTGCTTTCACGTGTAAAGCTGTATTTCCAGCCTACCAGTCTGCCGAGAAAGCCTTGAAATCATCACCCCGGAGCAATCAATGGTTCTGAAAGCACAGGGCAAACACGACAGTTACATCCATGAAGCTGGATGCGCACCACTGCTGCCCGTTCCACGGGCCTGGCTTTGGAGAGAAGTTGGCACTCAGGGAAGAGAGCTTGAGGGCAAAAGCCAGGGGCACGCAAGGGACGCGGGGCCAGACGCAAGGCTGCCAGAGACATGCTCCCGTGCTGTGCCAAGCACAGCGGGCAGAGAGCCAGGGCCCCAGCCATGTCTGGGCTCCTGGGCATGGTCTGCTGCCTGCCAGGCTCCTCCAGCTGCCCGCCTGGCAGCGAAGGGACCAGGGATGCTTCACAGGAGCTTGTTGGAGACTCGAGGTCCCGACTGCTGGCAGAGAAAGGCAACTCTTGTCTGTTTTTCTCAAAAGTTTGGGGTCTAATGCAGGAGACACCCTATTGCACAAGTGTCTGGCAAACCTCTTACCTCTGTCCAAACCCATCGTAACTCAGGGAAACTCTTTCCTAGCCATGCCTTCATTCAGCAAGGCCAATTTTCCCCTTGCAAAGAATGGCTACAGGTCAGCACGTGGTTTACCTTAGCTAAAATAGAGCCACTTTATGCTGCAATTAATCACTTTGGAGATCCTGGCATTCCCTGCAAAGCAGCAAGGGTCCCATACCAAGGGAGAGGGGACAGACAGACCCTGCTCCTGTGAACTCACACCTGCCATAGCCCAGGGCTATGGGAGCTGGACCTGCCTGAGCTGAGCTTTGCCATTGTGCCTTGCAAGTGCCTCTACCAGCTCCTGTTACCCAGCATATGACTAATGCCCAAACCAAAATTAGTACCAGTGCACTTAATTAAAGGGAAAGTTTTCCACTGCAGGCAGGTGAAGTGCAGGGATCTATTTCTGCTTCCTTCACTTCTAGATATGCTGCTACAAGGGTCAGTGCTCAGGCTCTGACCTGGTGTTAAAATTCATTTGATCAGGAACAGTGTTCTGGAGGTTGTATCTAGCTACCACACATCATCTGCCCCAGGGGATCTGCAGAAACGGAGCAGGAATGAGAGAGAGAAAGAAGCACAAGAGTCTCATGCACCAGCAACAGCCCAGCCTGGGGCAGAGCAGGGCAGAAGCAGCAGTCCCGACCTTCCCCTCATGCTCCCTTCAACACAGCTCACAAGAATAATTAAAAATGAGTGTTTCCCAGACTAACAAGCTGACATTTCACAGCCAAAAATCACTCTGATTTTCACCTCAGGCAAAACATGTGCACATTTGTGATTCATTCCACGCTCACGGCTGCCAATTTTCCTGCACAAACTATTGAATTGTTGCTGTTTCAACCTTTACTCAACTCCCGAATGCTCCTCCAAGTTTTTTATCCTTGGCATTTTGCAGAGCTACTCACCTCCCACCTCTCCCCCTCCACCAGTACTTTTACACCCAAAGTATCTTGGGTGCCTGTGAGCCTTCAAGTTTCATGGCAAGCTGCTCGATGCCATGAGCTGCTGCTTTCCCAGGCATTGGGGCCAGGGAACCTGAGACCCGCCCCAAGCAAAAAGATGTCCTCTTCTTGTAAAGTCTCATTTCACCAAAGCCTCATGGGTCAGGTTCAGCCCGTAATGCTTGAACCGCAGCTCAGAAAGCTCCGGGCAAATAAACATAAGCCAGGATTTCCTTCACATGGAGAGAAGCTGTCAAACCCCAAACTGGGCTGGAGGCACCACTTTACCACCCCCCAGGAGGGGCTGACCCTCTCAGCGCTCCCTCGGCAGACATTCATCCACCACAGCTTCCCCATATCCCAAGGCTGAGCCCTGGCTCGCCGTGGCTGGATCCTGGGCAGAAGAGGTTCTGCAGGCGCTGAGCTTGGGTGAGGATGGGCACAGATGCTCCACTGGGACTGAAGAAGCCTCCTGCAACTTCATTTATGGATGAGGTCCCAAGGAGGACTCAGTCAGCACATGGGCATGGGTAGACCTCTACAATGGTTAGCCTTTATGCAAAAGCCCATTGCTGGATGTGGAGATCTCCACCCCTGTTTTCTCCCTAGGGTTCAAAATCCTCTTCCTCCTTGTGAAAAGCATCCTGCCCAAAGGCTGAGTTCGTGCCCACTCCTGTATCTTCTGCTTCTAAGGCTGCATTGGAGCATTCTACCCACTAATAATCACTTCCCAGCTCAAGTTAAGTTTTCGTTTCTCTCCATTTCTTTACTAACCTAAAGAATTTCCCAGGGAGAAAAAAACCAGAGTTTCTTATGCAGAAGAACCCAGAGCAAAATCTCTCTTCTCCCACCAAAAAACAGTTTTCAAGCCTGTATTATTCATCACAAGCAAAGCTGAGAGAGGCAGAGGTCACACATGCTCACCCATGCATGCTGCCTCTGCACAGCCCATCTCGGATTAACAGTGCAGATTTTGGGAGAGCCCCAGATACAGAGTTGACAAGGCTTGTTTTAACAGCAGGGATGTATCTGCCTTGCAAAAAAATGTGCTCTTCATTCCTCCCACTGCCTTTGAGCAAGGGAAAACACATTCGTTAGAGATGCTCCACTTCTCAGAATAGACGACACTGAGAAAATGCTGGATTTGGGATGTGGGGGAGGTCTCAGGGTTAAAAGAAATTGCTGGAAAGAAATCAGTGTCAAAGAGAAAACTTGCCCAATATTTAAGTTAAAAAAAAAAAAAAAAAAAAGAAAGATGGAAAATGAGTCATTTTGAGTCAGCCTAGAAATGAAGAGTTTCATCTTCGTCTGTGGATGAGTTACCTCTTTCTTATTTTCTTTTATTCAGTGCAAGTTAACTTTAGTTAACTGAAACACAGACAGCTGTTTTGAAACTGAAAGTGAAATTTTGGTTTTAAAACCCTGAGATGTCAGGACATTTCCAAAAACCAAAACCAAACCAAACCAACAAAAAAAACCCCAAAAAACTTTCTTTGCAAAACACAGGACAACCAACTGTTTTAAAGGTTTTGAATTTCACTGCCACTTCCCAGTTTGAAATTATTCACCCAATTAGACCCAGTTTCAGAAGCCCTGCTCCATCCACTCCCTTTCTCACCACATGCATCAGGTCACCGAGAGACACCTCTCTACTGGCAGCTCAGCTTCAGGCTCCACCAAGTCCATCAAGGTCCGTCAAAGCAGGTCCCCAAGCCCACCCTCCCTCAACTTCACTGTTCCTTTACCTGGAAGCAGCCAACCTGAAGAACATCCCCAAGTATAGTCTTCCTCTGTGTAGACATATCTTCTGTTTTAGTGTCCCAGCACCACGTCTGATAACTTCTGTGGCAAATACTTTGCTGCATCTCTATTCCACCCCACTTGCAAATCACCTCTAGTACAACATACTCTGGAGTGGTGAAGAGGACCACTCAAATTACCATCTTTACAGACACACACAGGTTGGAAGACACCAGAACTCCTCTAGCCCTCTACTATGAGCTTCACCCATAACCCGCCCTGGTATCTCTCCAGCTTCACTGAAGTGAGCAGTGCATTATACTACTGCCCTGCCACCTCTGTGTAATAATTAAAAAGAAGAAGAAAAGCTAGACCCACGACCTAACTTCCCAGACTGAAAAAGAAGGGTTTGCTAAACTGAAACTATATATCACATCGTGCTCCAAAAGTGCCAGGAATTATTTTTTAAGCCGTATACTGTATCCAATATCACAGTGGGAGAAATCCTTCTGGTGGAAGGTTTCAAGGTTTCTCTTTCCAAGACATTAAAACATTCCCTGCTTGTGAAAAACAATCCTTGCCATCTGGCCTTGCATCTTACTGCCAGCAAGTAAGATAGCCACAACAAATTGCAGATCAGGGGGTTTTTACATGGTTCCTGGGAGTGACCCTCCAAAGGGTCTGGGCTTTGCAAGCTGCTCAAGAGACGCCTATCCTGTGCAACCGGGAGCTAGCAGCCGTGAAGCTCAAAGTCTCAGCCAATATGGACCAGCCTCTGTGGGAAAACTGGGAGCAGGGCGAGGAAGGTAGATAGGGAGGGAAAAGGCGTATTGCTGGAACAGGGCTGGTGAGGGCAGTCTGCTGGACCCATCTATGCTGGCATGTCTATCCAGGTACCATGTGGAGGAGCTGGGGGGGTGGAAAGACGCCTTCAGACACTTGCACAGCATCCCTGTGGGACGGGCAAAGCCCCTAGGCCTTTGCACACCTCCTGGAGCAGGCAGAGTCAGTGTCAATGCTCAGCATCCACAGCTGACTCAGGAACCCCTGTTTCCTACCCCTTGGCTCCACCATTTTTCCTTCCCAGGCATGTGCTGAGGAAGCCCAGACCTCCCCAGGACAGATGTCCGGGTGCAGGGTCAAGCAGCCAAAGCATCTTACAACAGTGCCTTTGCAGAGTGCATGGTCTCGTGGGAGGACAGGACCTAAGGAACACTAAACCTAAACATCCTACACTTCAAAAACTCTCTCCATGCCTCACTTGTGAGCTCCTTCGACATGGTCATCCCCTGCCACAGCATGGCTCCGCTCCTCTAGGCTCTCCCAAAAATATCCCTAATAAGGAGCAACTCTACAAAGGTACAACAAATACTCTTCTGAGGCTGGTGTGCTGCAGACACCGCAGGACAGTTGCTCTTGCTCTCCACACCTGTATTTCCTAAGGGCAGAGAACATTACTTTCCTGTCTAACTCCAGCAATACCTGCTAGATTTATACACCGAGCAACGTGCAGATTGCCGTGAGCACAACTCTCCCAGGGCTCCTTCAAACTAACTGGGGTGAGTTTGTTTTCAAGTCATTAGATTAAATGTCCTAGAGATCGCCGTAGCAGTCACTCATGCTGGGCTTGCGGCAGTGCCTCCAGCCTTTGTGGCACACTTCAGTGCTCCGTGAGCAGCAGGACTACATGAAGAAGTGACTTTCCTTCTTTTCTTCTAGTTTGGAAGTGAAGCAACCAAAAAAAATACTGTAAAAAGTGGAATTGGCTTGAGCTGTTGTACCTTTCCCACCAAACCCCCAGCAAAACAAATACTTCAGGGAATCAGCTGAGCCCCAAATACATAATTATATTCATTCACCATAAAATCTGAAAAACAGTGGGCCAAATCGCAGGTGTACAAAGTCAACGGAGCCGTTCCCTCCCTGCCACGGCCCAGAGACCAGGACACTGCCTTAAGGTGTGGGACAGCCAGGCTCAAATACCTCTTCTCCTTAAAATATTTGATTCCTACATTTGAAGAGCCTGCCCCACCCTCCTGTCATCACTGCCTTAAGGTATGGTGAGACCGACTGGATACAGCCACAACTGCATGGTGAAATGCAGTCAGTACCTACAAGGGATGGGCTGTCACTGGAGAAGGGATTCACCAGCGCTGGGCAGCTCTGTGGATGCCGATCCCTCGTGGAAAAGGAGCAACGGGCAGTTACTTTTCTACAGAAAACCACAGAGAAAGGGCACGGGGAAGGAGACATGACTACCAGTACTGGTCGAGGTCTAGGGAGCCCCATGTCATGGTGTTCAGCAGCAAACTGTTGATCAAGCTAAAGAGAAACCCTGGCTGGGGTGTGAGGGTCCTTGAGGAGCTACAAATGAAGCTTTGCTCTGCTCAACTGCAGAAGGAGCTACAGAAGCGACAAATCCAGGGCACTGCTTCAAACGCAACAGCAACCATCACCCGGAGATGTCAGTAAGCTCCTGATTATTGCACCATGCTTCGAGCAAGCAGTTCTTGCGCTGTCTTTGATATGGCACTGTTGATGTTACAGGCTTCAAGAAAAGACAGCTGCTCTCCTACCCGCTTAACCCATTTTCAGGTTTGAGATAAGAAGAAAAATCTACTCATTTATCCAAGCAGAGCAACATGCATCCCTTTATGCTGTGGAACACCTTGATGCCCATCCCTTTCTTCTTAGCAGTCAACTTTCCTACACAGGCAGGGGTGCAAAGCAGCAGTAACGGACCAAGACCTCATTGTGCCAACCCATGCACAACCCCAACAAATAGACTGGCCTTCTTCAGGCTGCTTACGAGCCAGGGCTTGAGCTGCATTAACCCCTACTCTCTGCAGCAATGTTTGTACGCTGGTATTAAGAAAGAGAGCAAAAAAATAAAGAGGAGCAGTTAATAGGAGTGGGCTGGTTCCTGGTTGGCTCAAGACCTCTCCAAGCAGGGAGGAAGCGGCGAGGACGGTCCCACGCTGGTTCTGCACATCAGCCAGGCTCTGGCTGTTTTATCAGGCCATTTATCTCGGTTACTTCCAGTCCTATTCTGTTTCCAATCAGCATCCCCTACCCGCTTGGCCTGGGCCCTGTGGGAATTCCAGTAAAAGCCTGAAAGGAATATAAAAATGAAACAAAAACACATTCAGGGAGATTAAAGCAGGGAAAAGGCAACTGTGTGCTGTGAAAAGGAGCAGGGTTCATTTTCCCGCATCTCGCTGGGTGGAGAGAGCCTGGGGGAGTGCTCGGGGCGGCTCAGCCCGGGGATGGGGCTCCACACGGCCAGCACCAGCTGGGAGGGCACCTCGATGCTGCAACCAGGTTTGAGCAAAGGAGTTATTCTACTGCTCAGGGAGACGTGCGTGTGCTGCACATGTACTCCACAAGCACAGAGCACGCCTACAAGCCAGAGCACGTCTGCCACTGCACCGTGAGTCACAGTCACACGCGGGAGGGAGCCCAGGGCCAGGGGCCTCTCTGTCATTTAAGATTCACAAGTCAGGAGCGAATCTTAAAGCAGATTATGAGAGGTTGCTTGAAAATCAGCTCTGCCATCCTTGCACCTCTTTAAAGACACAAGCATGCAGTGAGGACCTCCACACTTCCTATCTCCTTCAGAGAGGAAGGCTGAAAAGGGCTCCCTTGGGACAACATTAGTCCATACTCTACCGAGCTGCAGCAGAGATGCGTTCACAACGTGCTTCTGCAAACTGTTTCTGAAGGGGGAAAATAAACATAGCAAAGAAAAAAAAAACAACACACAAGTTATTTTAATTAGGATTAATTGGGGCGAACGCCCCAACCATCCTCACTTATTCTGCTTTAGCTTACACTGCAGAGCAGTCTTGGACCGGACAAATGACAACTTTCTGGTGGCACTAAGCCAGAAGTAGCGCTGTGAAGGACATTTAATGTTCTCCAACATGGAGAGTATCCCGTGGACTGAAAATCCAAGACCAGTCCAAGGTACAAACCACAGAGCCCATACAGAGTGGGCACAGGGGCCTTGGTCCTGCTGCTCTGCGGACCTGCTGTCGGTGGAGCACACTACTTGCTGATGCAAAGACTTAATGCTCCAGCTGCTGGACTCATTAAGAGCTCTGAATCTCTCTTTAATTAACTGTTTTGAGCCTCACAGCTATAGAGAAAAGCTTGGAAAACCTGACTGCTAATGGTTCAAGCACAAAAAGTTGAATGCAAAGGTTCAGAGGTGATTTTTATTTATTCTTTTAAAACTTCATCTTTTTTACTTTTCTTTTTTTTTTTTTTTTTTTTTAATTTAATTCTGGGTTTTTTTTTTTTTTAAATTAAGTCAGGGTTTTATTATCTCATCCAGAAAACCACCCAGCCCATCTCCACCTCCAGGAGAAAGCCGTTATCTATCCACCACATCCCAGCCCTGATGAAAGCTTCCATCTCCCCACGACACTATGACCAGGCTGGTCTGGCCAGCCCCGCAGCAGTGCCCATGCCGGTCTCCACTCCCTCCCTCCCAGCCCCAAGACCTCCTCTCTGACAGTAGCAAATGCACTCGCAGGTTGGCCCCACAGATGCAAGATGTGGGAACTCACGTTTGCAGTGTATCATCCCAGAGAGAAACGCATTGCCTTCCCCTGCAGAGACATCTCCAGAGGGTGGTTCTGGGTGAGGAACAGCCCTGGGGAGAGCCCCTCAGCTCACAGCAACTGCTGAGATCATGATCCAACCTCTCCCTGCCCAAAGTGCTGCTGCTGCCTCACCGCTGCCGTGCTACAAAGCACAGGGGTGCCTTGGCTCCCAGCTGCCCCTTGTCCAGCACTGGCCACGGGAAGCATCTCAGGGACCTCCTGGCTCTGTGGGTGGATGAATCCTCCCCAACACCCGAGAACCACCCATGGAAGAGGGAGAACATCTTTTCCCTTTCCCCCTGCATTGGCAGGGGAGGACCATGCCATGGCCAGGGGTCGAGACATCTGGGTATCTTTGTGTTGGTCTGAAGCTCAGACCACACAACATCATGGCTGCCAGAGGCATCAGGAAGGGATTAACCAGAACTAGCTGGTTCCATTTTTGAAATGGCCCCTAAAAAGAGCTCCTATTGAGCTCCCTGGCTGGGAGCCAGGAGTACACAGGAACCAAGAGGAGATCTGGCTCACTCTTCACGGGTTGGAGTCATTCTGGATCACTCCTTGCCCTGTGACCGTCAAACCCTCCTTCCAAAGCAGCCACCAAACCCTTTCACTGGAGGAAACTTTTCCTGAGCAACATGAAAGGAGGAGGGATGCACACGCCACCCCTCTTCTCGAGGATCACTTTTCGAGGCAGGGTCTCCCCACCACCAGCCACCATGCCAGGAGCAGGCACCACTCCAGGGCTGCAGAGCAAACACGTCCCAAAAGGGCAAGCGGGGCAAAGGAGCCTGGAGACAAGCCACAGCCTGTGTAACATCAGTGCAGCTCTACCAGCCCCACCAAGCAGCCAGGCAGCACATGCCTGCCAGATGCTTCACATTTTGGGAGGAGGGGAGGAGAGGTTCAGAGGTCAAGGTCACAAGTGATGCCTGACTCCGTTCTTTGTGAAGGGGCCGTGCAGGGGGAGAAGGAGCTGGGAGGAAATACCAGCCTGTGTGTGTAAAAACCATCCAGGGTGGGATTCACGGTCACGTTTGCACATGTTTGGCTCAGGAGAGGCAGGAAGCTGCAAGGCATGGGGGTCCCTCAGCTGAAATGAAGGGCTGGGGAGGAGACAGAGCAGCACAACACGCCAGGACAGCCTGGGATGCTCCTTCCTGCATCACTTTAATGCCTCCGAGAGAGCTGCAACTGCCCGGTTTAGGATCAGCCTCCAGCTATCGATGTTTCCCCTCCCTTCCTTCCCTTCTTTGTGGGAATGAAATGCTGCATTGGGAGTTGCAATTCCCACGCTGACAAGGCTTGGAGCTCCCTCTATACCCTGGGACCCCCTGGAGTGTGTCAGCCCTGTCTCCTCTTCCCCTTGCCCATTCAAGTATCAGTTGGCTCCTTGTACTTGAAAGGAGAAAGCTACAGTCTGACGCAACCCCAGACACTTCTTTCCAAGGCTCAAGAGCAAGTTAAACTAAAGCAGACTGCACGTATCAGAAATAAGAGCCCAGACACAAAGGAAGAGTTTTGGAAATGCCACTCATGCCTCCGCAGGAAAACCGTCACCCAGCAGCAGTCATCTCCAGGTGGCCCTTTCAATGGCCCGGATCTAGATGGACCTGCTTCGAGCAGGGGCTGCACTCCATGATCTCCAGAAGTCTCTTCCAACAGGAATCATGCTGTGACAATCTCCCACTCTTGGATGTGGGTGATACACCTCCTCTATACCTCCTGCCACTGCATGTGCTCTTAAACAGACTTGCAATATCTCAACAGCCATAAAACTTGATTTCTCACCAGCCCAGCTCTTCCAGAGACCAGCAAGCAACTGCTCCAGTAACACCAGTAGTGCTTCTGGGGCACAGCCACACCCTGCCCACCCAGAACCATGACTGCCTTGTATATTTAAGACACAAAAATATAAAATCTAAATCATTAAACCACAAGAACCAAAGATATTACTTCTAAGCACTGCCTTCTAAAGCAAGCATGCCTGGGATAAACAGTGAGGCACAGCATTTTTGCTGCTTTAATTTTGGGTCACTTTTGCTCAATCAGCATCCATCAAATGGTATGAAACTGGTCACTGAGCATGGGATCTGCTCCTATTTATGCATTTTCAAGCCAGAAACACCCCCCCGACTGTGATCTGGTGTCCTACAAAGGATATGCCAAAGGAGATCTCCAGCTTAATTCCTACTTTAAGATCAACAGCTGTGGCTGAATTTGGAAAAACATCTTTCCCTTTAGGAAAAACATCTCATCTGGATTTAAAGTCCTCCCAGCAACTGAAACTCTACCACAACCCAAACTTGAGGTAGGCCAGCAGCGAATTAAATAATATATACAATCAACATATGGGTTGTTACAGCTAACGTGGGAGATTACAATTAAAACCAGCAGAGCTGTGGAAGAAAATTAACAGCACTTTTACTGCAGAAGGTATAGAATTCCCAAAAGTCCACTCATTTGCAGAGGAAAACCCTGAGCAAGGCATTATAAAATGAACCCATTAATAAGGATTCAGAAAACTGCCTACCCTGGGCAGGCACCTGATCTCCTCCTTAGAAAGAGCCACCAAAAGAAGTTTTTGCTCAAAGCAAGTTTAGCAGCTTAAAGGTTTACCCTACAAAGGAGGGAAACATTGTGGACCTCCACCGTTAAAGCATGGTACGTGGTTTTGCAAGACCTGCCTAGTCCGAGCAGGATGACTTTCACTTCCACGAGCCACAGGCGTACAGGGAGATAGGCACCACTTTGGTTCATCCTCAGCAAGCCAGGGTAAGCAGCTCTCCCCAAGGGCTGGGAGCAGCTCCGGGGTGGGCAGCCAGCCTGGGAGCCCCCACCTTTCATCCAGGTTCAAGCCAGCCCAAGGGAGCAGGGGCAAGTGCTGACCCACCTGGCGGTGGCAGTGTCTGATTTACAGCTATTGAAGCTGACGTAAGCCCTGAGGGTTTTGATGCCAAGAGCTGGTGCAAACTGTATGGCAACTAGAAAGCACCTGGCCGTGAACTACAGTTTGGGGGGATTAAATACACACTCACCCTCAAGCATTTCCCACTGGCAAGTGGGAAGGAGCACTTCCCTCCTCTGTACCAGCCCCAGGAGCAGGTCTGATGCAGCTGTGACTTGCTTTGCTTTTGCCCCTGCAATGCATCCATCCCTGCGATGGAGCACGTAAGCGGGAAGGCTGGGGCTAATTTTCAACTGCCTTTTTTTTTTGCTGCCTATGGAGCATGGGAGGGCTCAGCACAGGACCTGTAACCTGCCCCAGGCTGAAGTCTTGCTCAAACACTCCTGTGCGAGGAACTCGGGCCCTTCTCTCCTCCCAAATGAGTACAAAACCTTGCGGTTATTGACATGAGACAGGAACAAATTGTGCAATTTTTCATTTAGGTCGTGGTAGGGAGCTCGGGGCTTGGTTGCCCAGGTTTGCTGTGAGGCCACAAGACAGAAACACAATCTTTGTGAAACAAAAACAAACTTCTTCACACGCTTCACATGGGAATGAAGGTCCCTACACCAACCACCCTGCCGTGGAAGAAAGCAAGACCCCACAATCTTTTTTTGATTGATTTGATTTGATCTGATTGCAGCCACTGAGTTCCTGCAAAATCTCTGGCAGCCACACCACAAAGCATCTCTGCCACGTGTTCAAACCTCTGTTAGAGAATCTGTGGGGAAAACATCCGAGAGGCACCGAGGAGCTGGCTGGATGCAGACACAGGCACGATTTTCCAAGTAATATAGGACAGTGAGGCCACCTGGCCAAAAAGCTGCTCTTTAAGTCACTCAAACTCTACGTACAGAGCATGCATCCACTGGTTTTCCCTCTTTCTCCCTCTTTCTTTGCAGCTCGCTTTAAACTCCGCACCCCGCATCCTCTAGTCACTGGCTGGGGCAAGGAGGACCACGTGGCATGACGGAGACTAGGTCCTCTTTCTCCTCTCACTTCTCTCACCCAAATCTTTCAGTTTGCTGCCCTCAAAGTTAAAGCAATCAAAATGCTCCAGTAAGGTGCGGGCCCGGGGGGAGCACAGGAATTGTTTAAAATCTGCTCATGCAAACCTTGCTGCCAGAAACCGAGATCCAACTTCAAAACGCCTCTGCATCACTAATGACCTTTTAATAGCTCTCATTACAGAACATCTCACTCAGTCCTGGTACATCCCTGCCTGCCAAAACAAAGACCAGCATTTCCACAGGCAAAACCCAGCTCTTAGAGCACAGGTCTTATGAGGAGCGGCTGAGGGAACTGGGATTGTTTAGCCTGAAGAAGAGGAGGCTGAGGGGAGACCTTATCACTCTCTACAGCTACCTGAAAGGAGGCTGTGGTAAGCCGGGTGTTGGACTCTTCTCCCAAGTAACTGGCGATAGGATGAGAGAAAATGGCCTCAAGTTGCGTCAGGGGAGGTTTAGATTGGATATTAGGAACAATTTCTTCACTGAAAGAGTGGTCAAGCATTGCAACGGGCTGCCCAGAGAGATGGTGGAGTCACCATCCCTGGAGGTGTTCAAAAAATGTGTAGACGTGGCACTTTGGGACATGGTTTAGGAGGCATGGTGGTGTTGGGTTGACGATTGCACTTGATGATCTTAGAGGTCTTTTCCAACCTTAATGATTCTATGATTTTATGATTCTTTAATTGATCCACTCAAGGACTTCAAAAAAGTATTAATAATGCAACTCTGACAAACTAAAGGTTTCACTCCTGTGCGGCAGATGCCTTCGTTGGATGGCAACTCAGTTAACCCACCAAGCATTTCCCACTCCCAGTGGAAGCTGCCACTGAAAATGTGGCTTAGAAACAAAGGCCCAGCAGCAGGAAAGCAGAAAAAGTCACAATAAAATGCACCTCTTTTACTCTGAAAATCCATACTTAACCTGTAGCATGCACTCATACTCGATCTTGAGTATACACACACTTACTCATTAGTAGAGAGGCATACAAGTGCCCCGAAACACATCAGGTCTGGGCCCCGCATGGTGCTGTACACCAAATAAATTCTCCTCGCCCTGTGGCTCTATGGTCTTCATGCCTGGGGTTACTTTGAATATCTCTTCTGATTTACACCTTTCAGGGATGAGTCATGTCATCCTCAGCTCTTGCACTGCAACATGGCTTTTTTCCCCAGCTAGTGGGATCTGCTCCAAGCAAGCCCATCGACTCCTGCTTTTCTCCATTACAATCCAGAGCGCTCGGCTGAAATTGCAATGGCATAAACATTGGCAGTCACAGGGGTAGGGAGAGAGGGAATGGATAAGCATAAGACAGAGCAAGCTGGCAAAATAACAGCGCTTCTTCAAAACACCATGTCTAGCAGGTTTAAAAAAAAAAAAGGGGGGGGAGAGAAAGTGAGGAGCTAATGGAACATAATCTACTGCCTGGATGTATTTTGTCTTGCAAAGAGATCTCAGCTCAGAGCCATTATAGAAAGAGTAAAAGCATGCATCTGTCTAGCATCACTCCCTGCTTTACAGATGGAAACCACGGGCAGAGAAACAGCAGCTAGTGCAGGGCGATGGCAAAGCAAGAGATCAGGGAGCCCCAGCCCTGCTCTGTGTCACGGCCACCCCATCCCACTGCTTCCCAGTTCAGTCCTGACTTCAAAGGCTACGGGAACTTCATCTCCCGGGATTCACCCATCGTAAAGTTAGTTACCGTGCACACGTGCGTGGAACCCCTCCACCAGCGAGCTCTCGCATGGGGAAAGCGCTTGGTATCTGCTCGGTCCTTATCTCATCCTCAGCCAGCTGCTCCCAGGTACTCTCCAAGTTGAAGCACTGGGCATCTAGCAACCAGACCATTCCCCACCCAAAAAAAAGGCAGGGGTACTAGAGTAGCTTCTGCCATCACAACCATCCAGACAAGCTGGCGTGAAAGATCCTGCACTAAACCATCCTCCCCCCATGCTTTTCTGGTTTTCATTGCCAACTCTAAACAGTTGGGACTGGCTGCTGCAATAAACATCAGCTGCATCCTCCACCACAGCTGCCTGCAGTTGAGCAGCAGGAGAGATTATCCCTGCATCTGTCATGAATGAGTTTGGGGCTCTGAAGTGCTTTAAGATGTCTCTGCAATACATTACCTACGTGCTTCTCCTATTTCTCCAAGTCCCGATGGAAATAGTCTATGTTTTCTCTAAATGTATCAACTTAGAACACATCCATCTTCTGCAAGTGGAGAAGCATATCTCTGCATAATGCTAGTTGCAAGGGTAGTCAGCTTTCAACAAATAGAAGAAAATTACTTTTCTGTACGTTTTTCTTCCTTTAAAAAAATAGAAACTGCCATTTGAATGTTTTTAAGAGAACAAAAAGAAAAAAAAATAATAATGTGACCTTCACTCACACCCTAGTGAAAGCAACAAAAATTAACTGTTTTCCCTGAGCTAAATCTATTTGACCTGTGCCCAACCCCTATAATTTCCCCACAGCAGGTTTAGGAGGGGTTGAACTCTGCACACCTGCCATATGGAGCTATTAAACACAACAAGGAACACCAGGTGTTGCAGTAGCAGGTCCCATCCCCAGTGCTGGGCCCCCACTGGTGAGCGGAGCTCTCCAGTGAACATAAATACAGGTTATGGGGCTTGTTAGAGGGGGGGAGGGAGGAAAAGGGCCATGTGCACATGCAAAGATTCACACCACCCTGGGAAAAAGCACCCACATTAACTTGGTTACACCAAACCAACACCAAAGTGGTGCCAGAAGCTGCGAGAGTTACACGAGCTAGAGGAGGTTTGGCCCTGCGTTTCCATGAGATGCATTGCTGCCACTCATACCCAGCATCAAATCTGCTCATCTACTCCCTGCCCTGATGGCTCTCAGGGTAATTTTTTGCTTATGGACAAGTGTTTCCATAAGAAAAGGAGTATATGCAAAAATGCCACTGCCATCCCCAGCCTTGAATGCCTGCAGCCACACTCTGTTCTCTGGGTGCTCATGCTTGCAGCTGACTCCTCCAGCTCGTCTCCCCGGTGTAGCGAGATTGGCCAGGGAAATATGTGAAGCACCTTATGCAAGTGGCTGCAGCAACATTTCAAAGCTCACCCTTCAAGGCAGCTGGGGCCAGCGAAGGCTCAGCCCTCCCCAGCCTGGCACGAGCCCCTGATGCTCAACAAACTCCAGCAAATATGAGAAATCCCAGCCTAGGGGAGATGCCAGCGTTTCCACCCTTGCTTCGATGTCTGGTTGTGATCAGACACTGAAATACCCCTGCCCCATCTGTCTTGTCTCAGAGCAGAGAAAACCTGCTGGCAAAAACAAAACAAAAAAAAGGGATGTTTTATAATAGCCAGACAGTTTGCTGAGGCATTTTGGATCAAAAAGAAGAAATTCTGACATTCTTCCCAAATGAAATAATTTGAATGAGATCTGTAGAAATGGACCATCATATTTCGTTTGGAGGGAGCTCCGTATTAACCTTCATCACCTCGTGGGGCTATATTAGTTCCCGGCATTAATGGACCCACTCTCCTCCCTACAGACCCTGCTCGACCGGGGTAGGGAGGGAGAATCAGAGCAGGGCAAGGCAGCCCCCGGGGAGAGGCCACTTGATACCACCTGGGCTGCACAGTGACCTCCCCAAGCTGGGAGTCGTTTTACTGGGGTTGAACTGGCCTGCAGTGAAATATTCTGTTTTCTCAATGGAAAAGCTACATATTTTTCTAAGGGAAAAATTTATGTAGAAAAATTGCAGCATCTCAACTGCAGAAAGTGCATTTTTTTTCGTTGAAAACACACTGGAAAGACGTGGGGGAAAATGTTTCCAGCTAGGTCTGATGTTTGGGGCTAGATTCCCTTCCCAACACATCTCCGTTTTCTGCCAATTTGTTTACTAATCACTCCCATCTTTCAAATAATGAACTAATTTATGAAGAACTTGACTGTGTCAATAAAAAAAAGAGCAGTGATGCCCTCGCAGGCTGAGCTGCCATGGGGATGCCGTGCCCGCTTGGATCAGCACAGGCATTTTTCATATACAGCCCAGTGCAAGCATCTTTCCAATTTTCAGGTACATCCCACATCCCAAAGGCTATTGTGCCTCTAGAAAACCGCAGCTGCCTCCCTCTGCCTGGGGAGCCACAAAGCTGCACGGTCTGCACTAACACCTTGCCTTTCTTAAAGAAAAAGAAAAGGAGACAGAGCTTGGTAAACCTAAAAAGAAAACCATATGTGCCTAGAAAGGGGCAATCACTTTCTGTTCCTCATCGCGGATGCTGGGAGGGACCTGGAGAAGCATCCAAGGATGAACCTGCTCTGGGAAGGAGGATGCAATGTTAACAGAGGGGTTTAAGCTTCTGAGAAAGTCTTGTGTGAATTAATTACTTGGCAAAGTCTTTAACGCGCTCGGCTATTCAATAAAGTTACAGCAGCTCAAGCGAACTGGTGTGCACCACCTGGTGAATGCTGGCACGATAGCTGGAGCTTTCTGTGTGCCCCAGTTCTGGGAGTCACGGGAATTAGGCAGAAACTCCTCTTCTGCTCTAAGAAGAGAATTTACGAACCTGCTTCCTGAGGAAATAAGCACAGAAGCGTGTATCTGTGTCTCGATACGCAGGAAATAAATATTGGGTCCCGTGACAAACCCTTCAAATGTTCTGAACTGGCAACACACAGAGAAGGATTTGACAACCTGCAAGCATCGAAAAGGACACTCGCGTGAAGAGCGATTTTCGCGCAGCCATCACCACTCACACGATGTCCTTGGTAATTCGGAAGCAGCCAGAACAACTACTCCCCGACAGCGCTCTGCACAGCTTGGCTGAACGGCCTCGGAAACCCTCCCAGAACCCTGAGCAGCCCACATGGCTGAAACCTCATTAATTAACCACCCCATTACTCTCTCCTCCCAGGAGTGGACCCCTGTGGAAAGCCGGGGGCAGGGGGGCTCCACAAGCAGCTCCTCGTTTGCTTTCCCCAACCAGAAACCCTGCAGCAAGAATTCCCCATTGCAGCTCCCATGAGCTTTAGAGGAGGAACCGAGCCAATGTTTAGGGCTGGCAACAAGGCGATGGCCTCAGCAGGCTGTGGTGGGGGACATCATCCAGCCCTGGCCACCAAGTAGCAGATGGGAGGGGAGGCAGAAAAGAGAGAGGGGCTTTGAAGATGATCAAAGGGCTGGAGAACCTGTCCTGTGAGGAACGACTGAAGGAATTAGGTCTATCCTCCCTGGAGAAGGCTTGAGGGGACCTCATCACAGTATTCCAGTACTTAAAGGGCAGCTACAAAGCAGACGGAGGCTCTCTCTTCACAAGGAGTCACATGGAGAAGACAAGGGGCAACAGGTACAAGTTGCACCAGGACAGGTTTCATCTTGTTATAAGGAAGAATTTTTTTACAGTAAGAATAATCAATCGCTGGAACAACCTCCCCAGGGATGTGGTGGAATCCCCATCGCTGGAGGTTTTCAAGATGCAATTGGGCAGGGTGCTAGGCAATCTCATCTAGGCTCCCTTACCCACAAAAGGTTGGACCAGATGATCTTTTGATCATCTTCCAATGTGGATTGTTCTATGACTCTGTGGTTTGCTGGGGGAGGGGGTCAGGCTGCTGAGCACCCTGGTGTGGCAATGCACTGCAGCCACCCGAGGATGAGCAGCACTGGCCATGCTGCATCCACACCCCGCAGCATCCCGGGGGGACACCCACAGAGGGCATTGGGGCTGCTGGGAGTGAGCGGGGATGGGGAAGCGTGGGAGGCAACCTTGCTCCCAGAGAGCCAACACATCTCCTCAGGTCTCCTCACCCCCTCCCAGAAACGCTGCCCCCCAGCAGGCACCATGCTGTCCCCAGCAGGCACCACAGGTTGAGGGGAGAGGGAAAGGAAATTAGGGAAAAGAAATCCACCTTATCGCAGCAAATCCTGGTGCTCCTTCCTGCAGAGCCACTGCAACCCGTCTATGAAACCACTGCGGCAAATCTGATGAAAAAGAGACTCGCGGCTGCAGGGCGAGGGGCTGCTGCGTCCCTCCACCCCGCTGCCTGCCTCCCATCTACGCAGCCAGCACCCGGCTGTGTGCTGGGGCACCCTTGTCCCCAGCGGCACCAGGATCACCACATTGTGACCTGAGGTGGCCTTTAACCCCGCAGGAATTACATTGCCAGGAGGGATGGGGGAGCCAGGCAAAGTTCCACGTGGGTAATTAGTGCTGCACTAATTGCCATCATTGTGGGACAGGAACGCACTGTCAAGGTTGACGTGCCCTAAACAGAAGCTGATTTTTGTCACTGAGTTGCTCTCTTGAGTTCTTGGAGTGGGAAAGGCAGGGGAGGAGGGTGCTTAAGTCCTAGAGAGGTTTTTTCTTAATTGATGGCCACAAGAGAGCAAAGCTTTTCAACTGACTGCTCTGTCACAGGGGCTGCAGGTTGAATTAAGCCTTTGCACAATGAAGGGACTACCGGGACAAGGAGTCCCTTTGCCACCAGCTGGCAGTCAGGAAGCACTTCCCTCTACCAACGTCACCATCTGCCCCCCAGCGAAGCAGAGCCCACGAGCACCGGCAGGACCAGGTCTCACCACGCTGCTACACCCCACGGTGCAGCTGGCGGAGCCAAGGATGCTCGGCCTCTTGCTGAGCTCTCCCACGCTCACTCTGCGATGTGAAGGAAGGAAGGGGACAGACCCAGCCTTGCCAGCCTGGTTTCTTGAAAAATAGGGAGCAAAGCATAAAAAAGAAATAATAATCTTGCTATGCAACGGTAGGTCGCAGTGAACAGCCTTCCGCTCTCTTTTTAGCTGAAGGAAATGAGGTTTCTGCGCTCACGTCTGTCCCCTGAAATGCTGCCGGGCTCGAGAGGCAGGAGCAGGGAGGGACCCTTTCCCCGCCTGCCTGGGCAAGAGCTGCAACACCAGCACAGACCCCCCCAGCTGCCAGAGCATCCCTGCGGAGGAGGGCTCCTTCCTCGCGCCCTGCGGAGCCAAGCCCCCAGCACCCAAGAGTCCCCACGAGCCACCTGATATCTACCACCTCTCCAAAGGGGCTCCTGAGCTTTCCTTCCCGAACAAGCCTCAAACAAAACCAAACACCTGAGGAACGAATGACCCCATATGCCGCAGTGATCAGGGGAGCGGGCTCCTTTCCTCGGAGTCTGAGCCCTAACCATTTGCAGCTACTGATAGTGGTACCACAGCCAGCATCCCTTGCCTGCACAGGCTTAACACCAGCCCCACGGCCCTGAAATGACTACAAGGCTTGTGAGAGCAAAGATTAATGTTATGTATATATATAGCACATACTGAACTCTGGCTTCCTCGGCCAGGGGTGGAACGATGTTACGTCAGCCCCCGCGGTGCAGCCAGGACCTCAACCAGGAGCAGATGGCGGCTCCTCCTGCAAGAAATTAGGAGACTTTTGGGAGCCTCCCCCAAGGCAAGGGGTGGGTGCAGCCACCCTGAGCTGCTTCTCACACCAAACCCTGTGTCCAGCCCCTGGACCCCTCCACCTCGTTGGAGGCAAACCTAAAACCAGCCCAGCTTAGCTTGGGCTTGAGCGCCGGGAGCTGGAGCTGCTTGCTGGCACCAGGCTTTGCCTGGGAGAGCAGCAAGGCTTCTGTCAATATTTCGACAAGGGCAGGCACCGGTTTAGGGGTAACAGCACACGGCCCAGTTCAAACTGTTTATTTTTCTGCAGGCGCGATGCATGTATCATCTAGCTCAACTCCCTGGTAAGTTTATATGATCGTAAACCTGCAGTATGCAGGCTATCCATTACGCTTCTCCTCTAGAAAAATCTTCCCCTAAGGAACAGCACTTATTCACCCTTGAAACCCTTTCCCAGCACACTACAATTTAGATGCAATGATTTCCACCTATTACACACAAAAAAATAAGAGGTACACCACCTCTAGCTAGCAGCGCTAGCATCCCTGGCTGCAGGGCAGGCAGGAGCACCTCGGTCCTTATTTGCTCTGCACGGTGGTACGCATGGAGACGTGGGCTGCCGAGTGCCAGAGCCAGCCCAGGGCAGGATCCAGACCTGCTGGCACAAAGAGTGGGCACTTAAAAAAATCGACAGGGGGAGAGAGATTTTTTAGGAAATGAGGCTTTGTATGGCCCATTGCTCACGGAAAGGTTTAAGATTTTATAACTTGGTCTAATCTGGAAGGATTTCTCGTGGGGATGCTGCCAAACTTCAAGTCTGTGCTCCGGCTTACAGGAATACAAATACACGCTGAAGACAGGGATCCTGGGAACTGCCGGACAGTTTTGGCTGAAATTTTTCAAGTCATTCAGTATGAGACAGACTTATAACAGAAAGACTTTTCAATCCAAACAACTCACGTTCAGCAGAGTTAAGCACCACAGCAAAAAGGATCATCACGGCAGCTGTCTGGATACAGCAGCCCTAGGAGCGGTACCAGCTCTGTGCATGCACACACACCCCAGCACCCCTGCACCCCAGTGTCCCTGTCCCTTATGGCTTTGCCATAAGCATCGTGTGTCTCCCATCACCTCGGGAAGGTGGTGGCACTGGGTGGGATGGCAGCATTTGGTGAGGGCAATGTGAAAACCTCCAGCACGTGCCACATCCCGAAACGCAGCATCATGTCCCAGGTCTGTGCCTTCTCTGCTGAACATGTCAGAGGAAACTGGGGCCACACCCAGGCTGGGGTTCCCAAAGCACCCAAGCGAGTGGGCACCCAACTGCATTGAGTTCGGCGCAAGTGGGGATTCAACCAAGCAACCAAAAGTTATCAAGTGCAAGCGATGGCATTTGTGCCATGTGCATTTGTCCCAGGGAAAGCAGCAAGGGCTCCTGCCTCTACCCACCTCCTCCCAATTCATGGACAAAGGAACCAGAGGATTTTAGGGTGGAAAAGGGCTCTTTCATCCAGCAGATAACGGCTGGAAACTGATGCTCAGCAAACTCAGACCTCAGATGAGGGAGGTGTTTTTCAGCTGTGAGGGCAGTCGCTCAGTGCAGCCCACCCGGGATCGGGCCAGCTTTGCTATCGCTCCAAGTCTTCACACTACGATGGGACATCTTTGACATCACGTAGGAAAACGGATGCGCTCCTTCAGGCCCTGTGCAGAAAACACTGCACCGAATTCTCCAGGTTTTGATTCTTCTTTTTGCAGGGGAGCGGAGCAGACCAACCCCTCGGCTGGCCATCTTGCCGCCAGGGAGGCAGCACAGCCCTGAGGCAACCCTGCATCCATCCTTCCGACACCCTTCGGAGAAACCCAAAGCACAACAAACCCGGGCTGGCTCTCCCCTGCATCCTCTGGTGCAGAAACCGTCAGCTAAGAGGAGCGCATGAAGGACCTCTGAGATAAAAGCCGCATTGTAAAAATAGACTGGTGGGCTCTGTCTGGGGGTCTCGTAGCTCCTGCAAGCCCTGAAGTTTTAATCGTTCATTCTCTGCCTTCACAGGGGCAAACAGCCACAGAGGAAGGCTGCACAGATTCTCTCTGTGATGGGGATGAAGGCAGTGACCCCCGTATTTATGCCACTTTAAATGCACAATTTAGGGTCTTGTGAGGGGAAAAAAAAAAAATTATACCATATAATTGCCTAATTGAGGACTCCATAGTAACGTGCATGCACTGGAGGGTCAAACGGAGATGACATGAAGAGTCCAAATCTGGTATTTCTGGACTTTTAAGCAATTTGACTTGCAAACTAGTTAAAATTACCATAATTTTGGAAGCTTTATATACACACACACACACAAATGTGATCTGTATCATATAAAACATATGCTACCGTACATACACACAGTACTAATGCATCGCAATTTATGTATGATTTCGCATATTTACATTAGGTTAACTGTTTAGTTTACAAAGTCCATGTACACATCCTAATTACAAGCACACAATAGCGTAAGACACCAGATCTGAGGAGCCTTGCTGCACAATGCCGTATTGGACATCTCAGAGTACCAGATCTCCAGGAGGATAATTTACCGAAAGACTACTTTCACCAACCCTCGAGCAAGAAATACCATTTGCAGGAGTCAAGCGTTGCATTTTCAGATGCCACTCATCCCTTAAGCAGATTTTAATTGGGTGACTCTAAGCTTTAATTAATGGAAAATTGTTCGCACACATTCATTTTTGGGTCACGTTCCCAGACGGAATTTTTCAGGCTTGGTTTAGGGAGTTCTGTGTTTTGCGGGGCTGGGTCGCAATTATGGTTGTTGCACTTCTTTACAGGGAAAAAACAGCTCCCAGGAGCCCTGGAGCAATCAGACTCCCACTACACCAAGGAGGTTTCCCACTTTTGCCTCCTCCTTAACAGCTGCCCTCCGGCAGGGCGAGCTCAGCGAAGCCCTGGAGACACCAGTGTCGCGCCCACAGGTGCCAGCACATCTGGGCGCCTGGGGACATGGAGGGGGGGATGCTCAGTGGCAGCCGGGGCTTATGCAACCCCACAGGACCCCGAACTCAGAGAAATGCTCTCAGTGCCACTTTTCCAACCATTCCCCCACCAGCACAGACCCACAGCACTGCGAGGGGTCTCACTCAGGAATCATTACAGCTCAAACCATCAAAAATAGGTGCAAGTTGAACAATTCAGCCTTGGGAAGGAGGCACTTGGGGCTTTGCCTACCCTGCGCAACGTGCCACACATGCCAGCTTACACACAGCTCCACAGCAGTAATGATCACAGGGAGATCAGCTCCCACCAGCTGCCTTATAACGCTTCCCTAAAAATCACCCCTACCACCATTTCCAGGCTGGCTTGCTGCTCCAGGTAACATGCGGATTAGGGCTCAAGGGACAGATTCATTTCAGTGCAAGTGCTGTTCGCCTAAAGGGCGTGGGTGTGCTTCAAGGGAGCAGCGCTCACAGGGGACAGGACACCAGGCATCCCCATTCCTGGCACACTGGGGTCAATTCCCACCCATTTCTGGCACCCTTGGCCCTCCTGAGATCATCAGCAAGCATCCTTTTGGTAACAGCTACAAACACAACAAATGGGGACAGCCCAGTTTCCCTCCCAGGTGGATTCACCTCCTGCTTTTACAACCCAAAGTCCCAGCTGGGGCTTATGAACTGATAAACTGGCCTCTCCCAAGCATGAGCCATGCAAACCACTCTTTCAACCGGACATAGGAGAGGGGATGATGCCAAGCCCATGACAGGGATGCTGCAGAAATACCGTTTGCTACCCCAACCCAAGCAGAGGCCCAGGAGACATCAAAAATCATCTAATCCCGACTGAGCTGGAGTGAGAGAAGAAGAAATGGATTCTAATTTCCTAATGGATCTGTCTAAGAAATGGATCCTAATTTCCTTCCAACCCTGAGGTGCTACAAGTGCCGCACACCATGCCCTCTCCTCTGCTGCTGCACAGAGCAGAGGGAAGCTGCAACCTCAACAAGGTCCCACCAGCTTTGAACACCAACTCCCGGCTCAAGTCATTAGCTGCTCTCCTCTGGCACTCGCTCCCGGCTTCAATTATTCCCCACTCAACTCGGGCTCGGCATGTGAAGCACCCGGCTGGCCGCAGGAGTGCCACGGGTCACTGCTCCAGCTTGCAAAGCCAAGCTCAGCTCCAAGGTCGGGAAGGCCAGCCAAGCTCTGCAGCCGGCTGCTCCTCCATCCCTCTCCTTGAGGACATTTATTGCAGCTGCGCTACACAGGCCTTCCTCGGAGCAGAACTGCACCATCAGTAGGGACTGGCTGAAGAACAAGAGCCTCAACCCCAAAGAACTGCCTTCTTTCATGTCAAAGCCTCAGGAACTCACACATTTGGAGGACTGTGCCCCATTCACCGGCGGGATCTACAATAAAACCTGAAAACCTGCCTGAGCTCATGACCTTTACCAGCCTGGGCAGCAGTGATCAAAGGCTGAAGCCACACACCTGGATGATGCTCAGTCAAATCCTCCTCAGGGCTGCCCCATGACCCAAAGGAAATAGCAACATACAATGAGCATGAAGCTTCCTAATGCTGCTACAGCCAGCTGGCACTTCCAGCTGCACCCAGGGAAACACTGGGCTGCAGACACCCCTTGCTGCCCTCTCCCTTCCTCCCCGCAGAGCCCAATACCCTCACTGGAGTTATCACCTCCCGAGTTCCTCAGTTCAGCCCCAGTCCCCCTGCACCTTATCCCCACTTTGATTTTGCTCCAGTTCCAGCCCCTGGAATGCAATTCCCAGCTCGGTTTCCCAGGCTGTGAACTGCATCGCTCCAGCCTTGTTTCCGAGCCAAGGTTCAAGTGGACTTAAGCTCTTACTGAGATAAATCAGTGGTTTCCCTCTCAGAACCACATTCCCGTCGATGGGGCTGTATTGAAGCCTCCAGCGTGCTCTCACCTCATCCAGACATGCATGTTTTTTGGGCAGGGGTTTGTGGAGTGGCCAGGAGCATGGGGTCACCGCCTCTGACTGCGACCCGTACATGTTAGCGCAATGCAAATGCAGCAAGGTATGTCTTAGAAACAGTCAGTGCTTCCTTCAAAATAAACATCCTTTTTTATAGTCACTTTATTAAAGTATTCGCCATCCCCCGCATAGCCTTTCACTTCCCAGTGAAAAGTCCCAGCCCTATAACGGCTTGCTTTGAGTTTTCATGAGGCAAACCAGTCCTTCGCCCCACTTTATCGGGTGAGGGGCCTGGACCCCGCTGTGCCCGTCACCGGTGGGAGCCGCTCAGGGGCTCCTGCCACGGGGAGGGACAGGACTCAGCATTCCCAAAGGTTTTGGGAAAAGTTTCAGGACAGTGACTCAGTGACCAGCTGCGGAGGGGAAAGATGAGGGACACAGAGGCACGCTGCAGTGCCCCAGATACAAGAAGAGCTCCAGCTGTGGCACACACAAGCCCAGTACGTTATATTATACACCAGAGAAGCCATGTACAAACCCCGGCGAGTCCGGCCGCTCTGCTCCCGCAGGGAGAGGGACACCGCGCCCTGCTCCAGCGGTGGCCCTGCCACCGAGACCCTTATGCCACGCTGAGACCCCCCAAAGAGAGACCTTCCCTGCCAGACCCCCAACACCGCCCACCTGGCCCCACGGGGGACGCCACTCGCGGTGAGGGGGGGCCCTGGGGAAGCCTTTCCGTCCCCAAAGCGTGGCTCCCCGCGGCCGGGATGCCGGGGCACCAG
>WAAD01007751.1:156312-460978 GCA_013389945.1 Fregata magnificens
TATTTTTTTTCTTTTTTTTTTTTTTTTACTGTACAATTTACAAAAATGCACACAATGAAAAGTTAAAGTTCTATCTAATAGCTTGATATAAAACCAATAACATTTCTTCTTCTCACCCCTATGCTTTTTCCTCTTTTTTTTTTTTTCCGGATTTTTTTTTTTAGTTGTTTTTTGCTAAATCAAGCTTATATTGTAAACAAGACAAAACAGTGAGGGCGTGTTGCGGTCGACAGGAGAGAGGGACAGAAAGAAAAGTCTCAGCAGCAAGGAAACAGTCCTTACAAAGTAGTTCTCTTGTGGCTTTATCATGTGTCAGTGTGAAGGACCCGACGTGGTGAGTAAAATAAAAGAGATCCACATGGCAGCGGTGTCAGAGCAGAGTCCCGGCTGCCGGCGTGCTCGGTCAGCTCGGGGGTGTGTCACTGGCTCCGCCGAAAAGGATTGCTGTGGCTGAACATCAAGTCCCAGCGGACTATCCTTTGTTCTGGTCTGTGTTTCTCCTCTCCCAGTTTCTTGGGTAGATCTCTTCCTTCTTAGCGGTGAACGAGATAAAACGCGGATGCGATCTTTGTCCGTGTGTGTCCATTTGCAACCCCCGACTCCCACCCTGACTGGGGAAAAAACCATAATAATAAATTAATTACGAAATAGCCCAACAAAAACTGCGCCAATCTCAAAAAGGATCGACAGTCTGCTTTTTCCGCCGTCGAAGGTGAGGACCGCTCTTCTCTCGGCTTCTCACGTGTGTCGTGGATTTGGCATCTGGTGCGTGTCTTTGAACTAGACAAGGCAGTAGGGAGGCGGGCGAGAGTGGGGGGAGAGAGATGTGCTCCCCCACTGCCTTCCCCCTAAGGAGGGAGCCTTCTTCCTCGATCTGTCTAGTGGAAAAAAAAAAAAAAAAAAAAAGAAAAAGAAAAAAATAAAGAAAAAGAGAGGAGAGAGGCTGCAGGAGTGTCTCTGGACCTGGGGGCAGAGCAGTTCTCGCGGCGGGGGCTGCCCCACAGGCCCCCTCCGGTCCCGGGCACCACGCGCGTTGGAACGCACAGCCTTCCAGATGATAAAACTCATCGATTTTAAACACGCACACCTTGAAGGGTTTTGCCATGCCGTTAGCACCAGTCATCCTCATCGGCTTCATGGTAGTAACTACGTCCTCTGGTGCCAGTCCCGGGACCCGTGTTGAGACCCAGCGTGTAATGGTAGCCGTTGGGCACCCTGCGGATTTGGTGAGACTGGGAGGTCAAGGAGGAGACGTAAGAAGTCCTTGAGGACCGTCCCGAGTTGGTGGCCACCGCCTCCTCGAAGGTGAGGGTGTCCTCCGGCACCGTGCGGTAGGGGCTGTCGGCGTCATCGCGGTGCCCCAAGTAGGGGTCGGAGCCGATGCGGGCCACCGCCGGCGGGGGCGGCTGCTGGTCCCCACGCAGCAGCGTGTTGTGCTCAGACAAGCCGCGGCTCAGGCGTCCCGGGGAGAAAGTGGGCAGGCCGGTTTGGAAACTGGTGAAGTGCACGGGCGAGGAGTTAGCAGTCTTGTAAGTGATGCTGGGGCGTGGGGTTAGTGGAGTCTGTGGGAGCTGCCTCCGACCCCGGCATGGGGTACTAGCACCAGATGTCGACAGCAAGGGGCTCCCATTAACTGAACCACTGCCCTACATAAAAATTGGAACAAAGCAAATCAAAAAATAAAAAAGGGAAACACCAGACAAACACAAAGGCAGGCAGGTATAAAACAGAAGGAGAAGCAACAGGAGGGAGAGACAAGTCACAAGAGGAAAGAAAAGCAAAAAAGAGAGAGTTTAGACAAGCACAGTTAGGGGGAGGAGGTTCTCAAGAAATAATTCAACACGAGATGTAAAGAGCTGGAGAACTAAAGTTCTGCGAGCGGTAAATAAGAACAGAAACGATCAGAGCATCGGTAGGACGCAAACTGGCAGACGTCTCCAACAGAAGGGGACACTGTCTGGAGGGAAGGCATCCACATCATACACAGGCTCGACATGCGCCTTACCTGATCTAGGCGGGAGCAGCTCAAAAACCTACAGTATTTTTTTGCAAATACAATTTTGCAAAACAGCGCTCTTTGCTTTGGGGCGGATTTTTGCAGAACTTCACCCAACGGTTGTGAATGCTGATGTTGGGGAGCATTTCTGTGGTCAAAATCAGATTATGCGGAAGGAGGATTTGGGAGCAGACTATTTTTTTGTAGTTTTGGGAATTAAATGCATTTTGATTAAATAGCCACTTTCTGAAAAAACAACAGCAAAAAGCTTTTCGGATGGGCTTTAACAAGAGCGTTCCTTAAAGAAAAACATGTTCACCTTCTCCTCTTTAATATTACACACTTGATTTTTGAGTGGTAGAAAAGTCTGGCAGCTTCCTGAGTTACTAATAGTGACATGTGGGAGTGAACTAAGCTACAGTAAGTTAAAAAAAGCCATGAGTGAGAGGAACAGGCCCTTGCTTTGGCATTTCTATTTACATTCTCCCAGGGCAGTACATGAATAGCCCTGCGAGCGCGTTTGAAAAATCCCTTAGCCTTTCGTGACCTAACATTTTGAGACCAGACCTTTAATTTTTAAAGAGCGGCTTTTCCTTCCTATAAAAGCATCAGGTTGTTGCTTGTTGGGCTATCAATCAATGCTTGCTCTGCTCTGCCTGGGTTTTCCAGCACAGTTTTGAGGGCAAGCCCACAGCACTGGAGGCTATCAGCCCAGCAGCTGGATGTAGAGGCTATTTTTGCTGTGGCTGCCATAAGTCATGCCATGTCTATCAGAAGAAGAGGCAATACCCGCGTTACCTGGGGGCGCAGAGGAGCCTGGGTGTCCCTCACTGCAGCCCTGCTCTCCGCAATCGTTGGGGACTGATATGGCATTTGCTGCTAGTGCTGCTGGACCAATGACTCCCGTCTCTCCTAGCCTGGAAACCAAGTCTTTGCCTTTCTCTTCTTTCATTTTCGCCCTCTCCCTTCTCTGGCTTCCCCACGTTTCAGCCTTACTCTCTGCTACAGAGCCATATTCCCATCCCAGGCACCTGCTCCCTGGCCGAGCTGCCTCCCCGTGGTGATGGAGGAGACGGTGACCACCACCCCGTGACCTACAGTGTCCCGACGTCTAGGGGAAGATGCCTGAGACTGAGCACCTCAAAATTACAATACTTACAAATGAAAGCAGAACTAAATTGTTTTGATAAGTATTGAGCTGTCTAAAAGTAATTTTTTTGTGAGATTTTCAAACTTCTTTTATCCAGAACCAATTCAGGAAATTATCTTAATTGTAAAAAAATGGTGAGGTCTTTTTTCAAAATGTCCAGCAAGCTCCTTCCTGCTGAAATATTTTGAAATTCCAAGAAGTTTCATCTCATTTAAAAAATGCTTTTCCCAGATTCATTGTGAAATGGGATTTATATTTAACAATTCACCTGCACTGAAAAGGAAACAGTGAAATAATTCACAGAAGATGCATAACATTTCTATGTGGGTCAAACAAAGCATTGTGAGTTAACCCACAATGAAATGTTCATGGCTTGGTTTTCTTGTCTCCTCTTTTTGCATTAAAAAAACCTCCAAACGACTTCTTTTTGAATCTAATCTGTCCTGATTTTTGGCTTGGCTCTAGCTGGAACAGAGCCACCTTGTTGGCAGGGTGAAGCTCAAGCCAGCCTCTCTTTTTGGTATATGCAGGGGCCTCCAGGGACCTGGTGAAATGTGCTGGGCCAGGGCTCCTGGGAAAAGCTGCATCTCCCGAGGAGAGGGACTGACTAACAAAGAAAACGCTTGAGAGTTAACAAGCACCTTGTTATCTAGCCAAAATAACGCAGGAAACGGACTGACAGAGCTCTCGCAGGCACCTTATTAAGACAAGGGTGCTTCAGCTCATTGGGACAGAAGTGATGTGCTGGGTTGGCTATTTTTTTAAATCCCCCCCCCCCCCCGAGCCAACTGGGGGATGTATTAGCAGCTCCACTCAAAGTAGATAACATATGAATGGATAAAATACATGGACACTGAAACAACAGGCTTTCTCCTGCCCACCTTACTAAACCCACAGGGGATGTGGGGGACAATACAGACTTCACTGGAGCTGGGGGAACAGGTCTATACAAGGCAGCTGGTGCTCTGATGCTGAACGTCCATTAACTATGGGAAGGTTTCAGGGTTTTTTTAATTAAAACATACATGATATTTAAAGTTCTGGTAAGCTGAGCATGCAAGAAAAGAGAGGCATTGTGCCAAAAATCAGCGCCATCTTCCTGCCTCTCAAAGCAGAGGGAGAAATTAAGAAATGGAAAGAAAAACCTCATCTGAAAACTAGGTGAAGGCCAGTCGGGGACTGCAGCAACCAGAGATGGAAAAGACCTGCTGGGCTGCAGCTCCCTCTTGCTATGGCCGCACACAGTCCTGGGTGCATCAGACCTTACGCTGATATCACACCTGCTCCCAGCTGAGAACAACTGTGCAAAGCATGTCCCGTGTCCCGGGTGTCCCCAGAGCTGTGGGGCAGCGTCCCCCGAGCACTCACTGCAGCGCACAGCCTCTGAGGCTGCAGCCTCGATGCTGCTAAGGACCACACAGGGAGAGAGAAAGGCACAGGACAGAGTAAGGAGATAGAAAGCTGCTTCATTTTGCAGCTAGTGGGACACTACGGAGCCTCTTCATTTAAATCCTTCCCCTGGGCTCTAACTCGTGCTGAACGCAGGATTTCCTCCTACTCCCCACGAGCTGATGCTGTGCAGGGGCTCAGGGCTGACAGCATCGCTCACCCATCCTGAGACCCCCAGCCAGTCACACACCACCAGCAGGCAGCAAATTTAGGGAGACTTTGGAGAGTGGCCAGAGCCTCTCTCTCGGCACACCAACTGTGCATTACTCGGAGATGTTTGCGAGGATCATGCTGGCCTGGGGCTGAGCCCTCTTCCCTTCCACCCAGGGTCTGTCTTGTCCTTCATTCCCCATCTCCCTTACCACGATTTCTTCTCCCAGCTAGAGAGCACATTTGAAGATTGATTTGACACTAGGGAAAAAGGACTTTTTCCTCAATTTTCAGAAAATTAACCTGTTCCAGAATACGGGACAGCTCTGAAGCCCACACAACAGCAGTTGGAAAATCCTGCTGGCATAAGCAAACCCTGCTGAAATCCCAGCTCTGGCTGCCTGGAGTCCCTCTACTGTATTACATTGGCTTGTACTGCGATGTTCTTTGGCAACCACCAAATGTTTGTGCACGGGGCAGCGGTAGTTGCTAGATTAGCACAGCTGGCAGGGGAACGGTCCTGCTCAGTTGCCCAGGTCCCACGCCACGCTACCAGCCTGCCTTGGCTCAGGTACACTTTCTCCATAAGCATCAAGAGTTGCCAGTTCTCAGGTCTCCCAGGCTGCTCTGCTGAAACCGTGAGCAAGGGTGTCCTTGGCAGTGGGGTCTCTGCGAGATGTCTTGAGTCACTCACTTGCTCTGTAGGTGGCTGCCAAAGAGCCATCAAGTGACATTTCCAATCCCTGTCTTGGATGTGAAGCACCAAGCAGGACCTCAAAGGCTTTACCTCCTACTGCCCAGCCTTTCCTGTTCTGTCTCCTTTATTTTAAGTAAAACATGGAAAAGGTGTGCACATCCCTGGAAGACCTTAGGGCTCTTTTCCCACCCTGCATCTCCTCACCTGTCTGTGTGGACCTTGCTCTGGCCCTCCGTTGGGTGAGGTGGGCCTACTCTGATCGGCAGACTTGGGCTGAGAACGGTCCCGGCTGCCATAGCGGTCGCAGGAGTAGAAACGCTGCTTTTCAGAAGAGGAGGAAGAGTGCTGCTTCCTCTCTTGGGACCGGCCGCGTTCCTGCTTCTTGTCCTTGGAAGAAGACTCACCAGACTGGGCCACTGAAAGAAGAACATTGGCTGGGGGTCACCAACACGGGAGGAACTCCCAAGTGTCAGGCAGGGAGGTTCTTCCATGCAGACGGGACCCCAAATCACATCAGATGACCGCTATGTGTCCTGAAGGGAGGAGGACGAGGGACAAATCCCTGTTTGCAAAGCACTTACCAGCTTCTCCATCGGCCAGCTGATGGGGGGACCTGTCCAAGGACTTCTGCTTCTTCTCTTTCCGCCGGTGGCAGCGGTGGTGATGGTGGTGATGCCCTTGCTCCGGCGGCATGCGCTCCAAGGAGTATTCGTAGAGGTGCATGGCGTGAGGGCGCTGTGGGGTCAGTGTGGAGACAGACCGCTTCATGGGGCTCGTGTCCGGGATGGGCTGCAAGGCAGACGGAGGGACACGGAGCAGGGTGAGGGCAGGCACTGCACCGTGCTCAGCTGCTTGGTTCCCAGCATGGGGAGGGTTTTACAGTAAGAGAAAGGGGCAAGGAGAGGAAGGAGAAAAATGGTTAATCAGATATAACTGGAATGGGCAGAAGGACTTGTGGAATGGTGGATTTAGTGCTAAATTTGAGGAGCAAATGTGATCTCCGTTTGCTGAAATGGGCTTTACTTTTAGCAGAGTGCCAATCCACAGGTACCACGGGTGCAGAGCGATATGCAGCACTTCACACCAAACGCAGCGTCACAGGAGTCAACAGTAGATTAGCAGGGGCACAGGGCAGCACAGTAGCCAAGCATCTCACAAAGATAATTCTCCAAGACTAGTTTCACCCAAAAGTGCTTCAGGGCCTGTTGTCACCCTGAGGCATCTCCAAAGAGGAAAGCATGAAAGCGTTGCTGGGCATCACATGGAAAGGGAGAAAAATCAGGAATAATAAGCGGGCAAGGTACAGGCCAAGTCACCTAGTAACTAGGTCTATCTCCCTGCAATTGAAGACAACTCCCATCAAACATTTAAACCTCTCTTCTTGTCG
This sequence comes from Fregata magnificens, assembly GCA_013389945.1. Taxonomy (NCBI): domain Eukaryota; kingdom Metazoa; phylum Chordata; class Aves; order Suliformes; family Fregatidae; genus Fregata; species Fregata magnificens. The sequence goes on from WAAD01007751.1 coordinate 163,142, forward strand.
CACCATTACTCCTTGAAGCCCTGGTGGCTGGGACAAGCAGGATAACATGTATGTCCTGCAATTCTACCAGGGCATCTCCAGAAATGACTACTTGGGTTTGCTATTGCTGTTTTCAGATCATTTGTGGCCAAACATCTGGACACTGAGTGCAGTAACACAGCCTCCCTCGGGCATTGCTGGACCCTGTCCCTGTGGCAGCTCCAGACTCTGCTCCCTTCCCTTTAGGTTCAAAACCTAACGAAGATGCTCTGCAGGAACCAAGACAAGTGGACTGCAGGACAGCTATTCTCACAGCCTTTCCCTTCCCTAATGCCCAATTACCAGGTACAAAGCTCAGAAAACAAGGACAATTCCCATGCATCCTTCTCTTTCACTCCTCTGGCCTCCAGCTGGCTCTGGTGGAGACAGGGCTTCATCCATCCTCTGGAGGCTTCCCTGGGTCTACCACCGCATCAAAGCTGCGTGGCGGAGGAAGGACCTTGGAGCACAGCGGACCAGCCTGACGGGGAGGGAGCTCAGGATGTCCTCTGGTCCCTCAGCTCTTGCACTTGTTTGAATTCACAATCCAATATGTGCCTCCAACAACACTTCTCGCAGAACATTTACTTTGTTCACTGTAACCTTTCCAAAGAGCCCTGTATTATTTTTACTGTCTATGCTATTTTGTTTGCTTACCCTGAAATTCAGATCTCTGCTGCCCCGTGATATTTACACAATGCAAAGCCAGTTGTTTCGCAGCTCTGCTCGTTATTTTGAGTAGAAAGAACCGCTCTCTCTCCCAGCGGGCTGTCACGGGTGGATTATCTTGCATGCAAAGGTGCAGTCTGGGCTGAATTTTTGCTTGCTGCTCTCTCTCTTGCTAGGCAGCTACCCAAATTTTGATGCTTCCCACTGGAGGGCAAGGTGGAGTGCTAGAGCTGGAAGGTTTGTCAGAGACAGAAGGCAGACACTGCTGGGGTGGGGGAGCACAGCATAGCCTGTGGCATCGGTGCATCCCCAGGGTCCGCACCAGTTTTGTTAGCAGGACCATGTTGCGCCGCATTTGCCTCCTCCCGTGTCTCTTGCTGTGTGCACTTTCTATGGGCAAGATATTATACTGAAGAGCTTCCTGTTTGTCCTCCTTGCTTCCTGTTGAGCCTGAAGATGGAGGAGGGCAGAGAGGTCCATAAACTGGACAGTCAGATTCAGGAATTGACTGATATGGGCAAAAAAGTGAAAAGTGAAATCCTTCCCACTAAAAACACTTATCTAGTTTTCCAAAATCCTTTTAGGAGCTGCCAGGAAGACGACGACAGATTTCCAACAAAAAGCCATCCAAATCCATGAGAAACGAACATTTCTCTTTGGACTTTGGACCTGATTCTGTGCTTATTCCAGGGACAGAAGTCCCCACTGACACTAATGGGAGGTGGCAAAGCAATGAATACCCTTTCCATAAATCCTGACAATGCTCTCGTTACGTTAACGGGGCATGCACAGACTCCCCACAAGCCTCGGGAGACTATACCATAACCCCTTAGAGAGTTACTAATTGCTTCTTCGTTACCAAACCAATTGTTTTCACTTCCTAAATTCCTGTGCAACAAGGCATACAAAACCAAATAAATAAGCAAAACAAACAAACAAAAAGTCCCTGCTACTACAGCGTGCGGCGTGCAATTGTGGATCGAGGGAACTGCAGCAAAGTGGAAAGAGATAGCGGCTGCGTCGGTGCAACATTGGACTCCAAATGAGAAGGCAAAAAAGTAAAGGGTTAAGGAAGGTTAATTATTTCTTAACATGAATTTAATAGGATACAACTTAGTGCAAACTACATACTGCTAGGTAACTCCCAGGTGACCGTGCTTTGCTCCTCTGCAAACAATTCGGACAAGATGAGAGACATTATTTGAAGCAGCCCCACAGTACAGCCATTGTCAGACATCACGGCAGATGTGCAGCAGACACGATGACAACAAGGGAGGGGAGGTGATGGGGGAGGAGGACAGCAAAGAGGGAGGGAGGAGGTGAGATTGAAAGCATAGGGAGATTTTTTTTTTTTTTTTTTTTAAAAAGGGGNAACAGAAAGGGAGACATCCAGAAAGAGAAAGCATTGCAAATAAGAGTTATAAAGAACTCAAAGTTTGGGGGGAGCAGAAGCAGCATGTGAGAGGGAGGGTGGAGGGCATGGAGGGGGAAGACACACACAGAAAGTACATCAGTTATTCAGCTGAAGCTACAACCGCCGAGACATCCTATTATTAAATGAGGTTAGATCCCCTCAGATATTACGGGCCTGATTCATAACGAGATTAGACAGCTTTCACGTGAGGCAGCTGTGCCCTGGGGAACACGTACCGTGCTTCTGCGAGAGAGACTCACTTCTGCAAATATCTGACCGCAATGGAGAGGAGTTTCCCAAGGAAAGGCTCGTGCTGCTGGCATTGCTGATGCCAACTGTGTTGCCTTGGAAGGAAAGATGCTACTTGTGGTCTAGAATAAAGGACAACTTTGTTCTGGGAAGGGGGAAGGGAGGGAGTATGGGTTTGCTTTGGGGTCTGTTTCTTTTATTAAGCATGTTGAGTAGTGTTCCTGATAACACAGAGAATCCCAGCTCTCATACAAAGGCTGCAGTTTCTGAAGTCAGCTGAGAAATTTGCTAGCCGATGAAGTGTAGCTTGTGCCAGCCTGAGCACATTAGCAAAAAGATTATATCTGTTAGAGCTACTGCTATGTATGCAATACACAGGCTTTTAGTTTCAGGGTGCAGCATATCTTTCACGTTCTGCTTCCCATGGAGAGCAATGGAAAGAGCCCACAACCACGGGCTGCTCACTCCTGACTGTATGAATCAGGCCCTTTAAATGAGAGAGACACGACTATGAGTTCCGACACACAGGAGGCAGGACGGTGGCTGGAGAGCATCTGGGACAACAAGCTAGCAATGAACATGTGAAATGCCCCAAAATGGTCTGTGAAAACCATGACATCCTACGCACTAAGTAGCATCCACAAGTTGCTGTAAAAGTCAACTCTAGTGATGAGATTTCTTTACAAGAAGCTAAACAAGGGAAATCCTCAACAACATTTTACTGATCAAAGTCACAATACAGTATATGCTAAATACTGTGGGAAGAGAGAAAAAACAGGGAAGATGCTTAGTGTCTCAATGCAGCCTTCCAGACACAGGCTCCCTGGTATTTTCTGTACCTACTACATTCATCAAAGAGAATCACAGCACATCTCCAGCTTTCTTTATGGCTAGGGCACAGGAACATGCCTTGACTGTCTGCCTGGATAGATGGCACACAACTGTCAATAGGAAACATGCCTTCCAGGAATACAGGCTGGCAAACAGAATTGTCCCCAGTTAATCAGAATAGACACTTTTGGGTTGGTAGTCATCAGTTAGCTACCCAGACAGAGGGATTTCTCTGGGTTGCTTTTTGCTGCAACCAGGGATGAGTAAAATTGGGGACAGTGTTGGGTCTACACATGAATAGCTGCCATCCAATCACAAAGGCTGGTTACCTCTCTCCGGGTTCAGCAAACATCTTTTAAAACAAGTATTCACAAGCAGCTTCCAACAACACAGCAAGCAGAGAGAAGATACTGAGTTCTTCACCCACTCTCAGTCTCCCACGCCAGTAAAGTCTCCCTTGCTTACCTGAGTTTCGGCGGCCAGGCGCGGCATGGAAGCCGCCCTCCCCTGGCTCTCCAGGCCTGGTTGGTGCTCTCCGTTGGCAAGTGTGGGGCTGATTTCCCTCATTTCTACCACCTGATCAAAACAAGAAATGGTTTCAGTAGCAAGAACATGAATATCAGCTTTGAAGCCATCATCTGAGTAGGCTTCTGCTAAGTTTGATTTAATTGTGAAGAGATGTTAGTATGGGAAAGAGAGTAAATTAAGAGCAGTGGAGCGCCCAGGTTACTCTATCTACAGTGCTGTATTCAACAAGGACAACAGTGGGCCAAGCTCTTCCACCAGCCATTGCAATGAGCTCCAGCTGTGACCTGTTAAACCTCTCATCTGAGTTTGTACACCGATGACAATGGGATTGGGACAATGGGGCAACTAGGAAGAGATAACCTTAAGTAACCTATCGCAGCAGACACATAATTCCATGAAAAGCATGTCCACACGTACAGCTGTCAGACCGTAGAAGCTACCAGATTTGGTTTTTCTCCATAATGTTCAAGCAAACTTAGGGTTGTAGGAGACAGAATCATAGAATCGTAGAATCATAGAATCATTAAGGTTGGAAAAGACCTCTAAGATCATCAAGTCCAACCATCAACTAACACCACCATGACTCCTAAACTAGGCCCTGGAGTGCCACGTCTACACCTTTTTTGAACGCCTCCAGGGTTGACGACTCCACCACCTCTCTGGGCAGCCTGTTCCAATGCCTAACCACTCTTTCAGTAAAGAAATTCTTCCTGATGTCCAATCTAAACCTCCCCTGATGCAACTTGAGGCCATTCCCTCTCATCCTATTGCTAGTTTCTTGGGAGAAGAGTCCAGCACCCGCTTCCCTACAACCTCCCTTCAGGTAGTTGTAGAGAGCGATAAGGTCTCCCCTCAGCCTCCTCTTCTCCAGNTCATGTTCAGCCGGCTGTCGACCAGCACCCCCAGGTCCTTTTCTGCTGGGCAGCTCTCCAGCCACTCTTCCCCAAGCCTGTAGCGTTGCATGGGGTTGTTGTGACCAAAGTGCAGGACCCAGCACTTGGCCTTGTTGAACCTCATACAGTTGGCCTCGGCCCACCGATCCAGCCTATCCAGATCCCTCTGCAGGGCCTTCCTTCCCTCGAGCAGATCGACACTCCCACCCAGCTTGGTATCATCTGCAAACTTGCTGAGGGTGCACTCAATCCCCTCATCCAGATCATTGATGAAGACATTGAACAAAACCGGCCCCAGAACCGAGCCCTGGGGAACACCGCTCGTGACCGGCCGCCAACTGGATTTCACTCCATTCACCACCAATTTCACTCCATTCACCACCATTTCACTCCATTCACCACCAATGATGCTTGTCTCAAGGGACAGAGCTACTGTCTACTGCATTTCACTCTGTCTTCACCTGTTTTTTCTAAACATTTTCTAAAATTTCTAAAAATCTGCTGCATTTCTAAAATCTACCGCGTCTCACTCTGTCTTCACATCGTCACCCTGTTTGCTTACCCGTTCAATGGGGATTTCTTCTGAGTGGCCTCGTTCAAAAGCTGGTGTCCTGGTTTCATAAAACACATCCTGGGTGCGTTGGGTCCCCCAAGAACTGGATTCTTTGATCCCACCCTCTGGGGCTGGCCTATCAGAAGGAAAAGAGGAAAAAATATTAACTCTTTTGCAAAGAGATTTTGCTGACCTTATTGTGATGAAGGTAAACCACTCAGATACCCTCTGAGGTTTCACTTGTGAAACTAGTTGCAGGATAGGCACAGCTGCTGGTGAAGCTATAAGGTCTCCTGGGTTTTGCCACGGCCCCTTCCTATACAGCCTGGAGATCCCATGAGCAACAAGGAAATAAAATCAGCCATCATTTTTTTTTTCCAGTAACTAAGGAAAACAACTTCTGCAGCTTAAGTTCTGATGAAGAAGAACAAAGAATTTTGGAGTTCAGGCAAATTATGTATGCAAGACCAGTTAGACATGGGTCAAACACATCTGTGGCCATGCTAAAGTACATTCACTGAATGCACAGTGGTACAGGCGGCCCTGGGTTTCACTGTTGAGTCTGATGTTAGTTTCCCCATCGGGGTTATCTGGGACATTTAAACTTCAGAGGTCTATCACTAAAAATCCATAGTGCTTGTGGCCCAGAGGAAAGTCATTTGAAGAAGAGCAGGAAATGGAGAATTGATTAGGGATCACTGTTGCGATAAGTGTTTGGTAAGCTCTCTGTGGGGGTATTATTTTGCCCAAAGAGAAAGAGTCAGATTCTGTCCTGGAAAGTTTCAAGAAGCTCTTGCTGTTACCAAGTGCCATGAGCTCAAGGGACAACTTTGTTCCCAAGGACCTTTTGACTCCCAAAAACTCCCTGCAGTTGTGGTTGGTGGGTCGGGGTTTGTTTGGTTGTTTTGCAAAGATCCCAAATTCCCATAAGCAAACTCACACTTACAACTAGCCACAACGGAAAACTCTCCAATGAAGATTCAGAGGAGACCATTAATAAAACACGCAGCTCTGGAGAACCCAATGCTACCACCACGTGGGTAACTGCAACTGAGGCAGCAGTGGGAAGTGGAGCCACACAGACGCATTTTGGTAGCCACCGGTGGGAAATTGTCCCAGCCATGGCGTGAAGGCGCTGCTGGTCTTGGTGCCACCAGCTGTGCTGCTGCACCTCCAGAGCAACTGAACCGGCGGTGGTCGGGGTTGATGCATACATCCAGCGTGCCCCTTCTCTGCGTTACAGCTTTGGTGGGGAGGTCACGGGATACTCACAACGCGCCCCCATTGTTGAGTGAGGCTGAGCTTTTCTGGCGGAGGAACGTCTTTGCGTTGTTGAATGCTGCGGGCTGGGTTTGCTCCAAAGTGGCCTTCAGCGGGTGGAAGAGCGACACCGGTCCGGGCTGCGAAGCACAAGGAAAGGTTGTCAGAAATAGAGCTGTGTATGGAGAGGATGGGCTGCAGTGCTTTTCCTAGTTAATAAAAAGTCCACTTTGTCACCCTGAGAGATCAGCCCAGCAGGAAGCACACCCCAGCCTTCCCACAGCTGTAAGAGGCTCGGAAGGATACTTGCTGCCCTCAGCTTTGCACAAGCCAAAGTCGTGCTGCAATCCCCCTTCCCTCTAACAAAGTATTACCCCGGTCAGCAGAGCACAGCAGGGATTTCATACACTGGTGTGACCAAAGGGGCTGTGCAATTCAGGTGGCTCGTTGTGACACTGGGTCTGCTGTAGCCTCCCATCTGTGAGACAGACAGACAGGCCATGCTGGAGATCAGCTGGATGAGCATCCTGAAAGCAACAGGTATTTGTCCTATCGGAAACCATTAGGGTTTCAATCCCAAGCCAGTTGTGTGGAAATATTTTCAAGAAGTTGTAAAAATCTTCAAATCTATTAGAGCCAAAACGATTTTGAATTAATCCCATTTTCAAAAGTAACTTAAACATTTTATAGCCAAACTATCATCAGCTTTCAATAATTCTTTGGTGTCCCAAAGAAATCTTTTGGTGTTCCCCAGTCCCTAGGCCACTTCTGAAAACAGGACTTAGATTGCCAAACGTCACTTGACTTTTTTTGGAAAAGACCTTTCCAGACCTACTGGAAAAGACAACTGCAACATTTATTTTTATTTTTATTTTTTGAGAGAGAGACACTTTCAGGAGAGGTTTCCATTTTTGAGACAGCATTTTCAAATCCTGCCTGGAGAAGCATCCAGACTTTCTGGATGAAACGTGCCAGTGACTCTCTTGAGAGCTGCCCAGTGCTGGAGAAGAGGCTGCCCAAGAGGGAGGACCAAGAAGGACACCTTTTGGCTGAGTACCTGGCACAGGCCTCCAGGCGGCTGGTGGACTTGTTCCCTGCTGTTCTTATTCTGCTTGTAGAAGTCGAATATCATCAGTGCTGCGTAGACCTTCCCCACAGTCATCTCATCAGCTGTCAGAGGATGGTGAAACACAGCAGAGACATTCAGGTGAGGAACGGGAAAGGATCAGGAGAAGAGAAGAATAAGTCAAAGAGCACAAGAAATAACAACAAATGGGTGCGAAAAACAAGGAGAAAGAAGAGGCGACATTAGAATAACGAGGCAAAACAGACACAGAAAAGTGGGGGAAAGAGAAAAGGCTAAGAAAAGGTTACAACAGACTTCTTCAGGTCTTTGCCTGTTACTGCTTTTCACATCTGAGGAGGATGGCCCCTGTCTCCAGCTCTCTGTGGCAAACATTCACAGAGACCGCGTAGAAAAAAAACAGGCAGGAAAACTCCGTGGCATTGTAAGCATTGCCGACAGAAGAATTGCTAAATTAATACCAGATGCACAGCCAGCTTTTTATCAACAAAGAAGCCTTATTCCTATTTCTTTGAATTACAGTCAACCGGGGCATAATGGGCTAATATACATTTAAAGAGTATTTCATTTTTCCAGATGTCTTTTTTCACCCTCACAGCTACGCTACCCGCCCTTCCCCGCACGGCAGTGGAGCACTGACCTTAGAGCAAAAAGTTAAAGCAGCAGATATATAGGCGTCAAGAGAGGAGGGGAGGAAAAGACTTAAGCAGTCGCTACCCACTGATTTGCACCTCCTCAGCTCCCTGCTTTTTCTTAATTAACAATGCCTTTATTGCTCTGCACTCTTTCTCATCAGTCAGGAATCCAGAGCCCTTGTCTGGGCCAATCAAGATAATGGCAAACTTTCCATGTTCTCAGCACATTTGCCCAGGACATCATCAAGTAACACAAGGGCCTTTAGCCCCAAAATACCTCACTTCTGATTCTGTAAGTTCTCAGCAAACTTTTATTTTCTCCTCGTGGTGTTCTGGAGCCCAGATGGTAGAAATTGCTCTCCCGTCCTGTGAGGCACAGGCTGCAGGCAGACAAAGCTACGAAAAAGCTCTGGAAGAGGCCACACAGGGCATCGGTCCCTTCATGGCACTGTTTTTTTGTTGTTGGTTTTTTTTTTTTCCTCTAAGTACAGGAAATCTACCATAGCATAATGAAATACATGCCTACATGTGACCTTAGCTTTCCTACTTCTTATATGACCACGGCATGGAGGTGCGGGCTGTGAACCCTGCGGAGAGGATACCTAGAAGCCGAACTGCACTCGGTTTCTTTGCTGCATCCTCCAGATGACTGTGCGCTTAGGCTAGGGACAGAGCAGGCAAGGGGGGAGAAACCTACTCTGGGCTTTTTAGGTGGCTGGGATGGGTTGGGTGCTTGCTGATGAACCACTTACGTTTGTGAGGAGGCACCAGCAAATCCAGAGTCTTCTGGGACAGATTGGGCCAAACCAGTGAGATCTCCTTTCTCAACTCAGCATCACACTGATGCTGTTTAACACCCCCTGCAGAAAGAGAGGGGAAAGAGAGAGGCACATGAAGAAGAGTAAAAATCCTTGTCCTGTCAGTGCATATCACTATTTGCACAGCAAGCATAGGAGAAGGCATTTCCCCCATTCCCATTTCTTGAGAACAGCAAGCCAGCGCCAGCTGCAGCAGATGTTGCAAAGGGAATCGGTGACCTCCTCCAGGACAAAAGTGTGTGAACTCAGCAGGACCATCATCACTTCAACCTGCTGACCCTCTGCTGTTCCTTGGGCCTTAAACTTAAGCTCAAACTTATTCTACCTAACTGCAGGTGCCTGCTCATTTGGGGTGCTGGACAGCATCAACAGAAAGCAGCAGCACCTCCCCGGTGTGATGCAAAGGACCTGGGCTGAGGTGCTGGACTATGAGCAATGCCATGACTGATTCTAAACCCTCTCCACCAACAACTCTTCCCAAAGTCTTTGGCAATGAGACATAAGCACACTGTTCTGTATCAGCAGCAACAAACAGCAGCTATATCACAAGGTAAAAGAGAAAGAGCCGAACACAGCGGCATTATTCAAATGGCCAAAGTGAGATCTTAATAGACTAGTGGAAAGTGATTAAAGTATATGTAAGCCAACAGGCCAGCTCCCAAATGAATGCACCACACAGTAGGCAATTAAGTAGTTCATCTGAATGACAGAGATTATTTTTCTAAGAGAAAAGTAATGGGAGGAGGCTCTGGGTACTCTGCTACATGGTGGTTTGAACTCCCACACGGAAACTCATTAGGGAGGGTTTATTAAGGGCCTGTTAGTCCCACTAAAGACTCAATTAAATGTAGCACATGAAGCCTATTCAAACGAAGCACTTAACAACAAAACAGGTCAAAACCTCACAACCCACGGCAGATATAAACCTTAGAAAGAATCCAGCACTATCATCTGAGCTCTCTTCTGTGGTTCCCTTCCAGCGTGCGGCCAAAGAAAAGGGTGGGGGGAGCCTTTTTCAGTTGAAAAAGGCTGTTTGAATTAATGTTGCTGGCAGGTAACTAGAAGCCTAAAATATTACAAACTCTCAGCATCCTTATCTAGAGCTGATTACTAAAATAAGGCACTGGCCCCTAAAATCCCAGGCAGTCCTAAATGCATCCTTAGAAATGAGTGTCCTATACTCAGTGTTACTCCCTAGGGGAGGCCCAGTGACCTCAAAATTTTGTCTTCTTCCAGCAGTGCCTACCAAAAGCATCAAAGACAAAGTTTAAGCAACATATGACGGAGGTAATTAATACAGAGAGGTTGAACAGCTGGCCTAAAACCACTTAGGAAAAGCACAACATCCTAACCCTGCCCTGCCCTTTGCTCCTAAGAGCATTGTTACCTCTTGTTAGCTTTTAAATTAGGTATAAAAGTGCTTTGGCCAGTCATGCCTTGATTCTGACCCCAGCCACCCTGATTAAATAGTGTAACGACCCAGAGAAAAGGCCAATGTATTTTATTACATTGCAATGTTTAATTGGGAACTCAAGTAAATGCCTGATTAAACACTTAAATAATTAAATTTTATCTCAAGGCGGAATGTGGTTCACGGCACTTGGAGTCCCTGCTTCGCTGCCAGCAGACAGCAATTGGAGAGGAAGGACTGTTTTTCCCTTGTGTTGGAATAGTTGAGAAGAGAGGTGTGGAAATTCTTGTTTCTGTTATACAGCAACGAGCACACGCACAGGGCTTCCCCTCTGAGAGCTCCGAACTGGGATGGCCAAAGCTCTCCATATCTCATCGACAGGGATGCCAGGATGCGGCCACCCCAAAGGCAAAGCAATGCTCAGGACCCCTCTCTGTTGCCTGTCCCTGAGGCTCCCTTGTCCTCGGGCGCTGGCAGATGGCAGGCAGGCAACAGGAAAATAGGGTTTCCACCTGGGTCAGGGTTTCGGTGGTTTCAGGACACCAAGCCAACAGACAAGTTGGGGTTTGAGCCCACGCCTGCTGTCAGACGTCACCTCCCTCTCACCTGAGGCAAGTTTGATTTCTAGGGCAGTGCGGATCAAGGCCATCAGCGTGGAGGTGAAGTGGACGGTTAAATCTTCAGGCGAGATCGGCATGTTCATCCGCACCAGGCGCTGGAGAGAGAAATGCAGTGGCTGTGAGAGGGGGTCAGGGTTCCTCCCCCCGCCACCCCTTCCCTGCCCCTCTGCAAGCCCTTAGAAATAGCCATATTACAAACGTGTGTTAACCGTTTGTGGACTGAGCTAAAACTCATCTTCTCCATATAGACGTCAACTCCTGTTCAGGAGCAGGTCTGAGCTGTAACAGTGGCTTTAGTGGTTAAACAATTGATTTGCCAGCATTTGTACTGCAATCCTACAAAGAGTTCTTCCAAAAGAAGCCAGTTTGAATGCCCTCATCCCATTTCACAGCCTGGTACCCTGCTCCTGATGGTCTCCAGCTCTGTTCCTACCTGCAGCCTCCAGACACGTGGCTGGTACCCATCACCCCTGCCAGTGGAAAAAACCCTCTCAGTTTCTCAGCTGAGAGGCACAGCTCTCCCTGCCAAAGCAGCATGCTCAGAAGATATAAACCATGAAGCCACCTCTGCCATTCTTTCCTACACCAGCTACCTTCACCTGTATTCTGGTTCTACAGCAGGAGCGATAGCAACAAATGGGACCTGGCACCATCGAATGAAGTAAGATGACGGAGGATTTGCATCCACCATCTGAGGATGCGGCTCCATCCAGAAAGTGACTGTGCCTCTTCCAGCTGTGCGGGTGGCCTTGCCAGTGAGTGGGATGTGAGGAAGGTGCTTTTGGTGACAATGACAACAGGAGGCGTGTGAGTGCTTTGTACAGGAACTGTGCAGTCTCCAGAGTGGTCCCGTGATGATGCGTTTTGTACACAGCTTGAAGCACACTTGAAAATAAGGCTGGTCAGCCCTGCGGTGTGGCTCAAGTACTCTGGGGGAGTTTGGGTCTGGCTGCTAATAGGTAAAGGTGTGCAATATCCTTTTCGTTCGAGACACTTGGGTTCTGTCTCTTACCTCCTTTCCCTGTGGGCATCCCAGGAGCTCTGAAGATCTCCTTTCCTTCCAGTCAATGAGCTACACAGCTCCATCCAGACCTTGCCCATAGGGGAAGAGGCTGGTTTAACATGAGCAGGACTATAATTTCCACCAATTATGTTCTTTCAGTCTGAACATGGAGTAGTCCCTCAGGATCGGTATCTTCCAAGATCTTCAGACCTGGTAGCAACTCCTTCCCCATCACCAGTCAGGATCACCTCTGACAGGGCAAATTCATCATTCTTATAAACAATGAAACACCTGAGATTGCTTTGGAGGGCTGTGGCTCCCTTAACACTGCTGGCAGCAGAGCATCTAAATGCAGATGGGGAGAAGCACTCTCCAAGCTTTGCTGATAACCTTAGCAATGCATTTAAAGGATGGATTTCTTCTCCTTCGGCAACCTAATGATTTCTCAGCTCCTCAGCTTTCACGAGCTGTTTAGAAACTTCCTTGGACAGAGCCATATCAGATAAGCCTCTGTGTTTCCGTTCTCCAAGGGAACGTGCAACCTGAGGAAGTCACTGGGCGTTAATCTGTCTGAGCAGAGCCTCGCAGCAGCCTGTGAAACCAAATGTTAGCTTGGCCTGGGCCCCTTGCTCAGGGCGGAATTTCATCCACATCTGAAAGCTGCTTAGGCTGTTATTTTGATCCCTATCGCTGTACAGAAACCTTCTCTTTGTTTAACAACAGCTCAACATGCTGCTAAAGAAATTTAAGCACAGTCAGCAGCGGGCTGCAGACTCACCAAGGCAGTAAGCTGCCGCGACAGAGAGTGCACAGAAGGGGCCAGATCCCACTTTGGCTCTGTACACTATAATACTATGCAATGTCAAGGGCTGCGAATATTTTTCAGAGGTGCAGCTTTGCTGGTCCTCCCTGCAGATCCTCACTTCAGATGCAACTGCAGTGGCTCAGGGGTCCCTCATGCAACCCCACTCACCCTCCTTGCTGCGCTGGGGAAGCTGTGCGATAGAAGCACCGCTGCTTATGGGCAGTTTCTTGCTGGTGAAGGGAAACACCGTGTAGCCAAGAGCAGGGACCTGCCTGGAGTCTCAGGTGAGGCAAGAGGCAGAGCAGGGCAGAGCCCCCGGTGTGAGCCCTGCCTCCTACTCCTATGCTCTACCCAAAACCAAGCCAAGACTGGTGAATGAAGACTTGGTCACCCTTTCCATTACTGGATTAGCCTCCTTGCTTAGAGAAATCTCTGAGACGCAGTTTCCCAGAGGTATGAACTGAGCTGCCTTAGGTGTTTTGCTGCCCTGAGAGAGGATAGACTCCAGCCCCGGTACCTTCTGCCAGCCAAGGAGACAATGTCCCCCCCCAGGGGCACATGTGCTGGTGCTGACAGGGGCGGACAGAGGGCACAGGTCCAGCGCAAAAAATCTGCTTCTGAAGTGAGCTGACATTCAGAGGAGCTGAGACCTCCTTATTTATCTTATTACATGTCTTCGGATCTCATTGCATGCTGCAGGGACAAGAGACTTGTATAACAACCTACCCCGTCTCCTAAAGTCTGAGACAAACCATTGTAATCTCAAAGAGCTTTCTTCAAGCATGCCCAGAGGTTATCTTCCATGTCTGACAAGCCTCAGAGATAGGGAGATCAAAGCCAAGACTCTCCTCCCTTTATAATTCAATGACAGTATCAAATGCTGGCAATGCCACAACAATTTTTTTCTGTTCACTTGTGTCAAATGAAACAGGATTTTAATTCAGACTCCTGCCCTCAGCACACAAAAAGTTACAACAAAATTTTCATATCGATGTGAGCCCACAGTTACCACTTACAGAGTCCCACTGAATCCCAGTTCAGTGGGAGAGAGAGTTAAGGGATGGAGAGAGAAAGAAGATGCATGGAAGTGAAGAACAAGCAGATGAGAAATAATTCCTCCCAGGAGAGCTCTATCCTCACAAAAACTAGCGCCAAAAAATATTTTGGGACTGAGACATCCCAGTCCCCCCACCTGACTTTCTAGAAAAAATTCCCAAAGGGAATGGATGCAGAACACAGGCCACACCACAGCTATACGCAACAATGCTGTATGAAGGTCTTTCCTCCTAAAGTTTAATCAGGGACAAAGGATTTAGAGGGGGATTTTTCAAGGGAATGCACACTTGCAGGAAGGTTGGCTGAGCAAAACTCACATACAAGTGTTGAGTAGGAGTGCTGCAAACAACTACCTGGAAGAGTCTCTCCCCAGACCACGTCCCTTCCCTCCTCCCCATGCTACCCTTGGCACTGCCTGGTCTACAGCATTTTTTCCATCCTAATATGCAAATCGGTCAAACAGGTCAACCCTGGACACCTTTAGGTCATTGCAATTTCCAATCTGATAAACCATCAGCCAACAGAGAGTGCAGTCGTTGTGCAGGTCCTCGCACATCTCACAGCCCCTAGCTGGGGTGACCGCTGGCTCTAGCAGTCATGTCAGGAGAGGGGAGGCTTGGTCTGCCTTGGGTGGGATGTCTCCCTCTCTATCAGAATGGCAAACCGGAATGCTTCTCCTCATCCTCCCTGGGACAGGTTGTTGGCAGCCAGTTGTGAAGCACTTGCATTGCGAGGTGGGTTGCAAGTTGCCAGGGCAGCTGCCCATTTCTTAGCCAAAAAAGCCATTAAATGGGGCAGAAGTGCCTTATAACCTGCTGCAGCTAAGCCCAACAGGTTTCAGCTACAAGCCACCCCAGATACCTCCTGACATCAGTGAAAATTGCTTTCTTGGAAGCGTGAATTGAGAAAATATGTTGCTCAAATAGATATATCACAATTCTGGGAGAGCTCCTGCTGAAAATGAAGCAGTTGGGAGAAAAGAATTGATTCATCTTTGATTCAAAATAGTTTTGCCACCACATCGTCTGGGGGAGGCAAGGGAGAAGGCAGTTTGGTGAGATGTGCTCACACCATGTCCCCGCACCACCGCTGACACCCAGAGGAGCCAAGGAGTCAGCTAGATACTGGCACAGCCACCCCAGAGAAGGGACTCAGCACCTGAACTTCCCTGCACATCGTCTGGTGCATTTTCCTAGTGCCAGAAATGCAACTGAAAGACTGAAACTGCAAACAAAAAGAAATCCTCATTTTACCCCTCAATATTGTAAAACAACCTTAATGTAAAAATATTTCCTTCCAACACGTGCAGAACAAGAAATTTCAATCCTTTCAAAGCTACCTTCTAATTTTACCTATGTTTTAATTCTTTTACATTTCCATAGGACCCATTTGAAAGGAGCTGGAATCCAACTGAAACAGGTAAAATTTGTCAAAGTGAAATATTCCGATTGACCCAAAATTGCTCTTTGAAAAATTAATCAAGAACTTTTGATTTTCATCCCTAACCAGGAGAGAAGAGAAAATCTCAATGTTTTTCGTACAGCATGGGCAACGACATGGTTAAAAAAACCTGAACCAGTTGTTTAGCCTGTACACAGTTTAAAGTAAAACTAACATCTCCCCATATTTTTGCTGTTTCTTCTGGCTGCAGTTGCACTTCAAGACCACCTCTTACCAGTTCCTCATGCTTTGGAATAGGATGCAAAAATTTGGTTAAAAAGCTAAATCTGATTTGGATAATTTTCCATCTTTCTAGACCCCAGATAGAAAACATACGAGCCTGCTGATGCAGATGGCAGGGGACCTGATGCTTCCCACACTAGTAAAAAGCTTGCATCACTTGGGGTGCTCTGGGAATTGCCAGCCACAAACAAGGGGTGTTCAGGTGAATTAATAACTGGGGAGCAGGAAAAAAAGGTAAAAATCCCTCCCAGGTGCCTAGACCTGGCAGGAAAGGGCTTCCCTGCTCCCCATGCTGCTCCTCTTCCTCCCTTCATCTCCAATTTCCTCCAAGAGCGTTTGAGGAAAAGCAGCCGGCAGCAGATGGAGTCCCCGCTCCTATTTCCCAGCTGCGCTTGGGGAAACCTCCTTCAGCCCTTGGTTTTAATTAGGCTGTTTTGGAGGCATCCCCCTCCCGAGTGAGCGAGGGCGAGGGGAGCTCGTTAATGTTTCTGCAGGAAAAGGCCCAGAGGCAGAGCTGCAATATTGTCTCTAGAGTCTTCTAATTAACTCTGTGCAGATAACGAGGTAGTAACCGATTACAGCCGCGGTTAGGGAGGCAACGCTTTTCGCTCCGGTTACTTGTGTGGTCAGGAGGGGTGCAGACACCCCTCAGCTTCTAGGAGTGATTTAATTGCAAATAAACAAAGACATTGCTAACAAGGAACCAAACCTTTGTGTCAAGCAGAATTGACAGAATTTATACCCTTTCAGCGTTGGGTTTCTGCAGATCTTCTGCTTAGAAACCTCTTGGACAGTGTCCAAATAGGCAGGGAACGTGTTAGAGAAATGGGGGAGAATTCATCCCGGTGTCAAAATCCGGGATAAAAGGTCTCCTGCTGGCTCCTGGCCTGACCCAGAAAGTGAGCACTGAACAGAAATATCTGCACTGTAAATTTTATTCACCAACACGTTTGTCCAAACGTTAGCAGGAAGAGGAACATACTGAGCTACGAATGCCAGGAAAACTAGCTGGCACCCCGATGGATTTGAATTATTAAGAACACCCCATCAGCAGCTCCCATGCAGCTTCTGGGACAAGACCTGCTCTGGGAATAATCCCCAAGGGTGAATAAATTTGGGACAATGGAGCCCTGCTTGTGGGAAACAAGGCTGAGTTTGGTGAATAAATTATTTGCTATGAATAATTCACCCCGACCTAGTTGTAATTATTCTACTCTCATTTAACTCTTCTGTTGGCTTCAGAGAGGCTGGCCATGGCCTTCCTCCCTCCCACGGCCAACAGAGGAGCCAGGTCTCTGCCCCAAAACATGGCCTCTGTCTCTGGCACACAACTGGACCTGTTGCATGGAGTGGTCATCCTACCTTCATTAAGTGCAATCTTGCTCCTTGTCCAGCAAAAGCGATGCATGATGTTATCTCTGTGCAGAAGATGTAGCAAGGCTGGGCAGCTAGCAAATGGACTGTTCAAACTCTTGTTTAGCCTTCAGGGACCTAATCCAGATTTTAAAATCCATGTGGCAGTGACAGGCAAGGTGAGGTGCAGCCCTGGTGTGGATGGGGAGCCAGCCCAGCTCCGAGATCACCCCCTATCACATGTCCAGGGGCCTTGACCATGTCAGGAGGTGCTAAAGGGAGAGCCAGAGCCCTCCCAGTCCCTGCAATACCTCACCCTTGAAACAGGGTGTGCAAAGCCGTGCTTGACAGCACCAACAGAACCACAAAATAAAGTCAAGAGTCCCCTCCGGCTGCCAGCATCGCCCTGCAGACTCCATGCAGGGCTTTACCTAGAGCTAGACTCAGACAGAGGTGGAGACGTGCCTGCTGGTGATGCTGTCTTCTCCCGTCCCTGCAGACGGAGGTAAAAAGATGACTCTGAAGAGCAGTGGGAAAAGGCTTGGGTTATTGCCTCTGCTAGCACCACACCGTTCCTAAGAATCACGCCCTCAGGCTCTCAAATAAACCCTCCTCCAACCCCGCTCTTGCAGATATCTGCAAGATATCTTCATGGCACTGTAGTGCCAAAGAGATTTAGCAGTCATGGGCATTTCCTTCTCCCATTTTCTCTAAAGGTGCACGCAAAGCTTTGTGGTGCAAAGGACGGACTGACTCTAGGTGATGGCAAAGCTGGCTGCCGCTCTGCCCTTATTGCTACTACTGAATAGCATATAAAACCCCAGGACCCTTTGCTAGAGACAAGCTGAGTCTGTCTAAGAGGCCTTAAAGTCTCAATACACGACTAAATGGAGTGAAAAGAACACCACCACCCTCGCCTGAAAATGGACAAGCGATCAAATCTCAAGACATCAGAGTGAAGTCAAAGTAGTTTTCTTCCCGCTTTTCATCTGACTGGGTAGAAGAGATTTAAAAATTCAGTTCCTTCACCCTTTTCTCACCCCCCCAGTGCAGGATAGAGCTCTCCTGGTGCCCGAGCAGCGCGGTCGGAGGACCCCACGCATGCACCTCCGGGCAAGCAGCAAGCCACGCGCATGAAACTGCAGAGGCTGGTCACACGGCCCAAGGAGAACAGTTGAGAAAGGGGAACCAGAAAACAGCAGAAAGGAAGGACAGCAGCCGAGGAGGCTGCAAAGAGGGAAAAATCCAAATGAAATGACAGTGTGCACATACTGAGAAGGCAACAGAGACGAAGACGGGGAAAACACACAAAAGTTTTGCAGAGAGGACTGGGAAAAATACATATATGGAAAGAAAAAGGGTGGACATGTGGGGCAAAAGAGCTTTTGCCAGACAGAACAGTAAGGTTTTTAAAAAATCATTTGGTTCAGAGGGAGAGAGCAAAAACAGCACAAAGTCCTGGCTGCTGTCGGCACTGACTGGGTTACAGCTGCAGGACAAGGGGTTCGTTGTCCCTCTGCACGCTGGCTCTGCGTGGAGGTGTGTGTGGCTGGGTGGGCTGCACTGTTCTCCCCAAGTCTCCCATCAACTGTGGGAGGACAGCAAGAGTGACACCGGGTGAGGGGAGCACCCGGCAGGTGTAGGGCAGGGGGACGCCGCGACCCACACGCAGCCGTCATCTGGGGAAAGATGCTCAGCACCCGTCTGTCTCCGTGGATGTGCTGTTCCTAGCGCTGCATGTAGAAGTGGAGGAGGGAGGGAGCGAAAACCAGTACTGCCTCCACATGAGGGTTTAGTTTTATCAGCAGCCATAGGTGGGACTGGGGGACAGCCCAAGCTGCAGCCTTACACCACAGGAAAAAATCAGATCTGGTCTAAAGTCTGTACTTCTGTAGTTCGGGGCTCTTTGATAATGTGCAAAATGAATCTGATCAACTCCAGGCTCGGAGAAATCTGATGTTCAGTCTAGATTTGAGCTGTTTGACTCGCACCCGTCTCTACTTATGATTCAGTCGTACACAGACACCTTTTAGAGGTTTCGTAGTAGATGGGTAAAAATTAAAGATGTCTTTAAAAAAAATCAGGAGTCTGTATTTTAAAAAGAAACCATTCATATGTTCTGTGGATTTGTTCTGTAAAGACAGACAAATTAAACGAGATACCAGCTAACTCGCAGGGAAAAGATAGACTAGGGAAGGCACATCTGCAGTGCCTCTGCCCAGGGAAAGTCTGCGGCAACAGCTGAGAACAATCACATAGAGGCACAGACGCCACTCTATGAAAATCAGCCAAAAGGCTAGCTAAAAATGAGTATTTTAACACATGCTCTTTCTATCCCCTTTTATTTTCTTCCTTTTTTAACCGTACAAGATTGGGGGGGTGGGGGGGTGGGGGGGGGGAGCTTTATGCTTCTGGTACACATGTGTGACCACAGAGCAGATCTGGTTGCCCAGCTGCAAACACCTACTGCCGGGCTTTCAGCAGGACACAGCTCCATTTTAAGTCAATGGAAATTCACAGGTCCTTAAAGGAGACATTGATTACTTTAAAATCATTGGGTTTCTGTGTATAATTGGTCCTTCTCTATAGACGTTTATCTGTCTACTCATCTATCTGAAATAGCTGAGACCTGGGAGCTGGCGTTTTGACGTAGCTGGGTTTCTCAAGCTTAGTTACGGTATGGTGGGTATGAATTGCTCGTAATAGAGATGCTCTTTTAAAGCAGCTACCGAAGTGGCCAGAAACAAATCATACAGAAAAGATACCTAACTGGCTAGCTTTAAGGTTATGTTTAATTTTCTTTTTATTTTAAATCCTAACACACTGAGGAAGGATCTTGTAGGAAGCCATACCTGAACTTCTTCTTGCTGCTAAGTGCCCTACATAAAGGCAGGACCAGGGTTGGGTTTAGCTTGAGTCTCTGCAAAATCTTGCTTTCATATGGCCTCAGTGAAAAAACAAGCACTATTGGAGGGGCTGTTGTGATGTGGATCCGTTGCACCAAGCACGGTGGGGTGCTGTAACTGGGCTTGGTGGTGGCTGAAATGATGTCAACAGCAAAAAAACCCTGTTGAGTTTGATGGACGCTCAATTACACCAATGCTAAACGCTCACAACAAACCTCTCCCTCCAAACCTGTGAGGTTCAATGTTAAAAACTTCCAAGGAATCGCTCCTGGAAATGCCATGTGAGCTGTTGGGAGAGCAGCGTGGCTTTAACTGGCAGGGTCTGGGTCTGCTGCATAATTTTGGCTCTGTGTCTATCTGAGTTTCCACTGCGTTCATCCAGGCAGTGTCTATCAGGCAGCAGCTAGCGGCCTTTTGCATATAATGAATTTTTGTGGTTCAATTAAAAAGTTTTTCAGAATAAACAATGAGTTTGAGTGATTTCTTCATCTTACTGTCTTAAATGCTTTCTGTTAAAATAATTTCTTTCACGAGGGTATTTAAGGAGCCCTTCTGGTGTTGCCTCTGTTTAATAGCTTGCTAACTCCTACAGTACTGCCTACTCTAATTACTCCAATCTAATTAAGAGGGGGAAAAAACAACATACTACTGAAGGGCTAGTGAGAACGGATAGTCAAAGAGCTGTAGGAAGATAAATGGGGATCATATTGGCGGGGTAATTTGCTCATTAGCACCCTCCCTCCCCAAATTGGCCTAAATGGAAGGAGAATGAGAGAGGAGAGAGAGAAACACTGATAGAGATAGCAGAGACACACTTAGAGAGACAAACTGATGTGCCATAGTTTCAAAGACCAAAAAAAGGTTACAAAAAAAAAAAAAAAAGATGATGATCCAAAATCCAGTCTGCTTGGAAAGCAGAGAAAGCGCCAGAAGAGTCCAGGAGAACAACACTAATGCCACAGAAAACCGGCACCCGCTTCAGCCACGGCACAAAAAGCTGGTGGTTTGGCAGGAGTTTCTAGGGGGGTTGGTCTACCTTATAGGCAACGCGAGCAGGGCATTTCTTTCCAAGGCCTAGAGGTGGGGACATGTGTCTCAGCATCTCATACATGTCTGTGTAACTGATGCGCCCGCTGGGAGTCAAAGGGAGGGAGGCAAAAGCAAGAAGACACAGAAATCAAACCAGACCGGGGCGGGGGGGAAAGGGATGGGGAAAAAGGCAACATAACGGAGCAAATGAAAAGGAGGAGAGAGAAGGGAAAGCAGACAAGAAAACAGATCCGGTTAATCAGATTTCTCAGGAAAACAAAACCGAAATAAAGAGGTGGGTAAATAGAAAGGTTTCTCCGGTTCCGTTGCTGTGTTTCAATGCCCAACGTCTCCTCCTCACTGCAGGGACGGCCCGTGGCCAGAGCTGCGCCTCGGCACGCGGGTCCCTGCGGGGAATGATTGATGTCTCCGCTCGGGGTGGAGAGGGTGTGGGGAGGGCTCGGGTTTGGCTGGCTCTTTGCGGGGGTGGAGGGATGCTTCCCCTTCTCGCCTCCCCAAAACCAGTCAATCGAGAGGCTGTATTCATCATGCCAGGGAGAGCTGGTAGGCAGAGTTATGGGACAGGGAGAGATAGGGCTTAGAGAAAATATTCAGCTTTCCTTCGTTGAAGAGAGTTTGGTTTTCAGGTTAGCCTGTGGGCTACGAGAGAAGCGAAAAGCCAATCCTGGCGTGTTTGCTCAGGGGACAGACTGGGACTGCTCTGACTCCAAGCCAAGGGTGCAACTCTGCAAAACCTCAGCCAGCCTGAATTTCTCCTCCAGCCTGAATTCAGGTTTGACAAAACCAGAGCCCAGCACTCGATTTGCAGGAAGGTGGTGGAAAGGGGACCTGTTTCTCCCTTACATTTGATGGCGCCCGTCCTTCATCAAGCTAACGTCAACTGGTTGTCTCCACCACCGAGGGCAGCTGGCTGTCCTGCGTGTTAGAGGGGACTGGGAATTGCAGAGATTTGGGAAGAGGCCCTTAGACCAGCCCATTACTGATGGCATCTACTTTCAGCACACATTGGTGGTAAATAAAATCCTGCCCTGAAAATCAAGGGATGCAGAAACAGCAAGGAATTCTCCTGCTTCGCCTTTTTCTGACTACTGAAACTGGGAGCATGACTATGACAATCTCATTTTGTTTTCCCAGTGAGCTGCCTGCTTATTATATTGTGCAAATCTGTACTGCCTGTCATCTGAGGAGACCTAAGTATATTGCAGTGTGTTATTAATTAATGTTTAACCCCTGGAAAAGCAGGACAGTTCAATGTCAATGTCAAAACATGTGCTAGAGCACATATTAAATCCACTATACTAGGAGGGAAACCATGACCTAAGCACCCATATGAAACCCCTTTCTCAAGCAGGACAGCTACAGAAGCAGGCACCTGCACACCAGCCCGCTGCCCTGACATGGGTCTCAATTCTTATGTAAAGCATTGATGCAGGAGGGGGCAGAAGAAAGAATTTACCAAGCCAGAAACATCTATTCCCATCCTTGCTAACTAATGCAGTCAAAATACCACCCAGGTTTTATAGCCCAGAGCTAATTTAAAGGCTGCTGAGAGACACAAATTGTAATTACAGCCAATGGCTTCCCCCTGGCTTCTCTCTTCTGCCCCTGCTTCCTGGCTGGAGGTACAGGGTCTCATGCCTTCTCTGCAATGCTTGTTAACTCTTAATCCCCAGTCAGGAGAGGAAAACACCTGGGCTGGAGTGAAAGAGAAAAGCAAGCTCCGTGCTGACTGCTTCCACTTCTCTCTCCTTCATCTTCTGCTCTCCATGCACTGACTGCAAGAAAATCTCTGCCTGTAAGTGGGACCCCGCTGAAGTCCGGTGTCATCCTGTGCTGATTTCTTGGCAAGATCTGTCCTTAATTCCCCACCTCAGCTCCCGAGCACGGTATACTTCTCCTGTGCCGTGAGGCAGGAGGTTTCATTGGATGTCCATCATAGCTTATGATCTCAGAGACGTAATTTTGCTCCCAAGGCAATCTCTGGTTGTTGCTGTTGCACTGTGAAAAGCTCATCCCTTCTTCTCTCCCGAGTCTAGGTAACCATCCCGCCCTGCTGCCCAGTTAACCAGTGCCCAGATCAAATGCCTTTTCCGCTCAGGAAAGGGAAGGGTTCAAACGCTGGTCATTAAACTGGAGCAACAATGCTATGACGCCCAAGCAAAATGGCCTTCTACTCCCTAGGAATCTTGGGATGACATTTCTCTCCGGTGTGTATATATAGAGCGAAAGTGCTCAGATGCTGTGCTGCTTTTCCCCAACACTTCCCACCTAGACCCAGCAGGATGGAAGCTGGAGGGTTCACTGTCTCATAAAGCTGCCTGTCTCCAGCCAGCTGGGGTGTGGGAGTAGACAGGGAAGAGATGCATCGAGGAAAAAGGAGGCAGTCAGTCAATCATTCCTTTTTTCAGGCAAGGGGTTAGTTACGTTACAGTTTCTTTTCTGTACTGTTTGCATTTGCACTCGGGGGGGGTTAAAAAGAAACAAAACCAGAACTGAAAATTCTGGAGGGAGTCTCTGAAGTTCCAAACCTTGTATGCCACCCTATGAGGGCACTTCTTTCCTAAGCCCAGGGGTGGAGCAATTACACGTAACAAATTGTACATATCCTTATAATGAATCCGGCAACTGGAAAGAAAACATCAGATGTTACGACAGCAAAAACCGAGAGGAATCAGTTTTTCCCCAGGCAAACAGGAGAAGTTGGAAGGGCAAAACATGCTGAAAGGCAAGGTTAGTCTGACAGCAACTGGGCTTGCAATGAAGGAGGCACTTTAACACAGAAAGAGAGAGAGAGAGAACTTCCAACTGCTCAACAAAGTCTATATCCTTGGATTTTCTTCTGTGAAACCTTCAGTGCCATGGGCAAGGCTTTCCAACCATTGCATCTGGTTACCTTTACCATGAACGTTTTACTTCCCTGTGCCTGAGCGCCTGCCTACAGACGGCCCCTGCCCACTGCCCAGGTGCTGCAGCAGCCCAACAAAACCAGAGCCTGCAGCACACAAATAGCCTATTTAATGGATTATTACTGGGATTCAAATTAGCTGGTTCAAAAGAGCTTGGGAACCTTTACCTTCCACTGTTACCACCTACGTAACCCCAGCAGGGCTGTACTCTGCTTCATGGGCAGTAAGCCATTTGCTGGAAGTCCAGAAACTGCCATCTCGAGAGCTGTCTTGGCCATTGGCACTGGGAAAATGAAGCCTTCATTACCAGTAGGTGAAATCAGATGCCTTGAGGTAGCTTTATGATCAGTCTCATTAAGTCCCAACAATATTTTCAGCTAATTTAACAACAGGATTAGATTTCTTAATCTTTTGTAAGTAACCAAATCATGTACAAGAAGAGCCGTACTGAACTTCAAAATGACCTCTAAAGAAAAATGAGATGATTTGGCTTCACTATGTTTATTTTGGTACATTATATAAAGAAGGCTGGAATATTTTGGAATATCTCCTTCAATATTACTGCTTTTTTGGATGTGAAAAATTAAGCTCTGTTCAAAACCTTCACAATCAACTCAAAACTATTAATTCAGAAACAGATCAAATGGAACTGTGCAAGTCTCGGCTGCAGGCCTAATCGTGGTTATTAAAAGTATATTGGTTTAGCTGAGTCAAGAAGTTTACCGAAATTTTAGAACAGTTTTGTAAAATCAGTGTGTAGAAAATACATATGAACAGTTCCCTGAGGTCTCTAAGAGTCGGTGGAAGGCTTGAAAACCAGCAGATGTATCGCATGAGAAGGTCATGGCAGCAAATTATGACAAACAGGGATTCTTTCCCAGGTTGTTTTAATCTATTTGAGTTTCGTTTATTTTCATCAGCATCCCTTTATCTCAGATAGCTAAGAAAAGGCTCTCCCTCGGGAGCACCTGCACCTCCTCCCCACCGCTGATGGCGTTGCCAGTAGCACCTCCCTTGGCCCTTGGGAGCAACTAATGGGAATGGGATGGCAAGACCAGCATTTCCAGTATCTCTAAGGGGTATGCACTGGGAAGGGAGGTATAAGAGAGAGAAAGTGCTCGCTTTATATATCTTGAACAAATAAAAGCTCATAGAAATCTAACTTTCTTTTCTTTCCCAGTTCATCCTTAAATTCAGTGTTTTCACTCCTTTCCTGATTAAGCCCCAGCCCCGGACCAAACTGCTGTGTGCACCCCATTCTTCTCGCTCTCTCTTTTTCTGTGAGCCTGAGGCTTCTGCCACCCCTAAATCCAACAGTTTCCCCATACGGACCCCTACTGCGTGTGACACACATCTAGAACACCAGCTGCCAGCTGCTTTTTTTTACTTCCTTTTGAATGTTTTTCCCCAGAAAAGTTTACAGAAAGTTGGATTTTGTAACAAAAACAAAGGTGATATTGGAAATAGGTATGTAAGTACACACACATTAAGCTGATCTTTAAAATATTATGTATACAACAAAAATATAAGAACACTTGTACTTTTTACCCATGCAGCATCTTTCATCGAGGGTCTCAAGCTACAGAAAGTGGACAAACTGTAATTTCCTTTTCCTTGGGACAATCAAAGAAGAAACCTTGTGAGAGGCGATCAGTTAGGAACAGATGGAAGTAGGAATCGGCTCACCTGCATCTAAGCAGAAGATAACACTGCCTGGGAGTCTTCTTTCTTGCAAATTATCTATGGTGATTATTTACCATTCCCTTACAAATGTCTATATTGGGAGCCGAAATGCTAAAAGGAGATGGCTGACACGGAAAACAAAAATTGGATCAACATTTTCTTTCAATGAGTTTGACCAACTAGTGGAACAAATAGCAGAATAAAAAATGGGTCCTCTAAAGCCCTGTGTCTTCAGATCGAAACAAGGCGTACTGCTGGGAGCTGTACCTTAAAAGACAAGTTATTAAGCTCAGCCCATGGATAGCTATTGTGAAATACCATGTCCAGAGCTTCACAGAAGTTCAGCCCAACCAATCAAAAGATCTGTTCTGGCCTTAAACAGTGAATGGATTTCAGATTACTTTTAAATTGCAGAAATGTTAGTCCGACTTATGAAAACATAAGTGATTTCAGTGGAACTATTCACACATGGAAAATCCAGAACATGCACATGTTTTAGGATCAAGCCTCAAGCATCATGTCTTGGCTGTCCTTTGATTCGCACTTCTGCCCCCTGGTCACTCTGCCAACATCAATAGCTTCACACCAGAGCAAAACGGGAACAAGGTTAGAGAAAAACAGAATCAGGATCTTAATATGTGACATATTCTGTATTATCAGCTCTAGAAGTGAAAAAGTTTGGCCCCTGAGTGACTCACAACATGTAACCTCTGTGCTCAGAGTTAATAGAGCAAGCAAATCTTTCTGTAAACTTAATGCTTGTGCCTCTTATGGGTGGAACGTTCCTGAACACATAAACATTAAAAAAGCACATTGATACTAATTTTTTCCCTTGCAGGTGTGTTACTCCTCCCACGGCTGCTAATCAGAGCCAAGGCTATTTTTTGAGGAGAGAACGGGCACTCCCAACTTTTCAGTCTCATTGAGATTTTCTGGTGGTAAGAGGTAGGACTGGATTTGAAAAAGGCAAAAAAGCTCTTTACTGCCTGCCAAATACCCACAAAGGACGTGTCTGTCTTACAGAGCATGTGGTAACGAAAATCTGCTTGGAGATTACAAGCTGCTAGTATGTGTGCAGTATATATGCAGGCTCGTAGTATGGATGGCTTTGAGCTAGTTAAAATCACACACAATTCAGAGAAATGCAGTCATTTTGGAATAGGTTTACATTTAAAGTTAGCCTAAATCAATTTAACTGAGATTTTAAAGCAGTTTAATTGCATCCTAGCAGGGAGTTTGAGATGCTGATTATACAAACACTTTCTGCATCTGTCTCTACTGAAGGGAAACAAAAAAGGGTGGAAAGATTGGAGGAGCTGGAGGCAGCTTCATTACAAATACAGAGAAGATTCATTGCAGAGTAACTCATGGGGAGGAAAATGGACACAAAATCAGTAGGGCTTTAAGTAAAAAAGGTCTCCCAACAGGCAAATTCCCAAGTTGCAGAATATCAAGGAAATTACCATGACCTGTATCTCAGAGCATCTAGAAATGAAAATAACACAGTCACCAGGACTGTTGTACAGTAGCTTTGTCTGGGCAACAGAGAAAAACAATATATTAAAGTCAGTTTTGCTGTAGAAGTCATCACTGGTCAGAGCCATTCCCTCGTTTTTATTCCTTAAAATGCTTAAGGAGTGGCTCCTGGGTCTGCCACAGCACAGTGCCACTCCTCCGCTGCCGTGGTACCTAAGCCCAGGTGTGCAGCTTTCCCTGCGAGTGTCTTTGAATAAGAAAAACAAAGAGATAAAACCATAAAACTAAACACCTCACCCTCTGGCTGTGAGAAAACCATTTCTTCCTTCAACACACTCATATATCAGGAACATTTTATCAGAGGCTCACTGAGAACTGAAATGCTTCTAAAATTAGGCTTATTGCATTTTCCTCTATTATTTCGCACATCTTACGTTTCAACTGCAAGTCCAAAAGCTAAAATATTATTTAGAAGATCAAAATTCCCTTCTACAATTTGATGTCATTAGAAGGAGGCTTCCAAGATCAAAACATTGGGTTTGATGAGAAAAGTCTGTTTAAAAATCACATGTTTTCAGCAAACTGCCCTTACGCTGAGAAACATCATGTCACTCCCCGCTGCCTCACAGGCGGGTGAAAGCAAATGATGAAGTCTGAGCCCATAGCACTTGGCTCAGATGCAGAGCAGTGGGGTACATCATCTCCTTTGAAGGGAGAGACAGCACCTGGAGGACTTGATTTTTTTTTTTTTTTTTCTTTTTGCGTGTGGCCTCAGGTCTCAGCACAGGATTTGTGAAACCATTAAGGCGGTTCTCAGCTAGGAGAGAAATGCTGCACAAATGAGGTGTAACAAGGCCTAGCCTCTCAAGTTACCCAAAGTGCTGCCAGTGGCAAGACATTCAGCATATTTTTATCTCCAAACTGGGATGTAGAAACCAAAGGTAATCAAAGCTCCTTTTGGAAATGCTGAACAGCTTTTCTGCTTGGCCATTTAGCCGACATCATTTGAATTTATCCTATTAAGTTTTGGCCATGTGGGGGGGGGGAGGAGGGTGTGTGTTGCTTTCTAGATTTGTTGGTTTATGTCTACCTCGTGTCTATTTGAAGGAAACGCCCTTGTAATGACATCAGGTTCATTCATCTCCAGTGCACAGTGAACTGAAGTTCGAGCATTCACCACCAATGTTACCTCCAGCTTTGGAGGGGTTTTCCTTCTGGAGCTGTACTCACATTAAAACAGGCTCTTTGTGTGTATAGGTATGGTATTTATACACAAGGTATATCCTTTTCTCCAGGCATAAGAGTGTACATACCAGGCAGCTGGGTCATATTCAGCCCAGACACGAACAAACTCATCCAAATGATGGGGCCCAAGGATGGAGGAGTCTCTTGTCAGGTATTCAAAATTGTCCATAATCACAGCCACAAACAGGTTTAACATCTGCAGAGAGGAAGCAATAAAGCAGTTAGAGAGAGAAGAGGAAGAGAAAGAGAAAGAGAAAGAAAGAGAAAGAGAAAGAGAAAGAGAAAGAGAAAGAGAAAGAGAAAGAGAAAGAGAAAGAGAAAGAGAAAGAGAAAGAGAAAGAGAAAGAGAAAGAGAAAGAGAAAGAGAAAGAGAAAGAGAAAGAGAAAGAGAAAGAGAAAGAGAAAGAGAAAGAGAAAGAGAAAGAGAAAGAGAAAGAGAAAGAGAAAGAGAAAGAGAAAGAGAAAGAGAAAGAGAAAGAGAAAGAGAAAGAGAAAGAGAAAGAGAAAGAGAAAGAGAAAGAGAAAGAGAAAGAGAAAGAGAAAGAGAAAGAGAAAGAGAAAGAGAAAGAGAAAGAGAAAGAGAAAGAGAAAGAGAAAGAGAAAGAGAAAGAGAAAGAGAAAGAGAAAGAGAAAGAGAAAGAGAAAGAGAAAGAGAAAGAGAAAGAGAAAGAGAAAGAGAAAGAGAAAGAGAAAGAGAAAGAGAAAGAGAAAGAGAAAGAGAAAGAGAAAGAGAAAGAGAAAGAGAAAGAGAAAGAGAAAGAGAAAGAGAAAGAGAAAGAGAAAGAGAAAGAGAAAGAGAAAGAGAAAGAGAAAGAGAAAGAGAAAGAGAAAGAGAAAGAGAAAGAGAAAGAGAAAGAGAAAGAGAAAGAGAAAGAGAAAGAGAAAGAGAAAGAGAAAGAGAAAGAGAAAGAGAAAGAGAAAGAGAAAGAGAAAGAGAAAGAGAAGGAGAAAGAGAAAGAGAAAGAGAAAGAGAAAGAGAAGGAGAAAGAGAAAGAGAAGGAGAAAGAGAAGGAGAAAGAAAAGCTGGAAGGGGAGCAGGTATGATTCCCTTAGCAGGGTGTGTGGTTTCTACAAGAAGCAGCCGCACCCTGGAGAATAAACTCTACAGACTTAGCCCTCGGTCCTTGGGGACCCTGCTGCCGCCTCCTCCTCCCCTGCGTGCTGCAAGCCACTTCCAGCTCTGCAGGACGTGGCAGGTTTGCGATGGCTTTTGACCGCAGACAGTTTGGCCACGTCCCCATCACTGGTGATGCCCTATAGCATGACCCACCCCAGAGCCCGACTGGCTCAGCACCTCTGCCTTGCCCCTTCTTCACCCTATGCCAGCACAGACCAGCACATGGGCTACAGCGGCTGCTTCACCAACTGGGTGATGAGAACTCTTCCAGCACTTTCATATCAAGGCACATCAAGTCAAGAACAGCTAGAAGAAAAACCATTCTTCAGCCTGAATGTCCTATTTTAGACTCATAACAATTCAAACTTTCAAAGATCCCCAGAAAGACGAGGGGCAGGACACACAAAAGGCTGCTGTCCCTAATGGCTGCTGTCTAACACAGAGCCCGGCAAATGCTTCTGGCATATAAAGATTCTCCTCTTATTAAAGCCAATGGAAGAGTCACGAGGTTTTCAATGGGAAAAGACCAAGCTGCAGCCAGCAAAATGGAAGAGCAGAAGGGCAGGTGGGAACGGGTGCTCCCGTGCTGGATAAAGACCCGACTAGCACAAGGCTCCTTTCTGCCTTCGTTGTGTCTTTTGCAGGGAGGCTGAGCTGCTGCCGTGCGTGCTGCTCCTCTGCGCCACGCTGAGCAAGGAGGGCTGCGGTGAAGCAGCCTGTGAGCTCTCGCGCAGGGATAAGCAGAATTAAACTGAATATGGATGTCCCCGGCTGGTCTGCTGGCCGTTAAAAGAAAATCAGGCAGTGGAGTTTGGGGTTTGTGTGGTTTTGAAGAATTCATATTCCTGTGTGATGTGGAGGGAGGAAGGGGTCTTGGCCCTTGCTGGGACACACGATGCACCAGGACAGATAAGCAGAGTCCATAACGAATCACCATGTCACCACCAAATGCTAATCAGGAACTTCCCAGACCTGTAGTCCATCTATTTTTTAGAACCCACCCCAACAGAAAGCGGGGAGCAGAACCTAACCCCCAACATATCAGTGTCCTACACTAGGGCACCGGGGTTTCTTACACCACCCAAGGGTCTTCTCCAGGCCATGCCGCACAGCTCACAGCTGAGCGCACCCCAGCTGCAAACAAGGCTTCTGCCTCTGCAGCAACATGCGTGAATTCACTCCTGCGGCTGAGCGTTAAGGCTTGGCAGCTCGAGTGCAGCACTACGCTAAACAGCTCTCCTGGGTTTGGGGAACCAAGCCAGTGTTTTGTGCCACCCCGTTTCCTGGATACTCACAGGGTGTCTGTGCAACACAGCCCAGACAAGCCCTGGGATCTCGGTGCGGCGCAGGGATGTCCAACCCAGCTGCTCAAAGACTGGAAGCACTATAACCACATCAGCAGGGCTCACTCCTGTGCTGCAGGTAGCCCACATGTAACACGGTACCCCCAGAGCATCAAGAGACAACAAAACTTTTGAGAGTTTGCGCCTTGATCCCAAGCCCCTTTCCATGACTCCCAGCTCCAGTCATGGCTCAGTACGGTTTTCCCTTGCTTGTGTACAGTTGTTTCTAAAGTTCCTGCATGTTTTTAAATTTCAATTTATATTTTTCAACAGTGTAAATTACAGGAGGAAAATTATGTCAGGCTGGATATCCACAAAGAGCCAGAAAAAACATTTAAAAACAAATATGTTTTATCCAACTGCCCCCCAATCTAGGGTGTAACAACATCGAACAAAACATAAAAACGTGCTCTCCTGGCAAGGC
Organism: Fregata magnificens; assembly: GCA_013389945.1. Lineage (NCBI taxonomy): Eukaryota > Metazoa > Chordata > Aves > Suliformes > Fregatidae > Fregata > Fregata magnificens. The sequence continues at coordinate 194,175 of WAAD01007751.1, forward strand.
TGTGGCTCTGTAATGCTTTAATGGCTTATGGGGAACCACGTGTTTCATTGCAATGAGGTGCTGAATGCATTTTAAGAAATGAGTTACAGCCCTGTCCCGTAGCAGTCCAGCTGCTTGGTTTTCCGCTGCCTATTTTTGGAGCCTGCCCTCCCTGCCTTTGCTCTTCATGAGGGCTCTCCCCTCTCTGCCAGCAAGCCCAGGGTGCGGTTTCGCAGGGTTTTCCGGGAGCGCTGACTCAGGGACAAAGCTCACGCAAAGCCGTATTTTGCACAGATGTGCTCCAGCCTCCAATTCTGCTACTACCTTTTGAGTGGGATGGCTGCTATGAGCCAGGGAGGGTGAGTCGGGGGAGGGTGTTGTTTGGGGTTTGTTAAGGAAAAAGCTTTAGGAACAATAATGCACTCGAAAAGAACAATGAGAACGTCTGATGTTGGGTTAGGGATTTGTACAAGGAAAAGATTTGGCTTTAAAATACAGAGTGCTGAAGGAATCAGTAAATGGAGCATTAACTTCGTATAAGCTTTCAGGGCTCCAAGTTTTTTAATGTATGCAGAAGAAATAAACCACGGGATATCAAAGGGACAGCAGCAGTCGGACAAAGGATCTCAGTAGGGGCCATTGAAGTCGGTCTATCTATACCCAGCATCAAACTGCCACGTGTACCTCTTTTTCCTGGTTAAAGGTTTCTGATGATAGCAGGGATTAGCTGCACAAAGCATCAAATCTTATATTTTAAAGCAAACCCATGGAACCGAATGTAGGCTTGATACGTTGCTTTTTGGTACATTTCGGAGCTGTGACTTTCATGTCTTCCTGCTTGAAGTTTAATTGGGTCCCTGTCCCTGGTTTTCCATTCCTCTGTCCCAGTGGTGCAGGAGCGAAGCAAGCCCCAAGAGCAGAGAGCTTTTTATGCATGCGAGTGATCAGAAAGACACTGGCACCTATTAAAGCTTAGACCCAGCCCTGTATGATGGCCACGGGCACGAATCAAGTACAACAGCTCTGTGTACTTTCATGTCTAAAGCTTTCCTGGCACCATTGCAGAAGAAAAGGACCATTGCATTTATTTGACAAAAAAACCAAAACACAAGGCATCAAATAAGTGTGATGCTCCCAGCTGCCTGCCGCAAGCACTTCTGAACCAATGTCTTCTTGGCCATTCTCACCCCGCCCTCCCCAGTCCCCTTCTTCAAAGGACCATGTTACAAATCAAGACAAAACAGATTAATGCTTAATTCCAAATATTAGACCCCGCTGTGAAAAGAAAGATAAAACCCTTCCCTTTAAACTAATGACTAAATGATCTCTTTGGGGATTAAAGGGATTTTATCACCAGGATGATAAATGGCTTTTAGTGAAGCTGTCTTGTAATGCTGTATAAATCATAATTAGGGAGAGGGAGGAAGCAAGGGGGTGGGGAGGGAAGGGCTGGAGGCGGGGAACCACACTGGCACCTCCACTTTGGGAGAGATCGGGACCGACTTACCAGGAAGGAGCACAGGAAGATGAATGACACGAAGTAGAAATAGGCAAAATCGCTGCCACATTCGTTTTTGGTGAGGCCGGAGAGCGGGTCGCAGGCTCTGTTACTCAGGCACGACAGCATGATCTCGTGCCAGGCTTCCCCCGTGGCGCTCCTGCAGGCGGGGAGGGCAGAGGGTGAGCTCAGCCAGCCCCCTCCCCACTACAGACCCAGCGGGGCATCCACTTTGCGATATTACTGCACCCAATTAACTGATTAGGTGGAAGGTTGTGTCCAGGGGGAGAGACTAGATTTACATTAGGAATTTGAATTATCAGCCTGCTGACATGAAAAAGAAAGGAGAAAGAACATTTCCCTCTATTACAGGAGGGTAAAAGAAACTGAACAGGCTCAGGTAGGCTAAGCTTTATTGGTTTTGCGGGGAATAAAACCAGATTCATTTAAGCACGTCCAGTGCAAAGTGCAAATGTACGTAAACAGAGTTTAGATTGTTCCCTTTTGAAGCAGCTAACATTTCTGTCCTAGTGCTGGCTGTAAACCCAATGAACGTGATGGGAAATGAAACCAGGCTTCTCCACTTGAATCTCTTATTGCCTTTATCAGGCAGATACAGAAATACCAGGATGGTCTGGTTGGTCATAGTGACTTTTTCATGACAGTCTTCCGGGCTTTCTTCATCATTTCCCTCCCCGCCCCCCCCAAACTTCTACTTCTACTATGGGGAGAAAAATAGCCAAAAGGAAAAGTTTTGGAGTCCCAGAGGGTCTGTGCTCAAAATAAACCACCCCCTGCAATGTGCACACATGGATCGGAAGCCGGGAGATCCCCATGTTCGCTTACTCTGACTTCCATATAACCTCAGATTTTCCCTCTGCAATTTCTGCACCACACTCAGAGGTGCTTTTAGGGGCATCCCTCCACAGCGCCACGAACAGCCCATCTTGGTGCAGTGTTGTTTGTAGCCATGCTAATTTGTACATAGAGCCAGCTCACAAGCCTTCCTCCTGGCCTTTGAGAAAACTCAATGCTCAACATAAACTGAATTAGCTTCCAGGCGACTCTGAATAATACAGCAGATTCCCCCACTGGTGGCATTGAGTCCTGAAGCCCCATTCCCTTGTGCAGAACCCCACTCCCCCATCGCAGTCCTGCTGCTCTGGTCCCTCTGCCCCACTGCGGCTGCCGCATGGGTCTGGAAAGGGACCAAGAGGTCTGGACACAAGACTGAATAATTATCCGGTTTTATTAAAATTCAGAGTTTTGAGTCGAGTGATTAGTCAGAGCTAGAGAGGGCTAATTTCATTTCCGTCTGGCTTCACAGAAACTATGCAAACCAAATCCCAGGCCAGATATCCAGTTACAAGCGCCGCATAATCCGCAGAACCGAGCCTCGGCGCGGCTGGCAGGCGCTTGTGGGGCCAGAGCAGTTATTAACCGCTGCGTCTCCACACCACACGGCACACATCCAGATAAGTGAAATCTTCCCCAAGCTGCCCTCACTTGGAGCAGGTCCTGCACTTCATTTTTGCTGGGTATTAAAATTGAAACCTGTCGTTTTGTTGATTTTTTTTTTTCATTTGAAAATGCTTCATTTCCAGGCAGAATGAACCCAGATGGAAACACTTTCACTCTGAAGCAGAGGTGGCATTGACGTATGAAGTGTTAAGTTGTTGGTAATGCAAAAATGACCAATTAAAGGTATTCTCACTTAAAAAAAAAAAATAGTAAGCTTCATGACAGGAACGACATCAATCAGTTAAACCAGGGGGTTTCTGTCTTATATTAAGCTTCTGCCTGAGTTGACGTGGGGAGTCACAGCACAGGGTGTCACTTTGTGGAGATGCTGGTGTGTTGAATCAGATCTATCATATTCAGAGATGTGCCAGGCCAACCCTTAATGCCGAGGAGGAGGAAGCAGGAACGGATGCTTTACTCCAAGAGGGCAGAGCCAGCAGCTAAACCGGCGTATGGGAAAACAAGGACTTATTTATTGCCCGCATGCAAGTCTTATGGTATTTTATACTCTACTTACCTGAACAGAAGCATCAGGGCTTGAAGGAAGGTACGGAAGTTATTGTGCCGATTAATGGAGGTTTCATCATCTAGTGCAATGTTTCCAAATACCTGCCACAGAAAACAGAAGTGATTCAGGCCAAACACATCCTTGCACGGATGTTGTCAGTAAAGGCAGATCAAGGTGACTTGGGAGAAAAGGCAGGAAAAGAATTTGTCCTGGTTCAAGGGATCTCAAAAGCTAGAATAATTTCTGTGCTGAAGCGGGAGATAAAAAGGTGTGGTGGAGATCAAATGGGAAAAAATCAGTTTAATGTGCTTCGTCTTCACACAGACCCTTTCCAACACCACAGTTCAGCTCCATCCCAGGCCAAGAAAACTGCCTCATTTATTTTCAGAAAGGTGCAGTGCTTGAGCTGCTCCCTGCCCTCAGCCTCTTGACATGCCTGTGCCCAGAGGAAGGGCCGTGCCCTGCCCGCAGGAGACACGGCTGCCCACCACCACCTCCGGAGATGCGGTGCTGCAAGCTCGTCACCCGCAGCCGGGTTGCCTGCCCACGCTCTGCCTTTGCACGCCCAGAAACATCTGTACACCCAGGGCCACGTTCAACACAAGACCTGGCAATAAGGGTAGAAAAAGTGGCCTTTTTTGCACTTCTAATTTACCTGACACCGGACTTTCGCCTCATCCTAAGTCAGGTGTTGATCCTGCTGTGCAGGCAATAACCTGTTTGCACCCTGAACCAGCTAATGCTAAAACCAGGCTACTTATGGTCAGTGTTAAAGCCAAAATTTTACCTGCATGCCAATAATGGCATAGATGAAGAAGAGCATTGCAATGAGGAGACACACATAAGGCAAGGCCTGTGGAAAAGGAGAAGGCGATATTAATGACAGCAATTGCATACGTCAGCCAGTAGCATTTAATTCCTGGGCAGCACTGTGTTTTCTGGCATTTGTCCTTCAGATGAAGGAACTGGGAAGAGAATATGAACAATTCTGGCAGCCTTCAGAAGACAAACCCCTGGAGCCAGGTATTCATCGATCACAAAACAGTCTGGACTTTCCAAGGGCTCTCTCTACATCCTGGCAAGCAGATAAGCAGTAAGCAGGGAAAACACAATAAGAAGCTCTGAAGCAAGCACTGGAGCTACCGGCAGGCGCTGGTACTTTCTATGCATAATTGTACGAACATTAATTTTTAATGACCTTGCTGTAAATTTAGTATGAGAAAAAACACACATCCAAGAAACAAGTTCCTGCTCTGAAACAGGCACAGATTGCAGTCCCAGGAGGACAAAAGGATTCTGAGTTTGAGTAAGAAATCAGTGAAGGCTACAATGTAATTATGTCACCCAAGCTGAGAGTAATAGCTACTTTACACTCAGGCTAAATGAATGGGTAATTAATGCCTCTTAATTAGTAATAGCTGAAAAAATGAAAAGTCTTGCCCTAGGGCTAGACCGTGTGATGCTCGGGGCAGGAGAGGGGTTATGCAGCCCACAGGGACCCCAGTAGGAAACATGGGGCAAAGGGCTGATGTGGTTTCTGCTGGGCACCTTTGCACAAGGAACAAGGACCGAGAGCTCAGGGAGGGGGGAAAGGTGGCCAAGCAGCCCCCCACGCCGCCCGGGAGCCATCCCGGCTCTGCTTCAGGGGCAGCACTCTGCACACATGCTTTGGAAAGGGTCAGGGTTATACTGAAAAGGGCCCTGGCTGAGCCCCTCTCCCAAGATCCTGCCAAGACTACACAGTCTGATGACATTCTCCTGAGTGCAAGCATCTTATACCTGCAGACCCCATGTCTCAGCCTCTGGTAGAGGCTCTCCTGGCTGCAGGATTCCTCAGGAATTACAAGGTGAGAGCAGCAGCGACAATACCTCCATCCACCCTCAAGGAAAACATGACCTAACAAATCTAAGGCACTGCAACCCCTCAAACCACAGTCCCTTTCCATTAGCTGCTTGATGGTTGGGTGAAAGCATAACACAGAAGGTGAACGCGAGAGCACCAGCTGCCTGTCTGGTGTCTCCCAAAGAGACGTATAGTGTAATACAACACTCGCTCCCACCCCTGGCCATGGGATAACAGCACGGATGCCTGCAGTTCATCTCCAGGTTGCTTGTAGAAAGAAGCAATCGCTGCGTTCCCATCTCCACCCTCCAAAAAGGTTTTGCCTCTATAGTCTGAATGGTCTAATAGAAACTTCCCTCTTGGCCAGCGCCGGTGCAGAGCAACAGCCACGTCCGTGCTCTGCTGAAACCAGTTCTCCATCCCAGTTCTCTCGCAGCTCGCACAGGGCTGGCCAGCACTCGCAGCCTGGCGTGGGCAGAGCCACCCGGCATCTCTCCCCAACCGCAGGAGAGAAATGCCTTTCTTCTCTTAAAAAGTCTTTTCTGGTTTTGGAGAGACCACACTCCTCCTCACAGTTTTATCACCTAAAATAACCTCTCTGCATCGTTTTGACTCAGACACCATGATGTATTTGAAAGCACAGCTAAAGCAAAAGAAACCGGTTGCTCTGCATCCCACCACACCATGCGTCATTAAATACCAATTGCCACCATAACGCCTTCCAGAAAGCGTCATGCAAAATACCCTGACATTGCACCAACCTGCAGACAAGCTCCCCTGAGCTTGCAACAGCCCCCGGGACATAACGTATCACCTGCAGACCTCAGAGCTCAGCCCAGAAGGCGGCGAGACCCTGTGCAAAGCCAGAAGTATGGTCCCCAGGCTCGCTGAGCCATGCGCCACGTGCACAGGCAGTGCTCGGGAGCGTGGCACTGTGCCAGTGAGCAGGAGATGAAGTTTGCTGGCTGTGGCTTTGAGCTAGTGAACAGATCCATCTTCGGCTGCTCCCTGACCTCTTTGTGCTTTGCTTTCCCATCTCACTTCTCTACTTATATTTCTCTGAAAGTCCTGCGAGATCTCCGGAGCCAGGGTGGTCAAGTGCTTTCTGGGACAGGGTCCACGTGTGATGGGACTGGGGGTCTGCACCCTGCAGCTGCACCGTCAATAAATACTGGTGTGCTACAGCTCAGTATCAGTGCCACAAAAGCCTGGTTTCAGATTAAATGATCTCCTCTCTGCACTGCAGAACGCGAGCATGCCCCATAACCAGAGTTAAAACACAACAAGCCGTAGTAACGTGCTGCAAACCAGCTGAGAGCTGTTAAAAATAACCAGCTTTGGGGCATGTAGGTTCTCATTTAGATCGGGAAAACAGTTATCTTGACTAAGCGCAGGTCGAGAACTAAGCTGCTGTAAGGCAGTTGTTTGAAGGTCAATCAGTTCAGAAGTGCCATATCCAGCTGCCATGGCTAGTTGCCCCTGTGCCACAATGTACCAGCTGCCACGATGTGCTGAGGCTTGCTGGGAGGGAAGGGCAGGGGAAAAGGAAACCAGGGAAAGCAACTATCTCGACTTTAGAACAGAAAAAATCCTTTTTTTAATCCTCAACGTCATAAAAACACAGTCCTGTGTTATACAGCTTCACAGTTTATATTACCAAAATGCAATGGTTTGGGTTTTGCTTCTATCAAATTCTACCAAGACTGAAACCTGGTGAAAGAAATTAAACCTTGCGCTTGCTGCAGGCAAAGAGCAGGCATTAAGGCACTTATTAGTCAGACTACTGTTTCCTTATGCGAACACCCAAGTCTCAAGATTTTGCCGTAGGGATTTTGTGGTAGTTTTCAAGGGCAACATGAGCTTTGCGCACTTGCTACGAGTCTGCATCAATAGCCATCCGGCTTTCAGACTCATCTTCCAAAATGCTCAGCACCTACAGCGTTCAGGAGATGTTCAGTGCAAATCAGTTAGCATTTCTGCAGAATTAATGTTCCTGTAGTTGCTTTGCAGAGAGGCTGTTCCCTTGGCAAGGGGAAGCTCTTTGATACTCAATGGACGATGCTACAGACATGCCAAGCGTTACCATCTCCCCGCGTCTCTTCCCTGGCTCCCACCTGCCTAACACTCACCTTAAAAGACTGCACAAACGTCCAGAGCAAGATGCGGATAGTGTAACCCTGGCGAAGGAGCTTGATAAGTCTCGCTGCCCTGAAGAGCCGCAGGAAGCTGAGGTTGATGAAGTTGTCCTGCGGAAAGTAAAGGTTTTGTGTCCTTCAGAAATTAACGCGATTGGAAACCACAGCCCGCAAAAAAGAAATTAAAATTACCAGCTTCACGATCTAAGCAGCAAATCGGCCACCAGAAAACCTTCCAAAAGAAACATTCGTCAGTGCAGATCACTCCACATGCAGCAAGTATGAGAAAATCCCTCTCCACAAGAGCCCTCCCCTCTGCTACTGGGTCAATGATAGAAAAGGAAAAGGCCCTTTCACGCTGTCCATGGAGGTCTTGTTTTCTTTGAGTAAGGCAGATTTTTCTCCCCCTAAAGACTCAGGGAGAGGTAATGGTGCCATATTATCATTTTGTAAAGAATGAGGTTGTTTTGAAGTCTTGGTCAGCTCGCTTTCTACAATGAGTTGAACTTAAGCCAAGACAGTTGCAAGGGACTGTGTATATAGTCTCTACTGTAAAAAAGAAAGGCATTGTCCAGTGAAGATTAAAACATCCTTGAAAGAATGAGGACGTTTTCTAACCTGGAGGTGTTAAATGATTATACAACATGTGACTGGACAGGTTCATCAAGGAGAAATGGCACCAGCGAGACTGTTCGGAAGATGGATCAATGGCAGCAAATCAATTGGGGAGGCTGAGCATTCAACAGCAGGAAGGTGCCTTAGGAACCTGCTGAGTTTTTTTAATTATTATTAAATGTGCCTTTGCAGGTGGATCAAAGAACTGCTGGAGACAGATTCCATTCGTTTTGTATGATCCCCACCCCACACCCCATTTTTTTCTTTCCTTCAGGGAAAAGAGGTTTCTTGCCCCAATGAGCTAATCTAGAGAGGGTTCTTTCCAAAACAAAACATGCAAAAGCCAGATCCCTCTTGCCCTCCTATTTTAAGGAGATGAAAAATATCCCCCCTTTCCGTACTGATTCAAATTCACTTATTTGTGAATCTCTGTTCACAGCCATTTGTTTGACTGAGTTAGCTAAAGAGAGAAAGCATCCCACTTTAAACTATCAAGCGGTGGAGTGGAAAATATAATCATAGGGAGCTCTTGTTGGTAAAGATGAGCAAAAATAGTCTTTCCCTTGTATTATTGTTTTACCAGAAGATACCCAGTCATATTGAACTGACCCATGTTTCTTGCTCATTTGGCTACAGAGCTCACGCCAAATTTGAGGGGCTTGTTGGATCTATTCATTTATTTAAATGCCAGCTCAGTTTTAGGGCCATTAACATTGCATTCCACCAATCCCATCAAAGAGTTCAAGAAGTCAGTCTCAGGCATGCACTCGGTTTCTCTCATGTAAAAAATGCAAGCAGCTCAGAGTTAGGCACAGACCGTATATCAGACTCAATCCTCAAATAAAGAGAAAAGAGAAAAGCACAGGTGTGTTCAATGAAAGAGCAGACAACACTGAGCTCATTCAAATCAGCAACAGAAAGCAGCTCTGGCAGGCAAAACACAAGCACGGATTCCCCTGGGTTGCTCAAGGTCAGTAAAACAAGCGCTAAAAATTCAATACTTTTCTCTTAGCGTCAGCTTCTGTTTCATTTTTCACATTGGTTTTGTTCCTTTCACAAAATACCGGCTGAACTCACCTTAGCAGGTAAGGGCTGTATAGGACCCGGGGGGCAGAGCCGGACCGCGGCTGGATAACCGGGTGCCGTCAGCAATCCGGTCCTTAGTAACCTGTTCCCCCTGCGCTGGCCGCGGTGCAGGCTGATACACCTCCGCAGGGCTGCCACCGGCGTTTCAGTGCACGGCAAAGGTTTAACCCAGAGCCCATTTTAATCACGGAAAGTTTCCCCACCAGTGGGAACTGGATCAGACCTTACGTGTAATGTTCATGGCACTCGGGCATCAGGCCTGCAAGTCTGACAAATTATTACCTTCAGGGCAACGCTCAAGCCAGATCTTTCCTGTGCACAAGCCTAACGCTCCCCCAAGGAGCACGTGCGCGGGCAGTGTCTGCAGGATCCATCTCTCTGCGTATGAACCTGCCTTAACCTCCCTCTTCCCACGTTACTGCAGCTTAACAGCAAGAACATTGTTTTGCTCAGACTTTGCTATAATCTCATAATCACAGCCGACACGATGCTTAGCATCTGCTTTGGTCTAGGCCGACTGCAAGGTCACACTCAGCACAGGCTATCCCTGTGCTACGTGAGGCTTTATACAGGATAGCCTGTATACACGCAATATGAAACAGGGGGCTCAAAAGTGTGCAGTTATATCTATAACCCCCCCACTGCCTGGGATTTGGAGGGACAGACCGACCACAACCTTTGGGTGTTTTTTCCAGCCCCAAACCCGCCCTGTTTGACTCATGCACTGCCATTTCCTAAAGCACAGCGAAAGCCTCAGCTCTGCGGGGAATCACTCGCAACCCAGGAAAATCCACCAGCACCAACATTCGCAGACCGTTCAAAGGACCGTTCTCTGCGCTGTTCGTAGGGAGGCAAAATTACACACGCTCATGATGGATGGAAGGGCTCTGCGTGTGTAACCCTTGGCACACCGCATAGAAAACCCATCCTTCGACAACTCAACTGTCCAGGCAGGTATTAGAATTGCATGCAGTTAAAGGGGAAACTCCACATTGCAATATTTCTTGTGTATAACAGTGTTTTGCATCAATTCTCCTCCCGCTTAGCTGCCCCTGTAACATGTGACACACACATGATCACCTTCTGGGTTACCAAGGTCTGTCTTTCTGGGTTTTTATTTGCTTTTCTGTTGCACAGATGCTGAAGGCTGACCTGTGCTCACAAGAGGCACTATAGCTTTATGATTTTATAATCCACCTGAGGACTAGCAAATTATGTTTGAAACACGTTTCCCTCTGGTCTGTCACTATTTTCCTAAAAGAGGGGGCTCTGGTACCAAAGGCACCCAGCCACCCGGCAGGCCCTGGGGGGTCTGGGCACAGCCACTGCTTCCCGCGGCAGGAGCGTGTCCGATGCTCAGCCGAGCGATGCGTCCCTGGAGTGAACTGCAAAGCAGGAGGGAAACAGGAAGAACAGGCATCATGGATAAAGAACTGGCCTTGATTGCTGTCCTGCCATGGGCAGCCTGCTCGTTTACCCTTTCTTAAGGTGTTTTCCGTACTTAAAAGCAGAAAACCCACGAAGAATAGGGCGTACAGCCATTGCACAGATCTGTTCCTCCAGCATCTTCAGCAGCAGAGTTGTTTCCTCCCCAACACAGGAGCTGTGCCCGCTGTCCACCGGGATGCAGAATGATTTCCACCAGCTCATTAGATTTAGTGGTTTGGATTTTTAAACCTGCAATGGGAATATGAGGTTTTTGTGCCGTGGCTGGACGTGCTCTGCAGGATTTAGCGAAGGAGGCTACGTTACGCTGCCACAAAGCGAAAAACTCAGCAGAAGTTGGGCTGCTCATCCCTGCTTCTTCCTGCAGCCCAGCTGCAGAACACAACAACCCCTTGGACTTGAAACTTCATATTTCTGTCCTCGAAATGAAGGGCTCACTCAAAGTTGCAAAGAGCTGTGGGAAGAGGAGTCTGACCAAGCCAAGAATGGAATCGCTCAGGAAGCTTTGGCAGTTCTCTTCATCTGGCATCAAGAAGAATTAACCTATTCTGCTGAGGAACTACTGTAGAGAAAATGGTTGTGTTCCCTTTTAAATGTCCGTGGCACTGCCAGTACTGAAGAGCTACTGAGTCTTGCACAGGGTCTTGGCTTCCTTTGAAGCTTGGGGCAAAACCTTTGCTGATTTTAAGAGGCTGAAGATTTTTGCCACACTTGCCTGTGTCTTGCGGACTCTGCCATTACAGGCATATCAAACCATGTCTTTTCATCCTGAGCCAGGAACACTGGAAAATTATTTTATAAGTGTGTGATGCTCAGATCTCTCCTTGTTCCCTACTACATTTCAACTTTGGTGCTTCTGCTGTAGTCACTGTAGGCTCCCATCATCCGCAGCGGAAGGAGGAAGGCAGCTCCAGAGGGCAACTTGGCGCTCCAAAGATCTAACTCGGACACCTTGGATGCCGAGTGATTGAAGGAGCCTGGACCTGCACATATGACCATAGAGACTGCAAGCCTAACAAACTACAGGATGAGCATCTAAATCTTTAACCTGCAACATGGACAGCAACAAGGCCAAGATTTGGCCAAATGGCGATAAGCTGATTTTTCAGTATATTTTCATGTGCACAGTTGATACCACAGCACTTATGTATCTCTGCTGCCTGGGCCAGGGGTGCATGAAGGTGAACTGTCCAAAGATGTCCTCACAGCTCCCACACATCTGTAATGCTTCCAGCCACCGCAGCACACGCAGAGGATTCCCTTCTCAGATTGCACTATGCAAACTTTTAACTTATACTTTGTCATTTTCTTCTTTGCTGTTTCCTAGCAGAAAATTCCTTCCTGTGACCCTCCATGAAGCACGGAGCTTATTTGCAGTTTATCATGAAGATTCACTCTGATTTGTTTCTTAACAGCAACTGTGCAACAGAAAGTCCAGATGTTAACACAGATCTAAGAGCTGCTGTCAGGTGGCCAAGCAAGTATTTTTGATAAGCTTATGGTCTCATTTGTGTTATTAACCATAGCCAAAATAATTAAGAATGGAAGAATATATATATTTTAGATTGTATTTTCCTTTATTCATCCTCTTTTGCATGATTTATGATTTTTCAAAGACAGAGGCCAGTATTTCCACAGGCATCTTTGGAATCAGGCACTAAATTCCCAGTGGGATCTGGTTCCCAGTACTTTTCAGCCTCGTTCATAACATGGCTTATGCATTTTACTTGAGATGTTTGCTTTTGCATCCAGGGACTCCGTGTCCACTGTGCTGGCAAAATGCTTCTATACACTGGTATCACAAAGAGTTTTCAAAGTTGAGTAAAAATCACTCTTTCCTATGACTTCTCGTTTGATATGAGGGAAGCAAGTCTGCAATCACTTCAATAACGATTTTGCTTTACAATACAGTGTAAACCACAGGCTTGAAATACTTGTAAGGCAGTCCTCTTAAATGTACTGCTTCCCTTTGCAGAAAGCTCAACACATCTCATCGTAAAAGAAAACAAAACTGATTTCTGAGAACTGAATTTGCTACCACCACTTACAAAACGAAGGGTTTCCCAGCCAGCCAATCTTCTCTACTCCAGGTCATCCAGAAGCATCCTCCCTTCCTATTCTCATGCAATTTTCCACCAAAATAAAGCAAGTGTCAGTCTCCCCTTTATCATTGTCAGGTGTAACAAACAGCGGAGAACAGGCTATTGGTAACTGCATTTGCCTCACGTCACCAATTAGCCAAGGGGAAGAAGATGCAGAACAGAAGCCAGTTTTGAGGCACGCTGCAGTGAGGCTTTTTCACCAGTGCAATCGGAAATCTCATCAAAACGAATTAAATTAAAGAAAAACGAGAGAAAATAAAAGCAGAGAATTTAAATAATTGTTTAAATTCAATGAAACCAACCGTGTCCTATATGTGATGTTTTCATGGATGGATATTTGCAAGATTATTTACAAATTTATTTTTTTGAGCAGCAGGTGCACAACATACAGACGGAGACATGGTTTTCGCATTGTATGTTGATTGGATGGCGTGATTCAGCAGGTAGATAAGGAAAATAAAGAACAAAACAGGAAACAAAAGAGAAAATGAGTAATCAGGACAAGCAAAAAAGGAAACTCTGAAAATTTCACTGGAAAAAAACTGTTGGGCTTTTGGGGTGTTATTTTATGATAATTATATAAATAAAAAATGCTTCAAACCAAAACAGATTCTGAGATCCTAAAGGTAACACAGACAGTGCAGTAGTTATTTGCATTTCATTTTGTAATGCAAATTGGGAGACAATTCACAAACACTTCTCAGTATGTTTTTTATATTTCCAGGCATAGAAATAGATGTCAGTTTGCCATACACCCATCCGGCCTCCTGAGGCCAGCTGTGTCCGCAAGGACACCTTCTCCTTAATGCCACCTATTTTACTCTTTTACTTCCATTACTGGGAAGGTAAAAAACTGACATACGTGCTTTTGCCTAAGGAAATAAAAAAATATATATATATATTCCACTGCATTCACAAAGTAAATTACATATGACATGACTACAAAATTAAAATAAAGCAATTAATCAACACATTTCTTTTCCTTTTATCTTTACTTTTCAGTGGGTTAAAAGTACCGATGCAGCAAGGCTGGTGGAAGCCTAGTCTCTCAAGGGGAGACTGCCCAGGTGAGCAGGTTTATTTACCTTAGAGAACACTTACAGCTGGAAAACATAGTCATGGAGAAAAGTGGGGCTCCTGCAACTATTTACAAGCCTGATCTCAAAGTCATACCCCGAAAGCATCGCCTCTCTGCAAGGAGCTGGAGGGCTTCACGGGCGGCTGTTACGGGGACAGATGCAGACTGACAGTCGAGTTCACGTTGTGGCTGTCACCTGGGCTTCTCAGCCTGAGAAACCCTCCTGTGTGAATGGGTAATAACAGGGCTGAATGCACAGGGGAGGACTGACGGGGGCTGCCACCCGGCTATCCCCACAGCTGCCCATCAGCCGAGGAGAGCCTGGAGCTGAGGAAGGCAAACGGAGAAAAGAGCATCCACCATTGGGGACACAGCTCCGAGTCGTGATGAGTAAAGACCCGCTCTCCTCTGGTTATTCTCAGCTCTGTAACACGGTGCAGAGAGCTGCTGTACCCCCGGTCATGCACCGAGCCAGAAAGTTGAAGTGGGGTTAAGCACGAGCTATGGCCTTTTGTGCGGAGCAGATGTTTATCCCGGTCCTTAGCTACTACTCTCCCCTACCTGGAAAAGTAAAGGGTGGAAAAGGATTGGGCAGAGGCAGCGGGATTAAAGACTCAAGGCCATATGCCTGACTGCGCTCTGCGAATGAGGCACCCACTGGCGCTCACCTTGGTCCCTGCTGTTTGCAAACAGCATGCTCGCTATCACCGCATCAGGTTTGTCAGCCCTTTTCTACATTTTTTTAATTTGGTTCTAAATTCCAGAAGTATTTAAGTGACTTAGGTGCAACTCCAGTTAAACAAAATAACAAGTGATGTATTACAAAGATGGTTTAAAGTGTAACTCTTCCAGGTTATACACGCACCGTGCCACTTTCCAGGCAGCAACACAGTCCTGGCGTTTCCCAGGCAGCCTTGGGACACTTTGCGTTTCCCCTTATGCACTGTGGGTCAGAATAACACGTGTTGCAACCTATCGTGGAGCCAACAAAACGGGACCGGAGCAGAGTGCTGGATCCTTCTGCTTGTTTTCCACCCTACGTGCCATAGCCTGTTTGCAGGACTGGAAGGAGAGGAAGGCTTGCAGTGGCAGTGGAGATCCTGGTACAGGACTACCTCCACCACACACCACTGGACGAAGCAAATGAACCGCTCCATGAAAGACATCCTGAAAGCTGCCATTAACAATTCTGTTGTAAATGTAACCTTCGGGGCACCATTGCAAACTCCCACTCATGTAATTAAACAGTGATTCTGAGACTTGTGCATCAATGTCACCTTTAAGCAAACTAAGCATCTAACACCTCTTCAGCAAGCTGTGCATGATGCATTTGAACTCTCAGCCCATCGTCCACGTCTAAGGCTGAGAGATGGATGTGCGCAGCTTAAGGAAGCGTACACCGGTGGCTACAAAAGCCGTTCAGTGCGGATAAGTGTGCTGCTGCAGATGGGCGCGGGCTGGAGGGAGATCAGAGAGGAGCTGTATGAAAGAAGTTTTGAAAAACAAGTCTAGCAGGAAGGTTGGGGGCGGACCTCTGGGCACTCTCTGTCTGCAGGGGAAAGCATGTGGAAAGGAGATGCGATGGCTATACAGAAATGCTGCAGAAGGGGAAGATTTAGAGATAGCGGAGCTCAAATAGGTCTATGGACTGAGAGACAGAGGACCAAGAGGTCAGGGGCTGGAGTAGTACTGGGGGACATATGGCTTTAATACAAAAGACTGTGCAGATTTGTATTGGACACACAGCCAGAGGAAGCTGTTGAACTACATTAGAAAGTCCTCTCTAAGGTTTGACGTAATGGATCTAGTTACTCATAAACCAAAAGCCTCTCCCTTACCACCTGGGAGGATAATGGGAAGGTGTACAGGTGCTTGGGAGCTTAACTCTGTTGGAGCGTACTGACTGTTTTTAGACGTAATTCATGCCGCTCTTCAAAGGCACCCCAAATCCCTGCTATCTTTGGTGCTGGAAACCAGAGAAGTTACTGCAGAGTGGAAAGGTGGTGCTGTCACTCCCAGCACCCTTGAGGTTACTGCATCAGTGCCTGCCAACTCACACGAGGGTATTTGGAAGCACATTCACTCTGCAGTCCAAAGACCAGGAGAGGGGTGGGGAACCTCTGCCTACACCCTAACTCTCCTACCCCTAATAGTTGGCCAGCCCTGCCAAGGGACAGCTGCTGCTTCCAAAAAGCTGAGGACGTGCATATACAGCCTCAGACGTGCTGTGGCTTTGTCCTAAATTCAGTGACGTATCGCAGATCAACCTGATCAGTCCGTAGCCAATTCTCCAGGTGCCAGGCACCCTCGCCGAGGCTGGGCCACCCCCGTGGGAGATGGAGGGCGAGGCAATGGCCTGTTAACCGAGCAGGGACCACTACCTGCCAAGCAGGGAATGGGCAACACTGATGGCTGCTCTCTGCCTGCAAAATGGCTGTACAAAGGAGGATTTTAATAAGAGGCATGTGGGCTTGATGTTGCAAAGGAGACACCTTCCTGAAGGAGAAGATACCAATCGCAGAGAGATCACAGGCTTCCTTACCACGTGCGAGTTGGCTGTGCTGCTTCCTCCCAGTAAAAGTGGCCAAAGGAGGGGCGGACGGTAAGAGTTAGTCTCTGTGGCTGACTTGCCAATGTTTTCCCAAATTTTCAAACCAAGGCAAAGGTTTGGGTGCCTGGGTCTGGCGAGAAAGCGCTTCCCATGACAGAGGGAGCGGAGGCAAGCGCCCAGTACCTGCCCACGGTGCAATAAATCTCCTAAGCACTCAGAGAAGTGGTAGTCAGACCTTGTGTTTGATCTGAGAAACTTTACCCTGGCTGTAAGCCATGCATTGAAAACAAAGGGTAAGTCAAAGTCTACGAGACAGGATTCACCAACAGTTAAATGAAAACCATTTGTGCGGGGAGTAAAACTTTTGGGGGTTTGTGTGCTTTTTTGTACCAAGGAGGTTAGGTAATAATGTATTTTGTTAGAAACAGTAATATGGTCTTCACCACCAGCTGAATATCCTGTAAAGAAGTCTGGGGAGCATAGTTCTTGGCACACACAAAACAGATCTATAAGCAAATCCCCAGGGACTGACAAAAAAAAATATGGTAAAGTTCAAACTCATCACATACAGATACAGCATCATCAGCTAAAACGTGCATTGGGAGGGGAGAGGAGCAATTTATAAATGGGATAATATCAGGCAGTCAAGGCTGGAGTCAGACATTTGCTGCCCTTATGGAAAAATCCTCTAGAATTTAATGACAAATTTGTACACTTCTTGTAACCTACAGGACTCATTAGCAGGGAGAGAGCAGTCATTGCAAAGTTGTTTGTTTGTTTGTTTTAATAATTGCCCTGCAATATTATAATATATAATAATATAATATTATCTGCCCTTTTGTGCACATAACAGAAATGCACCATGTTCCCCCAATCCAGACTGTGTGAGCTGATGCGTTTCTGACTGTTTCTACATTCCCATCACCTCTCCCCTTCTCACTCCTCTTATGGCCTTCACTCTGCCCTGTGACCAAGATTGGGTAGGAGCCCCAAGGGACAGATGTGTGTGTGTGCCCTGCAAAGCACCTTACACTATAAAACAGCAGTATTCACCGGAATCCTTTTGATCTTTTCCCTCTCTTAAATTCAACAGGATTTTTCCATTAACAGGCAAAAAGGGCTCGGGGTTAGAGTCGTTTGCTGAACGAGAAAGAAAGATTGTTTCCTGGCAGAGTCACTAGCACTGTCGTTCTCATCACAGCTTTTTGCATGAAAGTCTTTGGGGCAGACAGCCGTGCTCATCTCCATGGAAAGAGCAGAGCTAATGGAAACAGGCTGCCAGGTCACCCAAGGACATCATCATCACGATGAGTCCCAGAGGCAGCTCTAGGGAATAAGGCTGGTAGGGAGAAGGTGCAATGTCTTGACAGGGTACAGCTTTGTTGGTAAATGAAGCAAATTGAGCAAACTGTACTTACCGCAATCTCTGTTACTAAAATATCAGTAATACTTCCCAACACTGTTACAAAATCAAAGACATTCCAGGCATCTCGGAAATAATTCTGCCAAATGAAAACACAAGGGGGATAGAAGGATCCAGGGGTTATTTTTTTTTTTTTTTTTTTGCAACACAGGCTTTTTTTGTTTGTTTGTTTTTAAATGCAAGTCATGAAATACAAGCATTTCATGTAGAGAGGAAACAGTTGAAAGTAAACGAGGAAGGCACATACCAGCACACCAAAGGCAATGATCTTCAGCACACATTCCATTGAAAACATGGATGTAAACACAATATTCAGGCATTTCAACATTTCTTCATATGCTTCTGGAGCATCATAGAACTAAACCAGGATGGAAGAAAGGCTGTTACTGGAAGATCACTTACAGAATAAAACCTTCCCAGCTGACTTGCCTGACTGCAAGACTCTTGCCCGTTTTAGTGCCAGATTTTGTGCTCACTTTAAGCAAGACCTGGGGTTACAATACGGTCATTTGTGCCACTCCAGAAGCACACCATTGCCTACGTGCTATCTTAATGGGGTAGCTGGGGATACACCCAGGGTGGGGAGACTGTTGCTGGTGTACATCTCCCTGTAAGCAGAGCATGGACCAGGAGGGAGGAAGGGCACTTTCAAAACCAAAGGACAAGTGCAGAACTGTGTTTAGTTCCAGCAGACCCTAAGAATATGGTGACCCCTTGACTGTGAAGATACTCTAAGCTAGGCAAGGGATGGGAGGGGAGATCATCCACCATATCCAGCCTCTCCTTCTTCTTAGGCACCGTGGATCATGTCCCAGAAGCTTGAAACTGCTGCAAATTTGAGTAATTTCCCTGGGGTGGCTGGAGGTCAAGCATCCCCAAGAAGTGACCCTGCTCTTCAGCAGGAAGCCCAGGTTGAGCCAGGAGCTCCAGACCTGCAGAGCCCATTTCCCATCCCACTGGCCATACACCGAAGGGGCTACGAGCCAAACCAGTGCTGTGCAGGGAAATCCCATTCGCAGTATCTCATCACAACTAAACCACCTCCCTTTGGGGAGGAATCCCACAAGGCCTCTAAAAACAACATCAGGCAGATGAGAAGTGGCGATCGCTCCTGCCGATCCCCCCCAGCTCTCAGGTTGAGAGCACAAAGCCTCTCCAGCAAACCCCACATTCGCTAGCCCGAAATTGCAAAGATTCAGTAACAGCCCACTAACCTTCATCATTAGGACAATGGTATTGAGTGCAATCATGACCATGATAAAATACTCAAAGGGAGGGGACACCACAAATTTCCACATCTTGTACTGAAAAGATTGCTTGTTCTGAGGCATGTAGCGGGTCAGTGGCTTGGCACTTATGGCGAAGTCTATGCAGGCCCTCTACAAAACAAAAATGGGATGAAAAGAATACAAAAAAAGGGCTGGCAGTCTCTATCACTCGGGATATTATTGGGAGAGCGAGTGGAGCAGTTAGTGGAGGATGGTATTTCTAAGTGTTTCTCACACATGATGCTAATACTAACTACCCCTGTAAAATGCAGCACAGGATCCCCAAATTGCAATCACTTTTGGACACTCGCTGAAATATTAAGCCCCACAATACTCCTATGGCCCCCTGCAATCCTAGGAGACAGCCTTCCATCTCAGCCCAGCTCCCGATCCCTTCCCACTTAGGGCAGGGAGTTATAAATCCACAGGCTCACTTCAGAAAACACTCTGCCAATTCCTCCTGATATGTAATTGTAGAAACTGGAGGATTGGTAAAGATGTTATCTGTGTTTAAAAAAAAGTATTGTGAAACCCAGGTATGTTCTCACACACAGCAGAACCTGTCCAACTAATAACATTTCATAAAATGTGAACTGAACTCAACCAATAAACTATCCAACAAATATTACTGGGTGAACTCTCAAAGACCCCCTTAGTTAGCTATTTCTGTTCACATTATTATGAGTATAAAAATGCATTAAAAATTGGTTTCTACCCACAAGGAGTTTTGACTCAGGAGCATTTTCTCATCTTGGATTTAGATAAGAATTCAAAGTCTTAAATTAGTGCAAAAATATTTTCTGCTCAGTTGAAAAATAATGTGGGTAAAGCGCCTCTAAATATTCTGCTTTATTTTGGACTTTTTGTTCATATAGACAAACAATGCACTAATTAATAATTGATTAAAAGGTCATCTCTTTTCATCAAAAATCAAGTTCCAGTTTCAAGGTGAATGAAAAGAGATGGTTCTTTGCACAAGTCATTGAGGTTGTGGGACCCCAGACAAAGGATGTTGTGGATGCTAAAAACCTGCATGGGTTCAGGAGGAAACTGGATGCATTCATGGAAGAAAGATACACAGATGCTGCTAACTAAAGAAAAACCACGTCCAACTCAGGAAGTTCCTGAGCTGAAAGCAATGGTATTTGCTAGGGCATTAAAGAAAAGCCTCATATGTGCTTGCCCTGGTTTTACACTCTTCCCAAGGCAGCCACTTTCAGCCGCTGTCAGGAGGACATCATCTCAGCCAGGCACAAAACTAGCCTGGTGAGAGGAGCGGTCCTTTGGGGAGCTGTAGCAATTGTAGTTCAGTTTGATTTCTGATGACTGGCCTCTAAAAGGCCAAAGATTTCTGTCTCCTTTCACACCTACAAGCTTGAGCTAACATGCAAGTCTATATTCACTTTGAAGCGGAGGTGTGGTCCGCGGGGACGTGTGATGGTGCTTACTAACATGCAGCGTTCTAGGGCTCTCCCTTGTTTTGTTTTTATGCAAAAGCTGAAACAGTCTGTAATTTGTTTGACCTCTACACCACACATCCTCAGGTAACAACTCCTCTAAAGCCCCCCACGGCACGGGAGGGACGAGGAGTGGGCTTCCACCAGAATCAAAGTGCTCTGAGCCCCCAGGTGCTAACTCCGGATTCAGAAGATGCGGGTACCTCGTTTTTCTCGAGGCTGCACTCTGACATCACTTTATCTCCTTGCTCTTGGAAGGTGATGATGATTAACGCCACAAAGATGTTCACAAAGAAAAAGGGGAAGACAACAAAATACACCACGTAAAAGATAGACATTTCCATTCGGTAGCCAGGGCTGGGACCCTGTTCCTCGTAGGTAGCATCCACCGAGTGCTTCAGCACACTGCAATCAAGCGCAAAGAGAGAAGAAAAGTCAATGAAATCAGTGTGAAGCACCGACGACACCCTGGTAGTCACTCACTGGCCTTCACTCATGTGGAGGGTTTTCCGCATATGCTCAGGTCAAACTCACTCCCACCTCTATGGCTGGGAAGAAGTTTTCCTTGAGGATATTTTTAGGGAAACCCTTGCTGTTTTCACCACTCTGCAGAATGATGGAGAGTTGCTACGTACAGATCCACTTATCCCCCTGGCCAAGGGGAGCGGATACAGTTGGATCTGGCTTCTCTTCTCTGGTCAACAGGGATGAAGTAAGGGTGGGAAAAGAAAGGTGTCGATGGTCTCTGAGTAGGGGAACACAGTGAGGGACTGGAGAAGGGAGACTGATGCTGTATGTTTTATTCTTTATTTTATGAAATAGCTGAACATGGAGGACAGGGAAGTCCTGCCATGGAGAAACCCTGACTGTGAATTGTACTCCACGTGTCCCAGCAGAAAAGTGTGCCAAAATAAAGTCGTATGCTGAACAGTAAATATAATTTTGGGACTGTCATACCCAGCATACTTTCAGCATAGATCACAATACTTTTCCCCCTCATTTTCTTACATTCCCATTATCAATTTTACACCCAAGAAGGCATGCAAGTCCAAACGACTGGAGCAAGCAAGCTATTAAGTACTGAAAACTGCCTAAGCATCCCTGTGCAAGCTCAGAAGAACGTCAAGAAAAATGCAGAGCCCTGCCTGCTGATTCACCGAATAATCACACGAGGGAAAGTAAAAGCTTAGCTGATAAAAGACTATTCATATGTCACAGTTCACCTGCCGTTTACGTGTCCCTCAGAGCTGCGGAAAGCTGCCGTTACCTCTGCAATCACTGACCCTGCCAGTCCCATATACTCACGTTGGCCACCCTTCGCCTGTGGAGACGGTGAAGAGCGTGAGCAGAGCCCAGAGCACGTTGTCATAGTGGAACTCGTATTTTTTCCATTCCCTGGGCTGCGCCTCCACCTCATTTTTTTCATAATCGAGGTACTGACCCCTAGGAAAAACAGAGATTCAGACCAAACAAGAGAATTAAACCAAATCGGCCATTTCATATGAATCACTGAGGAACACCAAAAAGCCCCGGTAGCAGAGTCCGGCTGTGCTATGTATTAAAGACAAATAAAGAGACAGCTCCTAGGTTTGTAACAGAAGTAAAGGCCATTTTTTGAGCCATTTTGAGCCACAGGAACTGGACCCGAGGTCTAGAAATGAAAGAAATTGTAATCGGGACATTCATCCACTAGGCAAAGCCAGCAATTAACAGCATGCTGGCCCCCAAATTGTCTGACCCCACAGAAAACGGTGCTGCTTGATGGGGAAAAGTCTCTGGCTCCTACTTAAGAGTTGGATCTAACTTCTAAATGGGTCCTGCTTTAAGAGGCCGAGGGACCTGGCATCTGGAGTGTTCCCCTCCAATCTACATTTTTCTATGATTTCACGTTTCTTTCTGTAATATATCTGCCTTATTGCAAGGAAGAACTGCAGCAACAGCCTCCACGGCTGCTGCGTGCATGCAGTCCCACCAGGGATGTGTTCTGCGTTTGCAAGGCAAGGGGTAACGTGGGCAGACCTGGATGGTGCTGAGGATGCGGTTTGGGTGCCAAGAAAAAAGGCAAGTGAGGAAGACACACATCGTGGTGAATAAAGCACCTTGACAGTCTGCTGCAAAGGACGAAGCATGACAGGGCTCTTAAGATATTCAAACACTGACCCCTTTTCTAGCTAATTAGGAGCTCTTTAACTTCCTACCCACTCGCTTCTGATTATTTATTCATTATGTGTTTCTAACTCATACGAGCCCTAAGAATCAAGGCAGCAGGTAGAAAAAGGAGTCACGCCATCCATTCAAAACGCCTTCATCTTAAAATCACACCTAGCCCTCCCCAGGAAAAGGAGCCTCCTTCCCTGTAGCATTAAGCATTTGAATAAGAATTTGCTAGATCAGAGCCAGGAACGATGCAGCTATTAAAACAACAAAAGGGAAAATTCACCTCTAGGGTAATTGTGCTGAAGCATTGCTTTTGCTTACAGGAGACTCATCAAGCTCAGCAGATACCTGACTGATGCAGCTTTGGGACAGGGACAGGGAGCTGCTGCTGCTGGAGGAAAGTCGGGCTGCCCCCGCCAGCCCTGCCGTACCTGCAGTCCTTCTCCAGCTCCTTTGACTCATCGGTGCAGTAGAAGAATCTGCCTTTGAAGAGTTGCACAGCAATGACGGCAAAAATGAACATGAAAAGCATGTAAACTATGAGGATATTGAGGACGTTCTTCAGGGAATTCACCACACAGTCGAAGACAGCCTGGGGATGGAGGAGAACAAGGTTAAGGGGTTGAAAGAAAAGAAAAGTGCGTCTAACATCTTGGCATCTAGCATCTAACTACACTTGGGAGTAATTACCCACCCTACAACCCATGGATGGTTTCACGGACCAAGTGTTTGACCAAGAGTCATGCCCCAGCTGTGAGAACTAACGCCAGCTTCCTACGCCTCCTGCTTTCTCGGAAAGTTTGGCTCTGCCGCTCAATTTTCTGGTGCTGCCCATAAAATTTATAAAGACAATCACAGCCCGTCGAGATAAATGTTCGTCCTAAGCAAACATTTCTATGGCCAATTATGAAATGAAAAACATACTTGTGTTTAATTTATTCCCAGTGGATAGGTAAAAGCTCATCAAATATGTTGCTCATTGACCGTTATTTGAACTGTTTGAATAACAAGGAAAATATATCAGATACAAACCAACCGAATGTTTCAAATAATATTTTTCTAATGAACTGTCTATCAAAATTAAGTGTGACTAATCTAGTCAGCATATGTCACTTCTGAACTCCCTGCAAAGAACTTCTCGAATACATTTATTATTTGGTTATTAGTCACTGATTCATCGTTACAAGTAATTTGCAGTTTAATTTTAGTCTGAGAAGTTTGTCATAATAATAGAACTTGAGCAGTCTTACTGCCCAAGCACGGGGTTTGTACAATACTGTTCCCGTTTCTCTGAATGGAAGTGAATAATTCACAAAATTACACTCCTGATGCAACCCAGAAATCCTGAATTAAAACACTGGAAATATCTCTAATCGCCCCATTAATCTTGCTGATTGTTGCATACAAGACCACATCCAGGAAAAAAAAAATGAAATAATTTTGAGGACAAACCATATGAATATGACTTCTGCTTCACATAAAGATTTCTGAATACTTCTTTAGAAGTGGCAAAATTACTCTGTAAAATGGCTTGAAAATAAGGAAGACATTCAATAAAAAGCATTCGGCATGCTGCTGTAGGACCTAAGAGCCGTACGTTTCAAATTTCTCAACAAATAAAGACCATTTTCTACATTGTTCAACATTACTCTTCCTTATCTTTTGAGGTAAATTTAGTATGCATAAAAATGCATAAAGCCAAATTATTTACGCATGAATTGTGGATAAGGACAAAAGCAAATCTGTATAACAGCTGACTCTGATTTTTACGTGCCACTATGTGAAAACAGGAGTTGTCAGACATAGTTTCGCCATTGCAAAAGCACCCATTGCTTTTTCCCCATCTCTCACAGAAAAGAGCCTGCAAGCAGTGATGCCACATGAAGATGTTCTGCAATAGGTATTCAAGAGTTCCCAAAACTCAGAGATTATTAAATTTTCTAACTCCTTCCATTCTCGTCTTCCGGGGGCTGGCTGTATCTCAAAGCGTTCGTGAAATAGTGTTGAATAAGTAACCACAGGCCATTACGTTTATTTTACTTTGTAACTTAGTGTTCTAGAGATGAAAGGGTACTGTGATAAAACCTTGCACTATCTATTCATTAATAGAAAAGAAGAACAGATTAAAAGTCCTCATAGAGCAATGACATTTCTCTCTAGACAGACTGTGGAAAATCTTGCGATACTCACGTTGAGTTCTCTAGGGAAAGTCAAACACTCCAAAACCTATTTTGTCCTATATCGTTTCTAAGAGCATCACACTTAGGAACTGTAATTTAATTTATTTGCATTTTTTTCTTTTCTTTTTTTTTTTTTTAAAGTGTGATTTTAATGTGGATTCACAATAATTCATAATATTGCACACAATGTTTGCAAAAGAAACAAGTGTTTGACATTTGCTAAACATCTGGACAGCTATTTTTATAAATCTGGCAAAGCGATTAATTGCAACAAAATAAAAGGAACAGAAATAACTTGGATCAAGTTTAGTCCATCAGCTTCCACTCAGATCAGTTGCAAACCTCCAGAGAAGGAAAGATTTGTGGTTATTCTCTAACCTTTAGTTTTGGCAGCCGTTTAATGGTCTTCAGCGGTCTTAGGACCCGCAGAACTCGCAGTGACTTGATTGTGTTGATGTCCTTGCCTTTGGTTCCTCTGCAAGGGATAAAAGGCACAAGAACAACAGAGGGAATAGTTTGGTCCTCAGGTCACTAACTAGAATATCTATAGGTACCCAGAGAGTTTTTAGTTGTGGAAATGTTTTGGATTTGTTTTTTTTTTGGTTTGGGTTTTTTTACAGGTTTTGGGTGCCATCCCCACCATGGACGCAGACAGTACTAGTGAGGACTGCAGATGAACGCCCACTTAGGACGTGTTAATCACTGCACAGGAGGAAGGCTGTGGGCAGGACATGGTCCTTGCAGCATTCAGCCACACGTGCTCTCCGGCCTTTGCTCACTTCCCAGCTACTCACCGAGCATCGCCCAGGAACTGGTGACCTTCCTGCCCCAACTCCCCACCCAGGCAACGCTCAAAGCCGGGGCAGCAGCACACCTCGGCTGCCGCCGGCGGGAGAGGAGGCTCAGTACATTCATCCCAGCCCCAGGCAGGAGAAGTGAGAAAGTCACACTTGTCTCTCCTCCCTCCCAGGCACCTGGGTGAGACAGGAGGATGTTTCTCTGTGTGCTTCTTGCACTTCTCTGGCAAGGACGCTGTGTCTAGACAAGCAGACAGTGACCAGAAGGAACTGGAGCCTTCATGATGAGGGACAGAGCTCTCCTGGGGACCAGAGCTGCTCCATGCCTCTACCCTCATCCTCGAGTCTCTCTTGGAAGACATGCTACCAAACCCATGTGGGAACATGTAATATGACGGCATATTACATGCCTGGAACAGTGCTAGGGCAACTTCCCACTTACGCATGCAGGTGCTGTAAGTCACATTTTGGTTTTAGTTTTTGTTAAAACTGAGTGCAAGACTTGAGACTGTTCCTCTTGTTACCATTAAGAGGTTTTTAGGAGGAGGACAGAGTTCCTTTCCTCGTGCACTTCCAAAATACATAAAAAAGACACGGTTACATCTTCTTCCAACCCAACAGCAAAACAATGACACTCCCCTTCATTTCATATGAAGTGAAAAATGGGATGAAAATCTTTAACAGAGCCTTATTCATGACTACAGGTTTGGGTCTGAGACTGTACTGAAGTAACACAGGTGTGAATGAAGAACATGTTGAACGGATGCTGATATACCTATTCTATGCTCTTCTAGTTTGCTAAACATGTCTCTTCTCCAACAGGAAAGCAATAGAAATACAAGTAACCTGAGAGACCCACAAGAGATACGTGCAGGTAATGGACTGCAAAGCTTCCCCCATCCTGCTAGCAGCCAGCCCTACGCACTATGCTGAGGGATAAGCACTGAGAGCGGAGGAAACTGCCCGGTTTTGTGGCTGGCTGACCTTGCTCAGCCCTGGAAGGTGTCTGTTTGCAATCTATCCACTTCTAAAAGACTAATAACTCAGTACTAATGCTGTACTACTCAATACTAACAGAGGACCGGAATCTGCAACCTAGAAACACACATTCCTGTCTCATCTCACGTCTCTTTCTCCAACTACCAGTCACTCCAGTTGTCCTGAAATGCAATAAGCAGTGAGACACAAGGAGTTTTTGGAGGGCCATGGGTTGTATCCCAATGACTTATACATTGAATACAAGTTGCCTTTGCACATGATTTAATAGAAATGGAGGAGAAAGGGTACAGGATGGAGATTTACCTATCCTCGCCCTATCTCGTCTTTCAGGGCTGCTTTAGGGCCATTTTAATCAGCCACAGATGGTTCCTGACTGCTGGCACGGCTGTACATCCAGGTGATTGATCTTATGCTTATGGAGTTACAGGACTGATTCAATGCCACAAAATAACTATAATATATTTAAAAGAAATAATTTTTGAGTCTCATTAGAGACCCTTTAATCTGGTCGAGATGAAGCAGACGCTGCCAACATAGCTTTTACTGGCTTTCTCTTCAGGTTTTAGCATAACTGAAGATTTGGCCCATGTTTGGCTTTGCATACTTGCTTCCAAATCACCAACTTCTAGCAAGCAACGATCCTGCCACGGTCACCGCAGCCGTCTCCTTGTCACCACAACCTCCAGCTGAGCCAGCCAAACTGGAGCTCACCTACTCCCCAGGCAGCTTTGTCTGATCCTTAGCAATGTCCTGGCTGCAAAACAACTTGTTCAGCCTCTTGAGGAGGACTGTCAGTGGCAGGAGGGAAGTAGAAGGGGAAATAGGTTACCCGGAAGCAGATAGCACCTGGCTTGGCCAGCCAGCCCGTCCCCATGGCTGATGGTCACCCAGCACATGCCCATCACCTTGGCTGCCCCTGCTGCTCCCTCCGCCCTCTCCCCTCTGGAAGGCCAAGCAAATCTCTTGGGTTGCTCCGTGTTGCCCAGCTGTTTGTGGTTTAACTAGATGAGGAAGCCAGGGCAGAGAGGGTGAAGAGGTAGGAGCTGAGGAAAGTACAGGTGAGAGAAGAGTGAAGGTGAGAGGGTTAAGGGACATGTGGTTGGAGCAGTAGGAGAAAAAAAAGAGGCGGGATACCTTGGCCCAGAACTATATTCAGTTCTCGATCATTTGTGGCCACGTTTCTGGTTTGCAGATTAACACACACAGCCCAGCCTACCAGTACAGCCACTGGCAGGTAGCAACTGAATAAACCTCAACAGTCCTCACCTGGGTTCAAGCAGAACCACAGAAAATATTTCTGCATGGTGTCTTCCAGGAGAGCTAAACACCTATTTACTACGCTGCCATGCATTTACACTAAATAACAACTGTACTAATAAGGCCTCCTAGAAGGGAAGTTCAAGACGAGAACAGAGACACTTCTCGGCTCTGAAGGAGCTAGCTCAGGTCTCACAGGGCTGGCTCCAAGCCTGAAGCAACAACCTCTGTGGACTTAATCTTTCTAGGAAGGTTAAACAGACTACTACTAAACTACTGGGGACTAGTGAATAGGTGGGGCAGAACAAATCCTTCCTCCTGGGTCTATGAGAGAAGAAGGTGTTTTTCCCTCGCACGGGGAGGCGTGCGGATGACTGCACTGAGAGCTTGGAGGCGAAGGGCAGACAGCTCCAGTCCTACAAAATTCCTTCTGCCTGAATGAAGGACGCTAAAAAGGGTTGATTTTTTTTTTTTTTTCCCTTTCAGGCACCTAAGCAAATAAAGAGCGTGAGCCAATTAAGTGTTAATGGGATTTATGATCTAAGTCATATAGAGAATCCTGAAAAATCATACTTATTTCTTGTCACAGTAAGGTTCCTGCTATAGGAGAAAGCTTTTTCAGTGGACTGGTACTCTGAACTAGTGAACATCACTCTGAAGTGATGCAAATTGCATTTTAATTAAATGGCTCTTCTGCAACTGTTTCAGCCTGTCAAATAAAACCTTAAGGGTTGGTTTTGGTGTTTTTAAGAACCCCCTCTGCCAATATTGTTTTTTGCACCACTCTAATACAAAGCCAGATGTCCCACAAAATAAAAGGTCCAGATGGAACTAGGATTCAGTCAAAAGGTGTGTACAGGCACATATTCAACCAGAATATTTCTCACAACAAAAATAAATTGCTATGGAAGGACAAGATCTTAGGTGACTACAGAATAACAACTACAAAATTCAGAAGAGCTACAGAAGACCAAGCAGGATAAAGACAGAGAGCAAACAGAAGCCCAATGACTTAAAAAAAAAAAAAAAAAAAAGAATACCATAAAGAAAAAAATTGCATTATGTCCATTCAGGTTGCATTAGGCCAGTTCTGTTTTTTCCGGGGCAGTTTGCTGCTCATTTATTTAAAACATTAAAAATATTTTAAAAGAGCTTTGCATGGCCTTTTTTCCTTTAATAAATAAAAGATCCTTTAAAAAATTAATAGTTCTTTAAAATGGAAGCTTCTTGTTTCTGTTGCTCCTGCCAGCAGCTCTGATTTCACGTAACATGGGCCTCAGACTCAGGTCATCAAACATTCAGAGTAGGGTGGAGTCACTGCCTTCTGCAATTGCCTGAAATCCCCAAGGCAGAAAGTGAATTCCTCTACCGAAGAGTAAATGAGGTCACGCAACTCTGCCCAAGCACAAAGCCACCCTCTTCCAGGGTCTAAATGATCTGATTTCTTAGACAGAAGAAAGGAACAAGTAGCCAATTTCCTGGACCACACCAAAGACCTTTCTTTGCATCCTCGTCATTGCATCTCTGGGTTATCTGCTGCGAAGGAGCCCACCCGAGCTACTGCCCTGCTCGGAACTGCGGCATGAGACGATGCAGCTCTGCCTCCCCCTCTGTCTCCGAAGCTAAGCTGCGCTGTACCGCACTGATGACAAAACGGCCGCCTCCTTGCAGATGGTTAAATGCAACTTTTGCTGCCTCCTTCTTTACAAATGGCCCCTGCCAACCTCTCAAAAAACTCTCTATACTCTGTTTTCGTGTCAAAGACTTTTCACCAGTGTCAGAGGCTGACAGCCTGAATCCCAGCTGGGTCGCATTGCCCAGACTGGACAAAATTAGTCCTGAAGCTTCCAGCACTGGTAATGCAGTTTAGAGGCGCAATCCTCTGAATGAGAATAAAACTGCTTCTTTAAACCTAGTTATTAAGATTTGCATGAATTACAACTCACACATCAGCAATGTACCCACTGAGTCATCCCCTCAAATCTTTTTGGTACAAATATATCAGCTTATCATGGTTTCTGACTCTCTGGTCAAGACTCTCTGGTCTACTTGGCTTTCTAGTCTGCTTCTATCCCCTGCTTAAAGAAAATTAGGATGAATGAGGATTGTTAAGGGAAAATACATTTCACTGAATAATGAGTAATAAAGGGACAAAGGAGTCGATGCAATGGGTGTAACATGGTTCGTTTCCACAGTGGCAAGTGTGTGTACACACGTTTGACAGGCATAACAGTGCAGCAAGAGACAGGAATAACATATTACCCCATGAAACTCCTAGAGAGAGATTCCAGCAAGAAGAAGACAAAGAAAGAGCAGAGTCAATGACAAACAGAAACATAAGGCTATACAGTGCACCCCATGCACATACAGATATGTGCTGGCAGATAATCCCATCCCCTGTCCCACACCCACCAACTCAATGTTCATAAAAATAAACAAGCAAGGAAGCAACAGATTGGCTATACAGCATATACCCACACAGCCCCCCACGGTGCATCAGCCCGTCGACTGACAAGCAGGCAGGGCAAATATACCTTCATCCTCCTGACACTTTGGGAGGCAATAACCTTGATTGTTTGGCAAATGCTGTTTGCTTTTTCAAAGAGCAGTGCGAAATTCCGTGCATCTCAGCCACCTTTCTGTCATTGCAAATGTAAAATGCAATCTCTTTGCTGCTGTTCATCAGCTATTTCTGTTGAGCAAGTACGTTTTACATCTGGGGCTGATAAATTTTGATGACAAATTTGCTAGCTTGCTTTAAGCTCCTCTACTCCTATTTCCCTGAAGACTAAAACATGTGTGTATGTTTGTGGCATGTTTGTCTCTAGAAAAAGAAAGGAATTTCTCTTTGAAATGCATTGCTAAATGGAAGACATTATTTTATCATCATCATCAGTATTATTAATGTTTCTAGCATCTCACTGGGGATTTTGTTTAAAAAAAATTTTTTTTGAACTACAGTTAAGCACAGAATAGCTTCTAAAGAGCTACAGGCAGAAAGTAGACTGAAGCTGGTTTGAGAGGCTGAGATGGATTTTATGAACCTTGCAGCAATGACTGATACCATCTCGTATGCCTAAACAAACATCGGCTGTTGCAATAACCCAGATGGAAGCGTTTCAGGGAGCAATGTTTTTCCTAGGTTTCCAGTGACATTTTGATTCAGCAAGAAGTTGATTCACGTCACCTTCACTGGACACCAATGAGGTCAAGAGCATGCATGAGTTATATCACACCCACTGAGTGGCAATCGTGTATTCTTGCAAACAGAAACTGATAACAGCCACATTAAATACATTTTTACAGCGACACTGATGATGAGTGACAGGACTGTAGTGTTTGCTAGAAAGAGCCCACTAACAAAACAACGAAGATTACCCAGTTTATTCTCCAAAAGCTCATTTTCAGGATTATCAAAATACAGCAGGCTCGGTGCGTCTGTCTGGTTTAACCAAACAACGCAGCTGAGCTAAGGACATGACTATGTACCCAATTTTCCTCTGAGCAGTCTGAGACTCGTTAGTATTCACAACTGGACTGGAGGGAACAGAGAGCAGGTCATCTCCTACAAATGACTGGATCTCCTGCTCTCAGGTTAGACCAGAGTATTCCCTCACTTGGACGTCAACACTCACTGCCTGCTGAAACACGGACATGCAGCAGAGGTTACAGTCATAACAAAAATCACAGAAGAAATTCAAATTTTTCCAAGTCTCAGAAGTGGGTTTGACTCGCTTTAATCTGGGAGACAGTAAATAGGCAGGCAGGTTTTATGCATTCGCTTTCTGTAAAGCCCTGCTCAGTACTTACTCAAAGAGCATGTAAAATAGAAGCAGCTTGGGGCACATTATGATGAAGCACAGTCAGGGGATGTACAAGTAATTTAGTTAGAGACTGATGGCGTGCTGTTAAGATATTGATGGCCCAATGCAAGCAATAGAAAACCTGAGCACAAAAAGACTCAGAAAGATTAAAAATTATTCATTTTAATCCATAACTTGTCCAAAAGAAAATCTTGTTCAAAGACAAGATGTTTTAAAGGCAAAGCCTGATGTTTGTTGTCACAGCACACGGAGTTGCTCTGAAGAGCTCACAAAATGCCCCTTCTCCCAGTCTGCCTTGAAAGTTTGAACTCTTAATGGAAAAGGGAAATTCTCAGTGAACCACAGACTTGGGTAATACTGTTTTGCAAACTAATACTTGTGACTAATATCATTTTACTTTTATACCTCTCTTCAATTCAGAGGAGCTCCATTAACTTGCAAACTTTTTTTTGGTAAGTTTTTGCTTAACTCAGTCTGACCATATCCAGTTCTGAAAGATGTTGTGCGAATATATTTCATGTGCAGGGAAACTAAGCCACACATATGCCTTGTCAAGCTTAAAAAGCAGCCTGATTTTGGATGTCAAATTTTAGGTAAGCAAGACGTTCACCAGACCAGCAATTCCATCTCAGGACAACCTTGCTTACAACAGAGCGCTTGGTTCCTCTGAAAAACAGATTTCTAATGAATAGGGATAAAGTCTCTGAAGAGCCGGTGGGGCGTCCCTTTGAAAAACTTATATTGGACATGGCTTGCTCCAAGATCTTCAGTTCAGTTCAGCTCCAGTTCTTTGGTGTAGGATTGGGCACAGAAAGCCCAGACCCCATATCCCCAAGTGTCCCTCCTCAACTGGCTCAAAAATCGTACCAACAAAGTCCATCCCATCTCCTTCTGTCCATCCACTCCTTGGTCAAATTAGCTTTGACTTTTTTTATCCAGCATTTGCTATGAAGACTACAAGATCTAAAATACAAATCTCACAGCCTTAATGTGAAAGGAATTTTTACACCTCAGAAAATTAAAAACTCCTGAGAAATATTCCAGGCCAACCTTACCAGAAAGGTCCCTGTAACTTTTTGTGCTGCAAGGGACATGGCAGTATTTTTCATCAGCAGAGCACGCAAGAGGAGCCACGGATATGGCTGTCTGCCTAAAAATTAATGTCAGTCTAAAATATACAAGACATGCTTCCGCAGTTCCTTGACAAAGGTGAATGCTTTTTCTCATTAGCAAGTAAAACACTGCTAATTTCTTCGCCTTCTCTAATCATCATGTCAACAAACAGGTGAGTGGAGTTTGGACATGGGCTGCTAAATGTTCACTGTAATTACTCAAGGCTAATTTAGCAGAAGATTAAACTGGCCAAGTCCTGTAGCCTGTTTCCAGGTCACCTCCTAGAATTTCTCAGAAAAACATTTGCAATACACTTATTCCGTGGCGCAGAACCACATGTGGAAAATTTCTTTCCATCATCCAACTCTGAGGTCCCCAAGTTCAGAAGAACCTGCATTGCTCTTCCTCTGGTCTCTTCTGAGAAAAATGCTCAAACAAAAAGCTAACCTTCACTTTTAAAAAGCAATTCCTCTGTGTCTGTTGCTCAAAATCCTCCATGACATTAAAGAAGCACGTGGAACATTATTTAATGTCATAAATAGAGAGCCGTGATTGAGGGAGGGAGCAATTAGACTTAGAAGTGAAACTTTCTGGAAATGCAAGTACCCTGAATGAGAGAGGAGGAGGAGAGAGAAATACCAAAGATATATGAACCAGAAACATCCATGACTCTAGAAATAATGTTTTGTGAAGAGTTCACTGAGTTACCAGCTGATTTCATTAACTATTTTTTCATAGTAAGAACAATTTTTAAAACAATTGCCTGAAGACACTGGACTGCCACAAACCGTTACAACGTGTCCTTGAAAAGAAGTTGGCCAAACCGTCACAAAAATCTTGGCTTAATGTTTGAATGAACAGTGAATGGACTCACCCTAAAGCTGGGAGAATTTTCAAGAGATTCTACAACACAAATTTAGACTTTTTTTTTTTTTCACTTCCCCCCAGCTACGAGATGATAAAGGGCAGAAACTGAACATTTCACTGAGAAATGGAGCCACAAACGCTACGCTTCAACTAGCTCTGTGCTGGGGTCCTGCCTTCTCTGTGACTTATTTCCTAGAAATTGGGATGTTAAGGAAAATGTACTTACGAGAAGGCAAATGCCACCAAGGCCCCACTGACCACAATGAAGTCCAGGATATTCCACAGGTCACGGAAGTAGGAGCCAGGGTGGAGTAACAGCCCCAAGTCAATCATCTTCAGAGGAAACACATGGAAAGAAAGAGTTTTAATAAAACAAGTACCAAATCAACACCACCGAGGTACAGAGGAATGTCCCTGATCCAATGACCCTTCACAAACTCTTCTTCAGGGCTTCACAACAGCAGGGCAACATCTAGATACTTAGCCAAGCCGTTCGTCTCTAATAGGCACAGAGCTCTGTCAAAACCGAAGCTGAAGTCAATAAACCATAACCCAAAGCACGAGAGACCAGAGTACTAACTGCTACATAGGACTCTTTGCACAGACATGCATTAATTTATGGGAACAGCAGTCTGTGTGTGAAACATCCAAATAGTTTAATTTTATTCTACCCCAATCCTACCAGATTAGTAGGAATTAACAACTGGCATAGGATATTACACAATAAAACACAAAGAGAGGATGGGAAGACCTGCGGCCAAATGCAACAGTCAAAGAAATACACCTGCTCTGGAGCACTTGCTGAAAGACGCTGCTCAGCGTAGCAGCCTGGCTTGCTTCTGCACGAGACTGAGTCTCTTCTTACAGTGCTGCTAAAGATCTTCTACAGTTGAGTCTCAAAGTGCATGCTAGGCATTTTATCTGTTTTTCTGAGAGCTCTACAACTGCCCACCTAAGGTTGCTTTCCTCACATAGCTTCAAATCCTTCTACTGAACAAACAAGGGGAAATTTTTTTTTTATTCTGCATCTCTTTTGCATCTTGCTCTGACAGTAAAAACTAACTCCATCATTAACCCAAGAATAAATCCTGACTTTATTAGAATTGTGCTTTCTGGAAAGTTACTGCCCCACAGTCTTAGCAAAACCTATCGCCCTACTGAGTAAAGGAAAAAGATAAATCTTCAACTTTTTGAAACATGACAGACCAAGAATCAGTTGCTATTAATATTCCTGATCAGCATCAAAGGAAAAGGGAAGAATCAGACATGTCTCTTTAAGGTCTATCAGCTCCTGTGTCCTTAGCCACGCACAGACATCTCTGCATCAGGCACTCACAGTTCTTATCCTCTTACACAACCACAGCTACTAAAGATATCCTTATTTTCCTCCATAAAATATGAGATTAAAGAAACCAAGAGAGCCACTACAGACAGGCATCTGTTGTGCACTGGCTACTTCCGAGTGCTGTTCCTGAGTTAAAGCTTTCCATCATCACCACCTCTCCAGGCGCCCCAGGGAGCTCTGTTGTGCTCTACCCTCTTTCTCCAGCTTCCCAGAAGTAGATAAGTCTAAATCTGAAAGGGGAGGTGAACCTTTCTACTTGGAAAAATTCTTACCTTGATCACCATCTCAAAGGTAAAGACACCTGTAAATATGTAATCCAAGTATTTCAGAGCCTAAATGGGAAAGAGAAACGCGTATCAGGGGAGACTACACACTGAAATAATCCGCACGTGAGCCAAGAGTAAAACGGCTATTCTAGCAAAGGTCTATTTGCTACAATGGATAAATGTCAGCTGCTGGGAGGCTTTCAAATAGTGTAGGCACAAACTTGAATCATCTGATTTAAACAGCAACATTTTTTCCAGTCCTTCCCAGACTGCAGTATGCATGCCCATGGGTTGCTTCAGTGCACCTGCATATATGGCAGGTTTAATAAGACAAAACGGATATTTCAAACAAAAATATCTGAATATCCTTTCCTAAAGAGCTTATTTGCCAGCATCTGTGTAGCAGCCTGGGTTTCTCTTCTGCTGTAGCTGATGATAATATTATTAAAGACCTTGGGAGAGTGAGAGAGTGATAAAATCCCTTTTGTAAAGCTGATTCCACAGTTATTAAGGATGAGGAAGAGAGATTGCTCGTAGCTACTTCAGCTCATTCCTGATAAAGGGATTCGTGGATCCTCCTCTGGAAAAAGCTAATACTGACCAGTTTCAGAAGCAGAAGGCCAGGCCAGGCAGTTCCTGCTCTGACCTGGTCTGCCGACTTGTGCTCTGAAGCAATTCAGTTCCTTAATCTGTCTAAGGGGTGGATGAACACAGGCTCCTCAGTACACATCCTGGTAAATGCAATACCAGCCCATTCAAATATCTATAGATCTCCTAAATTTTAGCATAATTCTGTGGAGGGGATGCACTTATTCACAGTCAGATTCATATGACTGTACATAGTGAATGGATATTAAGTCAATATAAATATCACGATATCCACATACTGCAACTATCTGCACTAAAGAGTCCAAAATTAGGCAACTGCATCTTGCAATTTCTATATTTAATCTTCAGTTCTGTAGGCTCCCAGTTGTCCACGTAACTGCAACCAGCTCTGTGCCAATGTCCTCATGCGAACGTGCTTGAGAAAGACACCCAGCTATCTGCTTCATGAGCGCTCCTGGGCTGCATGCTCTCATGTAAAAGGTGGCACACTCCTACTTCTGCACCCATCTATGAAGTCTCCGAGTTTGGTTTGACATCCATGGACAAGTAGATTTTCTACTAATTCTAGGAGATTGCTACCATGCCCCACCAACATAAAAAGCTATATCTGGTTTTACTTCCTCAGGCTCTGCTCTAGCAGGAGCAGGGGATCTTAGGACAATGTCGGTCCTGGCTTGTGACTGGGGAAGCCTTTCCCACTGCTGAATGATGTGTAAGCTTTGCAGGCTTCTTCCACGTAAGTCACACCACCCAAACAACCAGTGATTTCCAAGTTCTCAAACCTGGATGTGGTTGAAGCAGCAGAAATGGACAGGAATTGTGAGCATTTTGATAGTGGCACAAGCTAATTTGAGTATTTTATTAAAGAAAGCTCCAGTTTTGCACTTGCTGGTGCACTGTGTTATCCTTTGAAGATGGGAACGGACATGCCATGTGCATAACTGCTGGGAGAAGCAGAACGACTTTATTCTGGCCATGTTCATACTCACATCATTCCTGGGTGACTCGGCTTGGACAGGGTCTTCTGCAGCCAGGGCAATGCTGCTGAGGGCTATAACTATGAGGATGACCATCTCAAAATAGCGCAGGTTGACAATGTAGTGGAACAGACGCCGAATCCTGCAAACAACATAAGCACATAGGAGGGCTGTTGCAGGTGCTGTAAGTCAAGCGCTGTGGCATGAAAGACTGGCAGAAGGACAACGTTCATCGGGAATATCACCTTTAGGATTCCTAATACAATAATGGTAAGAAAATAAAAACTAGGATCAACGGCTTTAAACTCCAGTTTGCAACAGATCTGGGGTGAGATTTAAAGAAAGGCATTTAACATCTCTGCACTGCTCTCTACCCCCTCTGCAAAGCAACGACATCTATCTATCGATATATCAAAAGGGCATTGAGAGCTTTCAAGCATTTGGACTCAATTCTACAAATTATGTTTATATACACCCCAATCCTTTTGACTTTGAACTTACAGGCTAAAGTCTTGTGAGTCCAAAACTAGTTTTGAAATCCTTTTAGTATCAACTAATCCCTTTAAAATTGAGATATATGCTATGCACTGTGAGACTCTTAGCTGAAACTGGCTTCGTAACTATGAGTATTACTTCTATCAATCTCTCTCTTGCCAAGTACCTCTGCCTGCACTTTATTCTAAGCTATGCTTTATACGCTGCACACATACCTTACAGTGATATATTTGATTACTTCAACCTTATCTTTTTCTTCACAAATTGTGTCCAAGAAAATTGGACAATTTCTAAGCAGTGCAAAACTATTCACAAATTTCAGCTAATAACTATCTGACCACAATTCACAAATACTTAACTGCATAGAGAACTCTACATTTGCACCGTATTTGTCAGCTGACTAAAGGACTTAGGTTCTGCCTGAGAATCAAATTATACGTGTAACTCGCCAACAACCTTGTTATCTCAGAATGTAATTCAGTTTTTCTCTAAGCAAATATCTGAACAGTTAGAATTAAAATTTATTTTTCACATCCACTTATATATTCATTTTCTCTGGATTGCTAATGGATTCAGAATGAAAAAGAATTACAAATACCAAGGAAACAGATTTGATACAAAATAACATGAAGAAAAGTGCTTTTGTGGGTCCCTTAACTCTGGTTATCAATATGACAGAAGAGGATTATCATCTATGTGCTCTATGAATTCATAGAAGTGAAAGGCAACATTTTCAATAACCTTTGTAACTGTAATTCATGCATCAAACTCAATTCATCAAAGAAATAACAAGTCCCTATTTTTAGATCTTCATCATTCATAACCAGCAGTGAGATGCGGGAGCATTTGTAAACTGCCAGCGGTGCTTGAAAAACCATTTTAAATGCACGTCGGTTTTAAGAGGGTGGGTGGCACTTGGAATACATATATGAATACATTTCATTTATGCTTCTCAGAACTGTTTCTCCCGCTAGCAGCACCCAGGTCATGCATCCCCGGTGGGGCTTGGAAGGGAGATAGTTAGCAATAGATGTGGTGAAAACCTTCATACCCCAGAAAGCAGAAAGACCTCTCTTGAGAAGTCAGCACCAGCCAAAACACCTGAGGGGATCCAGCTGGGCCTGCATCTTGCCCAGAGGAAGAAAAACAAGTTGCTGATGTTCCCAGGGTTTGTTCTTCATCTTGTTATTTCCCCTTGGCCCTGTGTTATAATACCTCTCTCCCAGTGAACTTTGTTGTTTCAATGGTCTTTTAGTACAGCTTTTGGGGGAGGGGGAGTGTGTGTGTGCTGGAGAAAACTGCAAGATGACTGAAACAACATACCAAATCCTGGACTATGAGGCTCAGAAGGTCATAACTGTAGGACGAGCAGAGAGAAGACAGCATACCTAAGAAACTAAAAAGTCTTGCTGCTTCTCTGTCTGCCCAGTCCGCTCCTCAGCTCAGACCCTTTTGGGCTTGGGACCCTCTAGCTTCCCACTCTGCACCGCTGCCTTTAGCATTTTGCAGCTAACACTCGTTCCTCGTGGTCACTCTACAGCAAAAAGACCTGAGCTACCTGATATTACGGAAGTACCGTTTCCTTATCCAACGAGACATGCATAATTCAAATTTGCCCCAGAAAGTATAATTACACTCTGAGTGCACCTCATCTAATGCTCTCCCCTCCCCTTAGCTGCCTTTTACATGAATTCAAAGGACATGTTGCCTTCTTTGAAACAGGACAATGCTATCACAGTGTTCTGAAAAGGGAAAACTTTCTGGGCTTTCAGCTCAGTTATCCTAAAGTGTCCTGAGGTCTACCTGGCAGGTGGCAGAAGGCAAAGGGGAAATAGAAGCGTCTCTCTTGTGGGTTTGAGACAGAAGGGACACGTATTGAGTCTCCAGTTCGTTTCCTTTGGAGATGAGATTAGATTAGCAGTAGTCTGGGGTCGTTCTCCCTCTCTGACAGCTGGGATTGACAGATAGTCTCTAACTTCTCCCACTGATGAATTCCTTCTGCACTCACAGCTATTTCACCTTGGAGCATGCAGGGCTGTAGCCTGAACTACGCAGCTGGCACTTGTGTTTAAAGAAAGTATTCAGCCTGCCTACTGTCCAGGGGTGCCAGACCATGGCTCCCACCACAGATGCATTTCTGATGTCAAAGGTGAGTACGCGGAGCAGCCCGTTTTGTTCCACCGACTGCATAGGCGGCCAGGGTGTCACAGTCCTGAGCAGCAGGAGGTGTAGGAGCACTCATTCTTCTCTTGACTGGAGTTGCCGAAGGAAGGGCCCGAGACCACCTTAGGCATCTGAGCATGCCGAGTACAACCTCAGAGAGCAACATCTAGGATCTGCAACAAGTCTACCTGAGCCAGAGAGAAACGATCACATCTGCTCCTAGAAGATCTCTGGGTTGGCAGAAGTTTCAAACGCCCTCCGTTGCCCTAAGTTACTGCTTAAAATTACTCACAGGCCTTCATGCTACAATTATTACAACCCCTGCTGCTCTCATCTAGTGCTGCAGCCCTTCAGAGCGACATATTCAGTATCTACAAGCTTTGAGTACAAAGCTCCCCATGAGGCAGAGGTGCCTGAGGCGGAAGAAATGCTGCAATCCCAACAGATCCCACAAGCTGTATTCTCAACCTTGGCAAATGAAAAATATTCACGTTTTCCCAGAAGTTCAAAGTTTTCAGTGATGTGAGGGTACTACTACAGAAAGAGCACGAATTTCAGCTGAGGAACCTGCAAGAATTTGCTGACATCAAAGACAGCCCCCAACATGCTTCTGCTGATAATATCTTCTCCCAGTGATAGCCCATACTCCCACCCTTTAGCGATCTACGACTGAGCAAATAACTGCCCACCCGCCCGTCAGCAGGCCAGTTAGGCAGGGTCTGCCTAAAACATCATCTTTTCCCTGTCCTGGCAATTTATTCCCCTGGGAAAGCCCAGCTGAAAGGCAGCATCTGGTCCGCAGGCTACATAAGTTTTTATTTATTTTCCCAATGTGTTTGACTGGCAGAGATGAAGATCGAGCTAATGTTATTGCTTTGAATACCCATGCTTGGAGTACCTGTAACCCATAGGTGGTATTATAGAGTCAGAGGACTTACGGATTTGTAGGACTTAGGATAAACATGGAACTGTAAGGCAAGATTGGTTTAGGCCCATTTTTTGCCAAGTCATCGACGTCTTTCTTCTCCTCTGTTTTACTTTCAAATTCAACATTGTTCACTGAAATGTGAATTTAAGGAAACAGAAACGAGAGAGTTAAAAATGTATCTGCAGTATTCACACAGCAGGCTGCCTGCAACAGCTGGATATGCAAACAATGCAGCTGGGATAGCAAACAGCCTTTGAATATGTTGATTAAATGTGATGAACAATCATTTGGTTATTATCACCGCTATTTACTACAGTATGATATACACTGCAATTATACTCCTTAACTGCTGCACTGATGAGCAATATATCAGAAATGGCCAGGAAATGAAGATGCCCAGTGCAGACAAACAAAAAACCTTACATTTATTTATACAAGAGCTGCCAAACTGGGGATGGAAGTCCCATTCCAAATATCATAAATTATTTGGGAGAGAAGATCAACTAGGGATCCTTGGAAAGAAAAAAAGACAGTCAGTCTAACCAACCGCATAATTCTGGATCTTCTCCCATAGGTCAGTAGCACGGTTGGCTTCGGAACATGTAAAAGAGCAAATTCATAGAGGAGCTTTAATAATTTCGGGGCTAAGACCGCTGAACTTCCCAGCATTAGGAACAGAGACTTGGGAGGGACATCTTGGACCCCCTAGCTCTGTGCCTGGGTAGTGCACCCCAGCTTTGGCAGAGCTCCCCATGTACAAAGGTGTTGAGCTCCATCTCACATCAGGCTTTTATCTTACATGATCCCCTTCTAGAAGATTGTTCTGAACCTCACTCCCAAAGGTTAGAAATACATTCCCTAATTTCCATCATAAGTTTACTTGCAGGGGGTTTATAGGATAATTTACTTAAGATAATTTCCAATATATGAACTGGAAAACATTTTACGCTGCAAATTCTCTTCTTAGATATGTACACTTGTCTATTAATTCACAGGACCTAGGATCCAAAACCCCCACCCACTTATAATGTGTTAGGTGCAGGTTTTTTATTACTGATGACATTTCATTGTGAGTGACACGTTCAATAAACTCCTTATTGTATCTCAAGCCAGATACACAGGAAGTCGCCAGGAAAGAGAGGGGCTGATAAATTGTGATTGACAGCAAGTCAGTATTGCAATATAGTAAAATTACCATTTAAAAAAAAAAAAAAAAGAAGAAAGAAAAAAAAAAAGGGACAAGTCTCTTGTGGCTGACAACACAGTGAAAAAGCATGTAGAGAGACTGCTAGCTTTTGGCTGTGCCTCTTGGAAAGCAGAGTCCTGACAGCCTGCAATCTAATGTGGACCTCTTAGATTTCACCCTGCATTTCTCCTTGGCAGCCCCAGCTCTCGAGAGTTCTCTTGGCTGTGCCTACACTGCCAGGGATGAGCCACAAGCTAGCCAGAACAGGCTGGTGGCTGGGTGGCTGCAGAGCAGACCATGGGCACGATGATCTTGGGACAGTCTGCAGAACAGTGTAAATCTGCGCTGATAGACCCGAGGCACAGGGCTCTGGAAAAGGACGATCTAGGGCGGATCTGCTGAAACTGAGATGCAGAGGATTGCAAGAAGCTCTAAAATTACAGCGCCTGCAGGAACCCAAAGCAGCAGGGTCACACGATGGATGCTGTGATAGCTGTGCAGCCATGAAAGACCTGCTGCCCCACAGTGGGGACAGCTAATAAGCCAAGAAGCGTGAATTCGGTCTGTGGGCTTGAATGCAATGCTGCTGCTTCCCCTGCCCTTTGCTGAGGGGTCTGTGGCCAGTCAGGCCCCTGGGACACCAGAGGAACTGTGGCACAGCACTGTTGGAGTAGGAGCTTGCAGCATGGCAGCAGAGGAAGGTAATAAAGCAGAGGACCAACTCCTGTGCTCACAACAAGTTCTTGACTGCTTTGCTGCAGAAGTTGCTTATTTTGCTGCACAGCTCTCGGTTACTACATTTTGCTGTTTTTCTTGCTCCTTCATCTTCCTCTTATGCAAAGATACATGGATGTGCTCTGGGTGAGCCATCTCCAGGGAACCTTACGTGCTGTTTTGCAGAGCCACCAGGTGACCCAGGAACCCATTTTGGGTTCCTGCAGGCTGCATGAATTGTAGAGCCTTTATCCACAACAAGGTTTCCTGTCCACCTATTGCAAGGATGCTGGTGGCCAGGAGACGTCCCATCACCCAGTGTGTGCTGCTAGCTCCTTGGAAAGTTAGCTGTTTTCTGGAAATTTCATAGCAAAAAGCAGAGGGACAAAGGCACTCACTTGGTATGACGGTGGTTTCCCCTGGCGGGGCAGTGATAGTGACAGGGATGTTCACAGTGGTGGTTTTGTCCAGAGGTGGCTGAATCATCCGCGTCACATTCTTCTGGTTGTCAGCGTCTTCTGGCTGCTCCGGCACTTTCTGCAGATAGGTGCTGGGAAGGGTGTGCACAGGGACACTCACACTTCCACTAGCCTCAATCTCACACTGATTCTCCCTAAGGTGGAAAAGCAGATTTTATTAAATATGGCCCAAGAAGGAATCAGAGAACATGTCCCCTGATGCTGCACCTCCAACTAGGTTTCATAGACTGTTTTCTTCATGGAAGTGCTTTACAGAAAAGTCACAGACTGCAGGACAACTTACTGATAGCACAGCATGTGACCTTTTCCTCTGAGACCTGCTGAACCAACATCCAAGCAAAACATTAAGAGGAACTGTGCCACTGAACACCACTTCAATTTATTCAATTCTTTCAAATTTGTTCAATTTATTCAATTTAGTGAGACTTGGAACTGAGGTTCATAAGCAAGGACCACACGGTACTTGCATGTAGCAGTGACATCAGCTTTCCAGCATCAGCTGGTTTCTGAATGAAGTCTGACAGTCTGCTT
Source organism: Fregata magnificens (assembly GCA_013389945.1). Taxonomy (NCBI): domain Eukaryota; kingdom Metazoa; phylum Chordata; class Aves; order Suliformes; family Fregatidae; genus Fregata; species Fregata magnificens. The sequence goes on from WAAD01007751.1 coordinate 237,572, forward strand.
CCTAGCATTCTCCTGAGGCCTTATTTAAATTTGGTGATTCTCTTTTCTAGTCCTAAACCACTCTGTAACGTTGCTGTAAGCGGCTAAATAGCTTCTTCATTCCTCTGCAGCAGTGGCTATATTGCACTGCGGAGGAAAGTGAGCTTGTGCACGTGATCAAACTAAACAGTATGCAAAGTGTTTTGAAATCCATCTGAAAGGAAGATAACATAGACAGGAAAATTATTATCTCAGTGCCACTCACAGCTCTCCACAGTGACATGAACTCTATTCTAAAGAATCCCAGTGAAATTTCTTTTCCATCAGACTAATAAAGCTGAAAAGGCAATCTATCCTTCTTTATTAACTACTCTAAATGCTCCATGAGTACTATTTTTCTCACTTGACTTACGTAAGAATTAAACCAAATGGGGTACATCATTGTTCTTAATAGAAGAAGCCACGTGCTGTAACAACTGGTGATGCAGCTGACAGGCTCACCATAAAAAAAAAGGAAAACCAAAGGGCTGTAAGCAAGACTGGATGCCATTTAAAAATACGTCTCTCAGAAACTTCCTTCAGAGGCTGTGAAATTCTCTGCTCCGTGTTATATCCTAGAGGGTCTGTTGGTATTTACATCAAGGATATTTCCTTCCTCAAACCTGAGCTATTCTGTGGGCCATCATGGACCGAAATAACCTTTGGGAGCCTCTGTCATTACTGATTTAAGCAAAACGGAACTGCAGGTTATGGCAGTAGCTGGTGTGAGTGCAAGAACAGCAGGGAATTCCATGGGGAGGGGAATAAGTAATTTCCTGAAACATGTCTGGGGTCTCGTGCGCCCCAAGCTGTCCCAGGGATGAGTCTGGCCATGCAGCAGTCACTTACTTGGGCTGATGATTCCGGTGCTCCTTCTCGCCAGCCTCCCCCTCCCCATTCTCCTTCTCCACCGAATCGTATGTCGACAGAGCCCTGTTCCTGAATCTGTGCCGTCTGTGAGGCTCTTCTCCGTTCTCACCCTTGGACCCAGGCTCTCCTTCCCGGTTCCCAGACCTCGACCCTCCCCGGTGTCGGGAACGCCGCTCGCTCCTGGCCCCGTTGATTGTCCCGTTGCCTTCCTTGCCTTGCCGTTCGGCAGAGTGCCGGTGAGTCCGATGTCTACGGTGCTCCTTCTCAGCACCTTCTTCCACTGACCCTCGGCGATGGTGCCTCTTTCCCCCTTCCTGACTCCTGTTGCGATCACTTTTCCCTTCCTTACTTCCCCCTTCCACCTCCTTGCTGCGGCTCCTGTGCTGCCTGTGCCGCTCCTCTTTACTGTTGGCACCAGATTCCCCGTTCTCATCCTTGGCCACATCACCCTTCTCTTGCTCTCCCAGTTTGTCCTTATCCCGATGCCGGTGGTGCTTTCGTGGAGCTTCTGCCCCATCAGTAGAGCTGACTTTGGTCTGCTCCACCTCCTGCACATCCACGGGGCTCAGCTTGCTGATGTTGTTCCTCCCTTCACCCCTTGGCTCTACCACCAGCGGCCGATCCAAATGAGTCTTCATGTCTGGCCTGATGTGAAGGGTGGTAGCATAACGCACCCGCTCCTCCGGATCCAGCTCATTGTACAGTGCCTCGCAGCTGGCTCGGAAATTGTGCATCCGGATCTGGCTGGTCCTCTGCTCCCAAACGGACTTGGATTTGGAGGAGTTCTGCTGCTTGCTAAGGAGGGGAGGAAGGTGAAAAGTTAGTATCCAACTTTGCACCAATTCCCTAAAAAGCAACAAAAAAAAAAAAAAAAAAAAAAAAAAAAAAAAAAAGAAATTTTCAGCTGAGACGGGGGATTAGAGGGTTGAGCCAAAGAAATTATAGGAATGGAGAGAGAATGGCTGGCGGAGAACATGAGCAGGGAAAGCCAGCAGGATCATCGATGTTAGTTTGCTCCCACACGCGTTAGGCACTATGAAACAGGCCCTCTGGAAAGGAGTTATCTTGATTGCTAAAACATGGCCATCCCCCTTGGAAGCCTCAGGTATAGTCTGAAGGGTTAAAGTCTCTGCACACAAAAATCGTATAGCACAGCCGGAGCTTTTAAACAGCCTACAAGGCTTTGCCACAACTAACGGCACCTTTCTCCCCACCTGGAAACATCTGGATGAGCAAATTAGCGGTGAGCAAGAGAAGTTAGATTGGCAGAAGGAGAGTGGGGAAATGAAATCTACCCCGAGGATTCCAGCCTGAGCGCCCTGCCACCAGCCCCTTCCCCTTACAGCCAGCCAGAGGCATCACTTTCCAGGCTGCACTGCCCCGTCGGCTGATGGCACAGGAGAGCTGTTGTTCTAAACCCACGGCATCCTTCTGAGGTGAGGATGGACCACCTAAGCCCAAGCATCACCGGAGTCTGGAAAAGTACAAGTAAAAAAGGAAAACTCTTCTGTGTACCGTGAAAAGACCCGAGGGACTCGGAGAGTCACACGTAGATGCAGATGTGATGAGAGCACCTTTAACTCCTGGAGAGACCTGCTCTTTTCTGTCTCTATCATCTATTATGATGAGGATACCTCCATTGGCATTGCCTTAATGCTTTGATTTTTCAGCACAGCACTTGGTTTCTGACCACTACATGCAAATGGATCACCTACCCAGCCAATGCAGGAAGGGAAGGCTTTTTTTCTTTGCTCCTAAAGATTGCAAGTCAAATTCTACTTTTGCATAAAATCAAAGTAAACCCACTGGCTTCCAGGGTGGAGTTCTGGATTTAGCCTGGTGGAGGATCAGCACACATTTACTTCCTTAATGAAACTTCTTCTAACAAAGAGAGGAAAATAATTTTCCTTCCACCAGCCTGCTCAGATGTCTCTGTCTGCCACACATTAGTCCGACCTCTGCAGCCGGAGGGGCTGTGTGGGGCTCACCGACCTCCAGCACTTAACGCACAGCCCACAAGGCAGGCGAATGCATTTTCCTTACGTACTTTCTGGGCTCCCCTGACAACAGAAGAAAGCAGCTTTCGTGTGTGTATGCGCTGATTCGGACGGTCAGGGTCTGTCGCCGTGCGCAGACCCTGGGGGAGGCAGCGTTCAGACGGGCTCATGTAGCTCAGTGGGAGCTGTCGGAAAGGCTTTGCGTCTCTGAGCTCTGCTGGGGATCGGTTCTTTACAGAGGGTGCTGCTGCCTGGTTCTGCTAAAAAGGCAAAAACCTACTTAAACGCTCACTACAGTTGGGATGAGGGCACCCAGGCAGATGTGAAGGAATCTGATTTAATCCAGAAATCAGAGTGAGCGGAGCTAATCACCAAAACTAAAAATCTACGTCCCCCGTTCCCAAGAGGCACATTCTGGACTAATTTTCCAGCAGCTGACTGCCCCATTTACACCACAGCAGAAGAATGGGCGACAAAAATCACAGTCCTAAATGTAAATGATACCAGAAGGCACTGGGGACATAGCTTACAGCCTCACTCACCAAAAATCCCACATGGAAGGGAGAGCAGGCTCCTCATTAGGGGAGAACAGCCCCCCAAGCTGTCCTAGTGACCGCTGGCACAAGGATGAACAGCCTTATCATAGCAGGCAATAACTTGCCATTTCTTTTTGGTTCAACATTACAAAAGATTGAAATGCTATCACTCATCAGCAGATTTACTTGGTTTTAGAAGGAATTAATGAGTAACATGCAAACCCTCTGACTGCCCAGACCTGCCGCCCCGCACAAGGATTTCCCATGAGAAGCCATGTGCTCTGCGTTTGCAGCGCTCCGCAGTCTGCAGAGATGGGCACAGAGAGACCGAGCTGCCTGGGATGGGCATCCCGGGATGTCCTGCGCATCCTCCGGGATGGATGGGCTGCCTTGCTCTGCAGTGCTCCAGGTCTAGCTCTGCTAAACCAAACTGGGCTACAAAAATGAACTTCCTCTTTAGCACACAGGCTCAGGGAAACAAGGCAGCTTAGGGATGTGTGTGTGCGTGTCTGAGCTCCCCGAGTGCTGCCTCGGTGCAGGCCACCAAACGCATTTGTTCTTAGGGGACATTTCTCAGTTCACAATGAAAGCCCTCACGTTGGGGACCAGCTTCTGTTTTGTGCTTTGGACAGCCAGAGCGAGCTGTCAACACTGGAGTGATAACCAGTAACAACGAGTTAGAGTTGGGAAACTGCCCTTACACTGACTGAAGCTTTCAATTTATCTCGAAACCAAGAGCACAGAGAAGAGCACAACCGCCTACTCCCCATGCACCATCCTGTGCTCCATTTCCATGGGACAGGCACCGTGCAGGGGTGGGACGCAAAGCCCCAGCCTCCCTGCAGAGATTCTCCAAAGTAAAACACACAATAAAACATCAGGCAACTTTCATGGACGCAGCCTCTCCATCAGTGCCTGCGCTGAGCCCATCAAAGCCAAGATGTAAAGAAAATCTCCTAAATCAGACTGGATGTGGTGAGGAGGAAGGTTGAGGATGCAGAGCTGGTACTCATCACACAGTGCAGAGGAGACACTCAGAGCCTTCTAGTTCTGACACAAGATGTGTCACTTCAGGAGGGGTTTTATAGTTGAGTTTCAGTTATGCCAAGAACGTAAATCAGCCTTTAAATTATCTTTGAGGTGCTAAAGCTTCCACTGTACTTCACTCGTGGCTAACTGAAAGGTGCTGCCAGGTACATAGACCGCTGAGAACCTGGAGAAACCAAGTAACGCACATATTAACCAAGCCTATTTTGCTAAAATCCCTTCCTTAAAACAGACACCGACATTACAGACTCGAATTTCTCAGCATCTAGAAATGAAATGCATCCTTAACATCAACACAAGTAGCGGAGGTGATTGCCAAAAGACTACAACACACAGCCACCCACCGGCTTTGGTTACTAACAAGTCAAAGAGCAGGAAGTTCAGAAGTAATGACTGCATCCTTTCTTCTTTCTACATGAAAAGATACATCAAAAGAAAAAAAAAAACCAAACAGAAAATAAATGAAGTGCAGTAAAAACACAATCAGGAAAATGTGAAGTCTGCCTGCAAGCCCATTATCTTATTCAAACCAGTCAAGAACATCAGCAGCAAGTGACAGGGCGCATAAAGTCTGCTGTAGGAAATGAAAGTAAAGCAACTGAGCAGGTTGGTCCCTCTGGGGACAGTGTTTAGGGTTTTCAGAGCCAAAGTGGCAGTAACTGGAGGGAAAGCGTCGTCTGCTTGTCCAATTAAATTTATCTGACTCTTGCTTTCTGCAAGTTCCCACAGCAACTGAACATGGACATATGTGACAGCTTCTCCTCTCCTGTTGCTCTGCCGTACTTCTTCGCAGAGGAGAGCTTTTGGACTTATTTGTGGCACAACAGGAACGTCACCTTAAAATAAAACAGAGTTTCATTACAACTGCCTGCCTATGAGGATATGGTGCCTATGCACACAGGAAGAATTGCAGAAGAGATGGAAAACCATAGAGAGGGCAATGTAATTTCCTCTGCTTCCTCCAGCGTTTGGTCCAGTTAATTATTGAGGGCTGCATGAACTGGGGCAGACACAAACCATCTTCGGCACAAGCGTGATATGCCGCAGCATAGCATGCCTTATCCAAACTGATAAAAAATGAGCCTTCGTGATAACAAATATTTTTTCCACAAGAGAAAACTACCTGTTTATGAAGCCAACTCCTCATCTGAAATCCTGTTCACTGTTTCTTAAAATCCTTCTGAATAAGAATATTGCAATAATCACTTCTGATTTACAGACGTAGTACAAAGATTAATGTTAATTCACTTTCTTTACAATTACTTCCCATCCTTATTTTCTGTCTACAGAATATTTCGAACTCTTTGAAGGGCACTGGCAATACACTCAGTTTTCAGGCCCTCTAGGCTTGAAATGTTGTAGTAGATATTACTGCTAGCACGCTTCTCTGAGTAGCTCCACTGGTTTTGCTTGGATTAAGAAGCCAGCAATCAAACAACTCCTGCCTGTGGCTAGAAAGAAAAGCATACAATTCATGCAGAATCAAATAAAATTCATATTAATGAATCAGTGACTAATATTGGTATAAATAAAAAACGCAACCAGTCACTGTGTAGATTGTTCAAGAAAAGAAAGCATATTTTTAGTCATATTCTAATCTTAGGGTATTCCTTAATGATTAAAGAATTTGTTATCATAACCTTTTAAAACACTGCCTCAGTTAATGGCACTTTGCTTCCCAGAACTACTGGTTTAATCAGCTACATAAATGTAATCCTTAAAATCTTACTTTAGTAAATAATGAATGAAAGCTGACTATGAACATAATGATTTGATGTTAAAAATACCTACATATTAGATTGTGGGTATGAAAGAATATGTTCTGATTACAGATGAAAGGGAATTTCTTGTTAAAATCCAGTTTCAACAAAAAATGCAATGCAAAAAGCCTTTCCACTAAAATAATATTTTCTATTCATAAACTTGCTCTCTCCACATTTCAATTTTCCACTTGGAAAATACAATGAAGCATTTTAGTTTGGGGTAGGCATGCACAAAGCAGAATGTTTTATCTCTCTCTGGTTTGATAAAACAATTTTCTTTCATAGGAACTCATCACTACTATTTAAATTTGCTTTGCCAGTGACCCCGGGAGTTGCCGCTTGGGTGCTTTAGCACCTTTTCTTCTTTATGAGCTACATCTCCCGCCTGAGCTCTCTCGGGGGATGCACTGCGCTCTCCCACCGAGCTGGTGCAAGACTGCATCACAGAAACACCATTACCAAGGGCTGTTGCAGAAAACGCTGCCCAGTCTCTTCCAATATTATTCTTGAATTTGATTTTGGTTTTATCTATTAGAATTTTTGATATTGCAGTTTCTCAGAAAGAAAACATTTTCTTTCATAATATTTCTCCTAACGCCTGTTAGCTAGAAACTCTAAATTTTGAAGGTGGTCTAAGCCTAACGTAATACTGGCCATATATATCACATCCTTATGTTTAGAAACTTGCTACTGAAATTTGAAATGCCTTTCAAACTATCCCAGATGCCAACTTCTTAGATCGAGAAAGCTGACTAAATGCCACATTTTGCATTTAGCACATATTACCATCCTCAGACTGAATTTCCACTCCTTTTACCTGCTCTTTTAGAGAATCCAGAGAACTGCAGATACAGGACGTGCTGACCACAGGTAATTGGTCTCAGCAGGAGGAAGAAGCTGAGATGCCAGAGGGGGACAGAGCTGAGCACCACTGCAGGTCTTTCGGGGGCCGCTGAGCGCATGGGCATGCATAGCTCGGCAGCTGCAAGCCCTTTGGCTGGTGCCTGTGGCCAACATAGAGCCAGAAAGTTTCCAAGGTCTGTATCAGAGCAAAAGCAGGAAAGCTCTAGCATTTAGTTACCACTCCCATGAGGTGTCCATGGCCACTTAAGAGCAGTAGAAATGATTGTATGCTGCTGCTTAGAGTTTGAAGACAGCTGCGTCACTTGTTTTTGTACAGCTCTGAAGTGATGCAAAGTTCATCCAAGCCAAAGCTTCCTGGTGCTAACGTAGCAAAAGTTTCACTGCTTTCAGCTTGATTTTTTTCACAAGAAGAACAGAATGACTTCGCTCAACCGTAACTCACCGTCCTTCATGCTGGTCCCTATTGCTCTAATAAGAAGAATTTTCTAATTCTTTTCAGTAAAAGCACATCACATACTAATCCCAGAAGTATAAATATGAGGCTTAGCTTTATACACATTCTGATCTTAAGAAGATGCCAGACAGTATTTATTCTGACTCAAGTTATATTGCTATCATTAGTCACAAGATCCCTTTTCAGACCTCAAGATTCTTTTGGTGTTTCAGTTATGGATTGTGATCGAGTAATCACATCCTCAGTAATAAATACCAGGGCGAGAGAGTTAAAAGTAAAACAAAAAAAAAAGTTAAAAGCCACATCACTATGGCCTGATTCAACAAAAAACACACGGAGGTTAAATATGTGGAACCATTAAGTTCTACAACCCAGTCAAATTACTTTTATTTTTTTTTTTTCCTCTGAAGTGTTCATGCCAGACTGTCCAGAAGATTCTGGCAATTACACCGCAATGGCCCACACCAGACTCTGTTATGGCCAAAGTCCCACCGTGAGCTCCAGGCTTTTGATAAAAACCAAGACAAAACACATCAGGGAATGAAGTCACAGGCCCCTTTTTCGCACTATGAGGATGGAAATAAAGCAGATGGCCCAGACAGTGAATATTCAAAAGCAAGCGATAGAGATCAAGAACAATTTGGGTTCTTGGCCGGCAAATGACAAATTCATCCTGGTAGAAGATATTTAAGCTTTTTCATTTCCCTCTGTACGCTATCAGCTTGTCTACAGCTGGATGGATGCAGCAGAGACATGCTGTGATGGCTGGGGTGGGAAAGAGCTGCTCAAAGAAAACCAAGTTTTGTTCTGGAAAAAAAAAAACCACCAAAATATCTGTGGCAGGTGCCGGTGTTCAGCACTTCTGGAAAAAAAAAATCCCCAGCTTGTGAAACACTGCCTTTTGCCTTATTTACTATTCTAGAAAATGCCTTAGGAACATGTCATTTTTCATGTCCAAGCAATGATTGACACCTCTGGATCCTATTAGAAATAAACAATAAACAATAGCGATACAAAGAAAACTTCAAGTTACCAAATGCATTGGTTTGGATTTCATCAGCCATTGCAATATAAGACGGATTCATATGAAAACTCAACATCCTATAACTCTTAAATACATACTCTCGGAAAAATACAACATAATTATTCACTTAGCTGCGTGTCCTCACCTATGTACATATAAATCAGTTGCCAATTTCAGTACGTATTTTAGATAAATGCTTATCTACTTAAAGAAATAGAGCATATCTGTATTTAATTACCTCTCCTCAGTGAATTAAAAATGGATTTCATACTGCTTGCACTGCTTGTATCATAAATTTGTTATAGCACGAGAGCCTGGAATTAGCACAAGAAAATGACTCGCCTTGATTTTTTAAATAATTTTTAAAATTTATTTTTAAGAAACTAGGTCCAGTATTTTGTCCTCAGTTTCTTACCAATTTAGAATTTTTTTTTAGAAAAATAATCAAAGAAAGAATATGGGGAAAAAACCTGCCCTCTGTATCTCAAAAGATTTTTTTGAATAAGTCTTGTTCTTTCAGAAGAGATGACCATGGTTTTGCAAATCCTGGTTCTTACTGATATTAAAGGCACATGGTATTTTATGGTGTTTGAGGAACCTAAGGGAGAAAAAGGGATGGGGATTTTTTTGCACCTTTTAAAAGCTCTTTTAGATTAGTAGATTACTGTTCAACTTTCATCTGTGCACAAAAATTAGACCACTTATCTTTGATCTTTCAGTATAATTATAGCACTATAGCACTCACAGTGATATAAAGGCATCCTGAACCTATACTAATATTCATCGAGGGAATGGGAGTCCATGGCACCTGCATGTCCCTAAGAGGAGTTGTTTCAGTTTTTCTATTTGAATTTAAAATAAAGAACACATTTCTGATGATGACATTAGTACTGAGGAAACGATGTCTTTACACTTCAGATGTCTTTACACTTCAGGAGGGCTTTACTGATGCTTTGTGATGGCTGCTACTTTTATATATTGCACACTGTTATGGGGTCTAGTCATTTATTTAATCAAAACACGGGATTTTGCTGGGGAAATGCTCTTTAGATACCCACTGAGGAGAAAATGCACACTCAGCTCATCTGTCAAAAACGGTCCTGGTTTGCATAGGAATTTACAAATTACTGCCCAGACGGTGCATAGAAATGTTAAAGAGGATGAGAATCCTCAGTTACAGCTTTTTGCAGTAAAAATTTATTCTGTTCAGAGAACAGATGTGAGTCGTATCAGCAAAAGGAGCCTCTATTATACTGTCTCTGTCGCTGGTGGGTAGTTAGCAGCAGACCTCAATGGCAAACGCCTCCCAATGTGGGCAAACCCTCCTTCCAAAGGGGTTTTAGTACCTGCAATTTGATTTCACTTTTCTAAAAGGCAGCTCTGTCTCTGGAAGTTTGGAAAAGGGGCCAAATCCTCCTTTCTTTCAGGCTTTATTCCTAATTGTGCAAACATTGCCTCGGACCGGTTTGGTGCAACTTCTACTAGAGTGAATTCAAGTGCTGGGGAGAAGGCAACTCGGCTGCACCTCTCCTCCGTCACCACCTTTAACCACCCTCTTCCTCCTGCCAGGGGTAAGGCAGGGCGAGAGAGACCCAAAGGGCAGCAGACTTCTCTCCACACCTTTCTGCCTGTCAAGGCTCCCAGCAGCCAGGAAACCCATTGGAAGAAATGAGCCAAAAGCTGCCTTGGTCTAGTCTAGTCTACTCCCCTCATTTTCATGCTCCTAAGCCCGTGAGATCTCAGACCTTAGCACAGACACGTCACGCCTACTTTTGCTAGTCACAAAAGTTCAGTCTTGGTCACAGAAGCTAAACTCACGTATCTTATCAACATATTTTTAATACAAACATGTCTAAGATCCACCAGTGGACAAGGACCTCCAGAACAGCCAGGGAAAAAGGAAGATGTCAGGAAGCTGGTGGAAAATCTCCTTTGCTTCACCGTGCCTTTGGTACCTGCTATGGTGCACGTAAGAACAAACCCACGCATGTTTGAGTTGCACTTACTTGTCTCTCCAAAAGCATTAAAGGAGAAAGATAACATCAAACAGTAAAAGTATAACCCAAAGCAAAGACACTAGGATGGGTTGATGAGAAGCTGATGACGAGTTTTGTTGTATTAGTCGGCAGGGAACAATGGTATTTTCTACAAACCTGCATCAGTGTCAAAGTGCACCTGTGAGTCACAGCAAAGCCGGCAAGATTTGTTTGTTAGGAAGTGCGTGGAGCGAATGGAAGGTCTACCACTGTGTTCGCTCAACCACGGGTACATAGGAGCTTGCCGAGTGCCTCATTTTTACGAAATCTGTAGCTTTAAGCTCCAGCTGGAGAAGGTTAGACAGCACAGGCATAACCAGTGCTCTCATGAGTATAAGTTTCCCAAGGATGTTTATGCAGAGTTTTCCAATTTGGTCTCACTTGGGCCCCGTTTCCAGAAGTTTCTTTTCAAGTCCTCCTCCAGCCTTCATTTAAAGAGCGCACTCATGGCGGGCCCCCGTTCTCCTATTGAACCACAAGTGCAAACACTGGTGGAGCATCAAAGCCATCAGCCCGGCACATAATAAACACAGAGAACAAAAATAAAAGTGAGAACAAGACGATCCATCAAATGAGGGCAGAGGGGAGAAGAGGGAAAACAGTTAAGGAAGGAACAAAGGAAAATAATTAAGGGGATGAGAGAAACACAAAGGAAGGAAGGGGGGAAAAAAATCACAGTCAATGTGCGAAACACTACAGAGTTGCTCACGATCAAATCACAAGCGTTATATGGCAATGTCACACACCTTCCAGTCCTTCCACCGTATGTTGGTCTGGAGGATTTTCACAATGATGGGAATGATTTTTGGAAAAAACAAGGGGGAAGTGAAGGCATCAGGAGACGGGGAAAGGTGGAGGTTTATAAATATAGAGATATATATCATAAATCCATTTACTGAATATCGTAACAGAGAGCAACTCACGGTGAATTTACGCTGGAGACTGACGAGCTGCGAGATACAGTACCTCGAGTTTGCTTTACAAAACTGCACATGCAAAAACAAAACAAACAAAGAAAACAAAAAGTGAGAAAAGAAAAAAAAAAAAAAAAGAAGAGAAGAGAAGACATTGGGAGGAGACTCATACAGGCTGTGTCCTATCGAATGCAGACTGCAGCGTGCATCTTGGTAGGAGACCAGGCAAGCTTCAGAAAGTGTGGAAGCCACAGACACATCACCTTCTAGTTAACAGGGAAACAACCAAAGAATCAAAAACGGAACCAAAAGGGAAAAAAATTAAAAGGTGAACCAAAAGCCACACGATGATATTAGGACTTTATGCCTCCATACGCTGTACTCACACAGTGAAAGTCCTCCACAGAAGTCATCTTTAGGACCTCAGGGTAGAGGTCTTTGTAGAAACAGGTGGTGATTGCTTTTAAAGCAGTGCTGCAAATAATTATTTCCAAGTGGGAGCAGGATGCTAATTCCCACTCTGGCCCTGTGACACGAGGAAGAAGCCTCAGCACAGAGAAGAGCATGGGCTGGAGGGAGGACCCTGGGCCACAGCCAGAGAATCAAAATCCACCTAAGCCCCAGCAGCTGGTGCCAGGGTGCTTCTGCTCAGTCCCCGCCTCGGATCTGCTCTTCAGAGGCACCTACCTCTCTCCCCTGACAGGCACAGGGGTGTGCCTGAGCAAAGACCATCCGAATGTGGCTCACCGTGTCTAAAAACCATAGGTCTGCTGCAGCTTAGGCAGGAGATTACACATTACTGAAAGGAGCTTGTTTCCGTTCACAAGTAACTTTGTAGATTCTCCTCCATCTAGTGTTTGCATAAACACCGTTATACGTGGGGGATTCTAAACATGGAAATCGCTGAATTACACAGAAAAAGAGTTTATTCTTCCTTTGGCAGGGAATCTACAGAAAAACAGGATTCTAAATATCTTTATAGATCTTGGCTTGAGGCGCTAATTTTTTCATAGTTACAAACAATAATTTTTATAAATCTACATCGCCCAAAGAACCCTCCCCAAGACTGCAAATAAAATCCCTTCACCTCCTGAATTTGCCTTTTCAGTTGCAGCATTTTTTCTCCTGCTTCCATGAGAGTTTTAACCTGTTAACAATCAATACTAGCAAGCCAGAAGGTCTGGTTAAAATCTAATGTTCTTTAGATATCGTATAAGTAGAGTTTTAAATATACGTTTACTTCAAATTAATGGATTATTCTGACCAGAAATGTTAGCCCAGATAAAGTATATAACAGAACAATCCACAGGTCAAGCAACCTGGAACAAATAGAGGAGAAATTATGAAAGGCATCGTAGAAGTTTTGCGTGGAGCAAATAATCTGCCTATTATAGTCAGGTAAAGTATTTTGCCTAAACTTCAGTATTTCTACATTTGTACCGTGCCAAATGAAATGGAAGCAGGAGTCAAAGTGGGGTTGGCATACCCTGCTTCTCTGCCAGGAAAATTAATATTTCCAGGTTTCTCAAGCTGAGGATCCCTTTAGTCTTGGGCCAGATGCTGAACCCCCAGGATGTCAACTAAAACGTGCAGAGAACAAGCCCTTGACTGCACAAATGCCTCAGGAGTAGGTAAGAAATGTCTTGGGCAAAACAAGTGGAAAACTCATGATGGAGGAGAATGTACCAGGCTGCCCTAATTTACCTGAGAGTCAGCACCAGCATTGTGCAATACCTGTGGAAATTCTGCTTTTAATTGCTGAAAGCAGATCTCAACATCCCTTGGCAGGAGGCTTGAACAAACCTTTGCATTTATCCCTGCCTCGTTTGGTGCAGTGCAGGACAGAGGCCACGCTCTGATCCTGCCAAGTGTCCTTGTAACTCAGCCAGCCAACATTATGCAAGTCCTGCAGCACTCCAGGTTCACTCCTCTGCTCCCGTTGCCGGAGTCTGCTTTTTTGAAACCATAAATTTGACTAAATTTGCACTGGAACTGCAGGGTGCAAAGCTACGAAGCAAAGACAGCCTCCTTTTCCAAATCAAAATGACAGAAGTACTCGAGCTTTACTCGCTGCTACTTACCATCCATGAGGGACAGAGTACAAGAGAGTGTCTTTAGGTGCAGCTGAGTCACCGTTACACCAACAGCAAGGGCAAAAAGGTAGGCTAATGGGAGGAATCACAGTACCTCACACATCAACACACTTTGGGGGTAAAAAGGAAGGGAAGAAGTCACAAGCCAGCAAGAGAAAAAGAACACCTCTTCTAGTCTACACATCACCCAACACAGGACGTTTCATGGGCTGGGTGTTCAGGCACACTTCTTGCTGGGTCCTGTTGGGTACCGCCAGCCCAACAGAGATTTGGAAACAGACCACAGTATTCCCAAGACAGAAGGAAAATATGGAGTCTCTGAGATGAAAAATGTCCTGGACAAACAGAGCAACTCCCCCCCTTCATTCCCAGACCTGTACAAAAGGGACAGACACCTCTGAGAAGTCGCTGTGAAATGATGTGCCACCTGTATTTGCTCTTGGCACTTTTCTAATGAGAAGTCAACTCACGTTAACAGGCAGAATGCACCTGTGAGCACAAAATTAAAATGTAAACTGCTTTGAACAACCATGTGAGGGACCAGCAGAAACCAGTCAGAGCCTGGAGAGAGGAAGGGGTCTTTAGAGGTTGGAAGGTTGTCCTGGGAAAGCACGTGTAACTCTGAAAAACGATAGTGGGCAGTTCTAGAGACCGTGTTTAGGTCTGGTGCCCACGTTGCTTGAACTGTCTCTGCCACTTTCTACAAATTTCATCCACAACATCTGGAAAGTTCTCCTCCCATCCAGAACTTGCACCCTCTACCTACGTTAAATAACTTTCTTGGGGCTGGCTACAACTGTAACCCTTTACCACGTGGAATTAAAAAAAAACGATAGTAACAAAATGCAAAAAGTTTCACTCGGCATGACTTCAGCATAACTACTTAGCAGGTTCCTACAAATTTAGCATTTGCTTGCTGTTGCAATTGCTATTTAAAGACTTTTCCCAAGAAAAGGTGAAGAGAGGCCATTGGAAAATACATGGGCTCTGGGTGCCTGGTGAGCCGCAGCTTGTGTCCTCTCCGGCTGGTCTGCTGGCCTGCGCTGGGCTGGGTGTGCTTATCACAGCCCCTTTTGTACGTGCCATTGGTGCATCTCTGGCTGGAATAGAAAAGGCGGAGGAGGAACCCAGACGCGAGGAGTTCAGGCTTCAGGTTAGGCAAATACAGAAAATAAAACTGTGTTTGCGCTGGGGTCTTCACGTCACCCACGGAAATGAGCCTGACGGCTCTCCCTTCCACTGGTGCCTTTACAGTGGGATCACAAAGTGCTTTGCACATCCATCGCCTGAGTAATATTCCCCTTTTCCACCCTCCTCCATTCCTGCCGCCGAGGAAGCTGCACCAATGGTTTGCTCTAAAGACCCGTCGGCCTGTACAGTCGCTCAGTTCAAGAGGCTGAGTGGTTTAAATGTTGTACGAAACAGAGGGCAATGCTGGGCAAACTGAACAAACCCAGAAACTCACCTCCAGAAACAACAAAGCAAGGAAAATGCTAAACAGAAAACAACAAAAAAATAAATGACAAAAATAAGAATGAAACAATGGACTCAAATTAAAAGGCAATAACACATGTTAAACAGCTATATTGTTTTAAACCAAACACTGCAACAATAACAAAACCAATGCACCATCCTAGCTTTTAATCCTGAAAAACCACAAAACAAAAAGGCCCATTCAGGATAGAGTTCACCAGGTGAAAAAACAAACTGCGGTCGGACAAATCTGTTCGTGTTAAGTCCCTTTGGTGGAGCAGAAGGCAAACCACAGAAATCCTGGGAGATTGATGAAGTAGGTGCTACAAACCGAATGCAGGTAGGATATTGTAATAAAGCACTTTGAGTCAGTTGCAAGACAGATGATGTCTCGATGCCACTGTAATAATGAGCATATTATTGAAACAGATCCCCATGACACCATAGCGCTTCACCATCTATCAACCACCAAACAACTCGCGGCTCACGCAGCAGCCTATTGCAGGTGTAAAGGTGAAGGTACCTCTTTGGACCCTCCAAGCAGGCTGACGTGCTAAATAAGCAACCAGTTTCTTATACCTAGGAAATGACATTTTGCAACCGATGCAATAAATTGAACAGTTCCTGGAGCTCAGTTATGAAGAGAGACTTGAATGGCAGAGGAGAGCAGAAGAACTGGTGCAGATAAACTGCAGGCACAGGAGCATGCCAACCACGAGTGCATGCTGTATTTGCACAGGAAAAATGCTGGAGGTGGAGGAGCAGATACAACACTTCAGAGTATGCAATGGCCTGGAAGGAGGCTTAGGGAAAGATACACGCTCTCAGTCCTTGACGTGGGACTGACAAGGGAAAGAAGCAAAACAGCAAGCACAGCACCTTGCCAGTGAAACAGCAGAACAACCGATACGACTTTTCACCAGACTCAGCCCAGGACGGCTTTATCACCTCTGTGGGAGGTGGACAAGCAGGCTGGGAACATGAACATCGTGACTAAGGAAATGCACGTCATGGTACCCTCTGCTAAGACCCGAAAGACCTGTTTTGATTGATGCAAGTAGAGAAAACATTGATGTTTTCAGAACACTGATCCATGCTATAGATGCTGTTTTTATAGAAATTCATTTTCATACGTTATGAAAATAAAATCAAATTCTAAAACTAAAAAATTATTCCTTAGGAGAAAATAAAAATATAAACTGACAGGGTAGGCCCACCTTTGCAGCAGGCCTTTGGTAGCCCAGTCCCAGTTTTTCCCAGCCCCTGCTCACCACCCCCTTAGGGGTACCCAAGCTCTACAGGCCTTTGCTTTTTGCAGTGATATATGCCAAAAATCCCATTTCCAAGCATCCCCGGCACTTTTTCATTCTCAGCATGTCCAGCTTCGAATTGCCTCAGAGGCTTGATCTGACAGGTCTTGCCATCAACACGGATTCTGCTCCATCTTCAGGACCACTGTGTAGCTTAAGACCATAAGAAACGAAGTAATGGGGTACATCTGGCTGTCAGCCATGGGTCCCTGTCATCAGCCCTACTGTATTGGATAGAGATATCTAAGGGATAGGCGCTGCAAACCTGAAAGCTGTAGCTGTTAAGCCCCTTTGGAGTTCGCTATGGATGTATTTATGCATTAAACAAATTGCTTTGGCATAAATTCATTAAATATCTTTTGGATCATCAGCCAGCAATCCATCCATACACCTATTTCTCTCTCACAAAACATCTAATTTCTCCCTTGCCTTCTCCTCTATGCCATTATCCTTTCAGTCGTCAACGTGTTGACCTTACCGCATTCTTTTTCCAAACTAAAGAAGTCCTGCGAGCTTTGTGAGTGGCCTTGTAAGCACCTCGCTGGCACTAAAGCAGAGATAAAGAGAAGTCACGTGGCGGTTGTTAGATGACGGCTCCCACACAGCATGCGGGATGTTGCCGTGGTTAGTAGATGTGGAAGCGATTGACTGCACTTTCAAATGTGGTCATTTGTAAGCCTAAATATCTGCCTGTACAAATGTGGCAGGTGGGGATCTAGGCAGATACAATTTGAGGCAAAATAAGCAGAAATCCACAATTTTGTACTCACTTTCAATTGTGGTCACAAAACTGGCCCTGTGATACTGAAAACCAGGTGAAAGCCTGGTGAAAAATCATGGAACAAGGTTATTTTAAGCAACCAACGATGTGGTGTGAAATCTTAGCTCCATTACAGTGATTTTCTTTCTTATTTCTAAGAAATCTTCACATGCGCTATGCTTTTGATTAAAAAAGAAGAAAATAAGCGTCATTATCTTGCATTTTAAAATAACGGTACCAGGAAATTCGTGAAAGAACAAGAGCAAATATCTTTATTTGACTTCTTTTCGAGACTGGACAGGAAATCGTTGGAAGAAAAGGATTATATTCAAAACCAACAAACATGCATGGCATAAATAGGAGCTGATTAAAGTAGTCATTGCAAAATAAAATGGTAAGAAGAATAAAATAGTCAAATTAATAATAACCTTTTCCTTCACATATAATGAACTGGCTCCATTTCGCCTATTTTCTTTGACGTAGTGGATTAAACTCCGATTAACAAGGGTCTCAAGAGACGCTGAAGGAACAAACAGGGATCCTGCTGTATTTCAGATACTTTGGAATAAAATCGAACAGGAAATTTCTTTTTCTATGCTTGAGCTTCTCCAGCCTTTGGAGGTCTCCCCTGCAACAGGGAGCTGGAAAATACCAGCAGCTCTCAGTAAAACACACAACCAAATTTTTTGATGCTGGAAGTCCTGATGCTAAAATTACAGAATATGTAAATGGACCTTTAAGAAGAACATCCTTTTAAGTAAATCCATTCAGGGTAGGCATGTCTCAAACGCAGGCCCGTAATCCCATGCAGGCAGAACTCTGCACTGACCTCAGCAACATCCAGACAAGTATTTCCACCTACATATAAAGTTTTCACTTCAGTTTAGGTCAGCGTATATGAAAAAGGTGGCCCCAATGCAACGTTTTCTAAGGATTCTGGTAGCACAGAACCCGTGCATATGTCCACATCCCTGCAGAAAAGCCTGCACCTGAAGATGCAAATTGATGTTTCTAGCTACAAACCAGTGACTTTTCACACACGTGATTTTATTCAACCCAGCACTCTTTCAAACAGCAAAGAAAGAGCATTCAAGCATATTTTTCAGTCTGATATTGAGGAGGATGCCTTTACACTTAAATTCTCAAAGCAGAGATCATTAAAGAATAGTTAATACAGTATATGCACACATACCTCTCGTAATTAAAAATCCGAAGTGAAATGTTAACACTTCACCTGGTGAAATCTATCCTAGGACAGCTTAAAGAAATCTTTCTAAAATACAGTTACTTATAGGAAGGCAAAAGATGAGACTTTACAAAGAAAAACAAACTAAAAGAAGTACTTAATTAAATTCATGGTTAAGCGATCAGCGCTGCAGTAGTCAGTCAACCTAAAACCCTGTCAGTAACAGAGATGGTATAAAAGGGCTCACAGAGTGCTATGCACTTGAACAGACGTGTATCGACACTGAAAAACAGAAACCAAATGATACAGTTCCCAAATAATAAAATAATGCTTACGCGGCTATGGAAATGTTCGCTGCAGACATGGGGCTGACTTCTGCCACTTCCTTGGCCTTTTGCAGGGCGAGCTTTTGGTTGGTGGCTTCCTCCATCTCCTCCTCGTCCTGGTGCAGAAAATCAAGAGAAGTCAGAGCACGCATCGTGTAACGGCAATAACTAGAGCTCCCCAAGGCACGAGTCATATGTGACGGTCACTGCCGCGCTGTGAGAACAGTGGAAAGTCGTTACAATAAGACAGAATTTCATAACTTCTTGCAGGGACGCCTGGGTAGGGCCTTGGTGCCAGCAACAGCTGGTCGAGGTGAGAAATGCAAGGTTTGGTCAAGTGCTCAGTGCATTTTTACCAAGAACACACCTCCCTCGCAAAGCTTTCTTACCTCTCTTGGGTCTCCTCTTATCACTTAGCATTCGGGTAGGAGACTATGGCAGAGCAGGGAGGGACCTGACCACAAGCGTGACACCTCCGAGGTGAAGCGAGCCCCATTTATCTCGGTCTTGCATCTGTAAAAACACTCTAGAGCCTATGTCCTAGTGAAAGGTATGAGATAGACTCCTAAATCCTTCATGACCTCTGGCCAGTGTGACTTTCCTGAAACAATAAGTTTCAGGATTTGACTGGCCCTGCTCACACCAGTTTTACCCCAGATATTTCTGCTTATTTCAGTTGAATCACTGAGGACTTACAGGGTGAAAACAGAAAGGAGGAGCCGTATTAAAGTGTAGTCTGTAGACTCAAGCATAGATCAGGAAGATGGTTGTGTTTGTGCTTTCTGTACATCCCCAGATCATCTGGATTTTTAACCTCTATTGGCACTGCAAGTTCCCGCAGAGTATAACTGTGATTTATTTCCGCCTACCTGGTGTAATGACAAGAGAAATACCGCTCAAATTCAAACTACAGGATCACAAGCGATGAGATGAGGACAAAAGGCAAAGAAACAGCCTGGTTCATCTTCAGCGGTCATCTAGGTTAAACTTCCTTTGAACTTTCTAGCCAGTCCAATTAGATAGTAAAATCATGGCAAGACAAACACAGACCCTCTGATGGCAATGTCAGCATCGCACATATTCAAGGAATAACCACGCGTCAAGAGGAGAGCAGTCACAGGCTCTTCTGTCAAACTTTATGAAATGCCGCTGGTCTACCTCTGCTCTTCAAAGGTAACGCTGTGAAAGAGTTATGCTTAAAATAATGAAAGCAGACAGTAAGACATCTAGCTTTGAAATAGGAAGTCATATAGATTTATCCATCCTGAATCCCATACACATAAACAACTCCTTGCTCTGACTGGTGTTATTTGCTTAAACTGAACTCACTTTGAAACTGTTTTCCTTTTCTCGTTTTGAAGAAAAAAGAAACAATAGGAAATTAATTAAAAAAAAATCTGCTGCCAATTAAGTTTCTTTTTTTTCTTTCCTGTAACAAGAAAATTCCTACTGTAATGAATGAAGAACCTGAGACGGGCCGTGAAAAAAAGCCCTGCTGAACAATTATAGAAAATCAACATTTCTCAACTGCCAACTTCCAGTAAATTTGTCAATGATTTGGAAGCTTATTGTAAATCAAGTGTATCTGCAGAATATGAACTTTTTGAGGAATAACGCCCCCAATAAGAAGGCTTTTAAGGTTTTCCTTTCATTCTGCAGGTATCTTCAAGTCGTTTCTTCTCTTGAAGACTCTCTAGCAGTGTTAAAATCACAGACATTCAAAGGCTGTTGATTTTTCTTTCTGTGCACCTGAAGCACCAGGTGCAGTTTTTACCATCTCTTTAAAATTTGTAGCTTCAACCCCATTCTCCCCAGTGCATCAGTAATTCTGCTGGATTCGATATCTCAAAGTAACAGCAGAAAATATCTGTTGGCGTTATAAATGCAGCCTTCCCTAGCTCAGAACAAGCACGCTCCTTAGCAGATGACTGCTTAATAATATTTCTGTAGCTCCTTCCACCCAGAGGTTGCAGAGCACTACAAACATTCATTAACTTTTTGCCTGATACTTATACTGCGGGGTGTCACTGGGGCACGGGCTCATCTTGTTCTGCTTGAAGCACCCAGAGGTGTGACGGTGCATGACTGAAGCCAGCTCTGAGCTGCGATGGCAACATCCATCCATCCCACCTCCCACCAACAGGCCAGCTCTGGCAGCTCGGCTGTCACTGTCATTATATAGGGGCAAGCACAGATAAAGACCCTGCCTATAAGGACATCCACGTTTTCTTTCTGTTTTCTAGAGCTCTAAATCTTCATTTAAACCACACAGTTTATCACATGGTAAAACCCACCTTTGGTGCTACCCATAAGGGTGTGCACAGTTGGCACGGGCTGTTCTTTATTAAGTTCACCCAATTAAAGCCCTCTCCATTGGGAAAGCGGAGGAGGGCTTTTCATGGCTCTTACACTGTTGTTTTTGTTGTTCACTTCAGTCCATTATTTCTGGGGATTTCTCAACTTTTTTATATATTTTTATATAAAATTCACGCATCCCTCCTATCCCACGTTCCATGTTTTTATACTGCTTTCTCAGGGATTGCTGGCAGTGTACAGAGATCAGAGAAGACACTTTCTGCTTTAGGATATTTAGGAAGAATAAAGGGTCACTTGTGGCCGCTTTACATGCCAGTTTAACGAGGATGAAGAGTGAACTGCTGTGTGTCACCGGGGACATTGCGGGATGATCAGAGGAGAGAAGATTTCAAAAGCAACTTTTGGGGGCAATTTTAGGTTTCGCTCTGAGTAAGGGAACAGGGAGAAACACCTGCCAATATATGGAAAACACTAGAGGGTAGGCAACCAAAGAGCTTCAGGACAGTCCTGAGAAATCACTAGGAATTCAGCTGGCAGAGTTTAAGTCAGTGGTAAGGGAGAGCCAGCACAGGAAGAGGAGGAGAGAGACCTGGGGAGGGAGAGGCGGAGGCTGGGGAACAGATTCTTTATATATTCAAAGCAAAGAAGGTGATTCTTTTTTTTTTTTTTCCCCCAAAAAATGAGTCATTCCAAAGTACTGGTAAATTTTGTAACAGACATCGGATGATCAAGCTTAAGTTAAATATAGTTACAATTCTGATAACTTCTGTCACAGGTCACAAGGCCCAGCTAAGGCTACCGAGAAATGTTCAAATACCACGATAAAAGAAGTCCAAATTAGCATCCAGAAGTGGAAGTGTGGGTTGAAACATTTCAGTCCTGAAGGTTAGCTGGAAAGCTTTCTGTCTTTCCAAAACAGAGGCAGTTGCAAACTGCTCATGGTTTTCCCGCGTTATGTGTAGCACTGATCTCGATTAGTTTTCCAGTGTAAATGTCAAGAAAGTCTCCTGAGATCGACTGACTCCTGAGTAACTTAATTATATCTCCGGGCCATTTTTGGTTTTGCATGATCATATTTACTTAGCAATAAAGCCCTCATTCTCCAGGTATGCTATATAATTGAATTACTTTTATCTTTTTCCTCTTCTTTTGAAAGCCCTAGTGATTTTGGGGGATCATAAATAAAATTAAAAGAAAAAAGAGTTTCACAAGAAGCTTTATGATTTGGCAATGCTGCTGAATCCATCAATATTTAATTATACTTTATAAACATCAACAGAGCCAGGTTTCTAACCATCCCAGTCAGCTGCTGAAATATTCACAAGAAAGCACTAAAAGGATTAAGAAAGAAGTAGGATGAGCTTCATTATCCCAGAATTGTGCTGGGCCTGACCCTCTTTCTTAGCACATGCAAGGGATGCCTGTAAATCTCCTGAACAGGCTGGGAGGATGCACGCGTCCGGGCTGGAGATTTCTGTGGGCTTTAGAAAGAACAGGAACAGCTGAGCTGCTGTAAGCGAAAAACCTCCCCCCAAAAAAAACCACTGAGAGCCATTAAACACTGCCCTGAGCTGCATTATTAGAGAGGAGGGATGCAGAACATGGTCTCAGAGACATAGGAACGTTTATTATACACCTGAGAGCCACCAGCCACCTTGTACAGTCTGCGCTGGATATCAGCTGTCAGGAAACAAGGCTCCAGTCAAAGCTGGAAGCTGAAGTCAGTCACGCAGCTCCACAGCAGAAAAGGAGAGCTGGTAAAGACAAGCTCAGCTGCAACTGAGACATGGATTTTAACTGGGAACGGTTGGCTGTTTTGGCCTTCAGCAGTTGGAGTGGGGTAGGAAACTCCTAGAAAACCCTGTGTCCCTGAACTGTGGAGTTGCATCGTGTATCCGTGAACTACTGCACCTTTCTACAACTCTAAAAAGAGAAAACATCCTTGCCCGCTGCTGCATAAGCACATGGTTAGTGATCCTCCTACCCTATAAGGAGTATATAAGCTAAAGCTTGTAAAATACAACTGCTAAGGTGGATACAGTGCTTCTTTTGCTACCAGCAGGTCACTGTGACTTACGGCGATGGCAGCAGCACAGCAATGGGGTGTGCATGTTTTTATCCACTCAGTGAGAACAAGCTAGAAACGTGCAAACAAAATCTAATGCTGCCTCGTAAATACAACTGAGTACATTACAACGAGAAACCAAAAGTATGCAATAATACAAATACAAACTGCAGCACTTGCAATCCTTCCTGCGCAATACTGAGGCTATAAGTTTTTCTCCATAGGGAATGCTCCAACATAAAGCTGCGCATGCAGCAGAGTTACATCGGTGTCATTTCCATCTCTTGCCAGGACCTGGCTTTCTGCCTGCACTTGGGCTGGTGCCTCAGATTTCTCTTGCACCTGAAGAGAGGCAAGAAGATTATAACATCTTCGCTGAGTATTCACAATAGCCTCTGCAAGTTGTTTTCCAGGGAGTTGATTGGAGAATGTTAATTCTTTGATTCATCCCAAAATTCAGCAAGGTATGAAACATTAGTGTGAGGCAGCAAAAGCAGCAATACAGCACCTGCGTTTCCCCATGTCTAAGCTTCAAGTCAGCCAAAACCTGCTAATTGCTTCGCCTCTGCTCTTGAAAACAGCAAATGCTCCGAATGCCTGTGCACCTCCATGCAACAGCGAGATGAACAATGCCTACTGCCCACTCTGTGATAAAATGAAACTAAAGAACATGAAATCGTTTGCCGAAACAAGCCTGAAATGAAACAAAGCTGAACAAGAATAAACCTCCAGGTCCCTCTCTGTAATGCAAACTGGTAAACAGAGACACCGCGTGAACAGGCTCTAGAGGAAATCACAGGGTGCCTGGAAGGGTAGTAACGTGTGCTTTGGATCCAGCAGCTGCGGTCTAAGTTTGAAGAAACAGAAATCTCATACATACCTTTGTCAGCTCTTGGGCATTTGCCAGATTGTCAACAGCGATAGCCAAGAAGACATTCAGGAGTGTGTCTTTTGGGGAGCAGCTAAGGAAAAAGTCTTCACGCAGCAGATACAGTAAACCGTTCCCCTTCTGCTTCCACTACCTTTCTTTCCCTACTTACAATCATCAGTATATTACAGGTTGACCCCTTGCACCACTGCTTTGTCTTCATTTCTAACTCACCCAATTCTGCTGGGAGCCAGCTCTGCAGCACAGCAGGTGCTGGACACCCATTTGTCTCTTCCCCAGCACAGATCCCTGGTGAGGATACACACGCGTGCTGAGCAGACGGGCTTTACAGCACTACAGGTGCAACCGGTACGGGACCCCATGGGTGGTCCTAGAGACACAACAGCCCCTGGTTTTTCATTCCAGAAAATCCACGCCTACACTCCTGCCCATACAGACACACACAGAGGATTTAATCTTCATTCTGCCTCTTGTTTCAAAGGACAACGGGTAGAGCTCCTGGAAATCATTTTAAAGCCAACATTTGCATAATATAAGCATATAGCCATAAAAAGGCATTGGGTACCATGAAAAAGTTGAGCTTAGGTCACTGCTGCATTACATACTGGTGGGAGGAAACTATCATGACTTATCACACTAAGGTTGATGTGACAATTAGACCTCCACAGACATCCTCTATCCTGAATGCTGCAACATCATGCAGAGCACAGCTACAGAAGAGTCTGTTAGCAGGACACCCAGCCCGAGCTAATGAGCTCTGCCAGGAAACGGGCCGTTAGTCCAGGCCAAATTGCACGTAGCCCAGCTAAACAACCACCAGTGCCCACGCTAGCCTGGGTCTCTGCAGAGCACTGCATTATATCACTAAGACATTACATTTCCCTGTAATTATTTATTCATATTTTATTTTTGTTTTTCCACTTAATGATTTCAACTATTACTTGTCTCTTCATATATTTTATTGTTGTTATTCCAGCTATGCAGCTGCAAAAGAACCCCAAAACAATTGTAAATCAGATACCTTTGCCTAGGAAAGGAGAGCAAGCAAAGCAAAACCAAGTCTAAACTACTCTTCAAGAAGAAAATGTATTTTGCTTTTGCACATTACCTGGTGACAGGAGAGTCACTCACTCCATAGCTGTGTAAAGCTATGATTGCTCCTCTAAATATGAATGTACATGATAATGAAGTTGATCTCATGGGTATTTACCCTCTGGAGATTCACAAAGGATTTAACAGCAATGCGCTTCTACTGTGTTTGCATTGCACTGTCCTCACCGGGGCCAAATACAAGTCTGGGACCAGATGTAGGTCCCCATAAACTGAGTGGAATGACTGCAGCAGCTTTAGGCAGCTAATGAACCCAACAGAAAATAGCTGGATGCGTCCCCTGTTCTGGTCTGTGAGTTGGAAGCAACGCTCAAAGCAATGCCGCAGCGAAGGCAGGACTGAGGGCCAAGGGCAGCGTGCTGCGGGGAGCCAGGCAATCGCGCCGGCGCGGGGAGGAGAGGCGAGGCGAGGTGTGAGCTCCCAGGGTGCTGGCAAACCTGCAACAAGATTTTCAGAAACCTTGGCCTCGGTACCCCGCTGATCACTTCCCATTCCTCAGAAGGATGCCTGGAGGAGGCACCTGAGGTTTCTCTACAAACAGAGGAGCCAGGAGCGGTGCAAGGCTGATTCATCGGCTGCAGTCATCTCTGCCGAACAGGAGCGTGCCCAGAAATCCTCGTGCTCCACAGCCTCCGGGCAGCGCACTGGCTGTGGGCGCTGCTGGCTGGGGAGCCGTCGCCCCACATTGGCACAGCTTCAGGAGACTTCCCAGGGCAGCCAGGGACCAAAGTTGGCCCAAACAACTAGCTCAAGGCTTCTTTGCTTTCCCTCTGAAGAGCTGTCACCAAACATAATTCAGACAAGACTTCAGAACCAGATGCTCACATCTCTAATTCCCATTGAGATGAGCGTCTCCAGAGCCTGAATGCCTGTCAGAACTGGAGCCTCTGCTTGGGACAGTGGAAAGCAGGAGTTGTATTTAATCTCTTAGGATGCATCTGCATCCAGACTACCAAACCCTGCAGGGGATGGGACGCAGAACCCTCGGGTTTCTCCAGGCAAAGGCCAGGTCATCCGTCAGGTTTTCTCTGTGTCATGTAACATGGGATGGAGGTTTTTCTCATGTGAAGATGATTCCTCTGGGACAGACAGAGGTTTGAAATATGGTGCCCATCAATTGCTCCTTCCTCCGTTCCAGCAGGACAGTGAGGAGCGCAGGGCGGGAGCACCTCGATCCCACTGAGCCCAGCAGATAAAGAACAAGAAAAAGGGAAAGATGATGCTGAAACGACTGCCTCCCTCCCACGCTGAAGTTAGCGTTCAGTCAACTTTTCATCTGCAAAGATACTCATTTCCCCATTTCCTTTTAACCGAGGGTTGGCAAGAGAGAGCTGTCACTTGCAGGCTGAGGGTGCAGGCAGGGAGGCTGAGGGTGCAGGCAGGGAGGCTGAGGGTGCAGGCAGGGAGGCTGAGGCACCGCTGCCCGCGGCACCGCTGGGGTGCCGGCTGTTTGACTGCCTTCCTCTGGGGTGCTTCCAACACATCGGAAATGCTTCCAAGCCTCCTGCTCTGGGAATAAATGTCTCGGTAATAAAACTATCTTCCAACCCCTGCCTCCTACACGCACATGCTGAAAATGTCTTGTGTAACCTAATCAACCACTGGAAATATAATTAATTTTTTTTAACAGATCAGGCTGTTTTGATCCATCTCCAAGTAGACGCAATCTGGCAGACTTGGGTGGTTTTGCCCCAAAAAAAGGTCCCTCAGCCCTTTCTGCAGAGCTCGGGGATTCCCAAATATCACCCAAACTCCAGCCTCTGGTCCAGGCTGTGTAACCTGGGCAGACCCACGGACCTCGCTGACCAGCTGGGCCAGCGGCTGGTGCCAAGGAGGGCTCTCCTGCACAGCAGCTACGGGCAAGGGGAAAGGCGGCACGCCCCAGGCATTTGCTGCTTTTCATTTCAGGCTCCTCTGCAGTTTTCATGGGTCTTTTTCTTTTTTTTTTCCTCAACAGATGCATCAATTTATCAATTAACCGGATAACAATGAATGCAGGCATGGTGTAATTTCCTAGAAAATGGGCCAAATCCTGCTGTTACTCTAATCATAGCACTTTCATTAAGCCATTTCAGATGCAAAGTTCTGGCTCTACACAGAGTCTCTGCAACTGGGAACATAATGTGAGAGACTTCTGACTTACAAAAACAAAGTTTCTGGATCTTTTCCTTGCAATAGTCCCTTGAAAAAGTAAAGGGATTCAAAGAAACAATGAGCTGCAGTGAGAAGCAGGGGAAGCCAGCGCCCACCCGCCTTTCTTCTTCATGAAAAAGAACAATCACAATGCCTCAAGCAGCTCTGGGGGAAGAAAGGAGTCCCTCGTGTTTAAAAAGAGCAGGTTTTGCAAGCTGACCCAAAATTGCCGATGCCAATTCTCTAACCAGATTTGATCCAGTCTGCCTAAACTCATAAAAATGGACTGACCAAATGCCGATGTTCAAAAACTGAAAACAAAACTCCCAGCAGAGGAACCGAAGTGCCTTTTGCTGATGAGCATCCAGAAGGGTTTAGGCTGATTTTGACAGTAGTTATATAAGAAAATAAAACCAAAAAGCCCCACTTAAAAAATTCACCCACAGTGAACATCTGTGTGGGGAAGGCTGGTGGCAAATCCACACCTGACAAATGAAAACAACCCATGGCATAAAAAAAAAGTACATTTTTTTAAAGCTTTTTGGAGGGAGTTCTGTAAGGCAGAGGGGGGAGATCTTTGTGAAGTTCCCAAGTAAGAGCAGAAAAGACAGTTCACATTAATATAGTCTATAATTAAGCTAATCAACAACTCGGACTGCTCTCTATAGGGTGTCCTCTTGGCATTTGCTGGGCTGTGGGGCTCTCCTTGGGAAGGCGAGCCCGAGGCTCACCCTGTACACTCGCCTGTCCTTAACATTGCTGGGGCACTGCAGCATCATTGACATTAATGACTATTTTACTTCCCGCAAAAATGCAGGACTGTTCTTTTCTGGCAAACTAAACCTTATTTTCAGACCTTCCTGGTTATGTTTTGACAGTTAATGATAACTTAAGTCCCCGGTAAGTCATACAGTTCAGCTTTCCCTCAGAGATAAATGACTGCCTGCTGCTTGCTCTCAGCATCAAAACCGTAGCTAGTGAAAAGCAGGGGTAGCACTGACCTTACTGAAATACTCTTTGAAATATCAGCGCAAGCATCAGTGGGCTTACTGCTGCAATTCCCATGGAAAAGATTTAACCCCTCATCCTCCACCACAGACTTCAGCCGCAGTTGTCCCCTCCTGGCCGTGGTGCTTAAAGCAAACAAGTTCACGTGCGATGCAGAAGGGCTCGTACAAGCTCTCTGTGAAAGCAGCTGATGCTCTCAGACTAAGTTTCTACAGAGACAATCTGGGCCAGGTCTCTGGTTCTCCAACAGGGGTGTATGTCTCCAGAGAAATGAATAGGTTTCCTTCAGGTTTATAACTCTGATCACTAGAAGCTGGTGAAAGAAGTCTTCTAGGACATTGTAAAAGGGTTTCTGAGCATTGTTACTGTTTGTCAGCCAGCTCTCCCCTCTCTCTGTACTTTGTGCTCACAGAAACTCACCTGCAGCAAACTCTTCTCCGTCTGCAGGACTCATGGAGAATTGAAGAATCACACCTGACATAGCCTCCTCGCTAAGTGCACAGATAGTGCCCTGAGGAGCTCTCTGGCTGCGCTAAGGCTGTGCCACCGGCATGCAACTGCAGGCAAAGGGGACAAGGGAGGCACTGGAGATGGTCCCGGGGAAGCAGGCAGGAAAGCCACCTCCTGGCTTTCCTCGGCAGCAGGGCAGCAGCAGGGAAAGCAGGACAGCTGCTTTCTGCCAGGATGATATTTGGGGAGAATGTGGGTAAGGTTTCGACTCACCACTCTGCCAGGGCAAGCAGAGGCAAACACCAAATTCATGGCAGTGGCAGTAGGTGAACCAGGTCCTTATTCCCTCCTCTTGAACATCCCCTGCTCTTTCCCTTTTAATGAAAACTAAAGGACAAGGGAGAAGTCCCCTCTTTGAATTAAAGGTGCAAGAAGGGAATTTATATCCTGTTCCTCAAAACTGCTGGATCTTAGCTGCTCTAAGGTGAAAAGTCTCTCTCTCAGCCCTGCTGTCAAGCCTGATTATAGCTTAATCTCATTTTCAAATGCCAGGCCCTGAGGATTTAGAGATCTCCCTCCCTCCCAGCTCTCCATTGACCCAGTTTTCCAAAGCCTCGTGTTTCTGGAAGGGGGCATGTTGCCCGCCACGAGGCAGATGTCTGAGCATAGCTGCTGAGCCAGCCCAGGTGTCACAGCTGCTCTGGCTCTGACAGTGCACATTAATGGGATAAATCCCACAGACACACACTTGTGTGGCAAGCACAGCTTGCACGCTGCCTGCTCCACTGTTCCCTGTCTCAGTTCCTCGTGCTAATGGAGAGATTTCAGGCAAAGCAAAGGGCCGGAGCCCTGCCACGCAGTCCATGGGTGCTGATGTCCCATCTCTTGTCATCTTGACCCCCAGCTGAAGGGGGTCTATGTCTATAACTCTACATCTTTAGCCCCCCACATACCCTTCCCTTTCTCCTAGGTACCCAGCTGATGCTGCCTGCCCAAACAGGACTCTTAGGAAAAGATGAATGGTGGGACTGTAACTAGCAAGCACGTTCACACTGCTGGGGAACCCTCCAGAGAGCTCTCAAGCAGAGCGGCAATGCTCAGCATTATTATCCCTATTTTACAGAACAAACAAACCAGCCAGGCTGCCTCACATATGCAACAGTTTTTAAGTTTCCATTTTTAAGGATGCTCTGTTTGACTCCACACAGCTTGTCGCTGCAGCCAACAAACAACTCGCACCAACAATTTTGTACCTAGTTAATGTGAGCAATGCTACGCAACATCAGCTGCTTCCATCATGAAGCAGGGACAGAGCCATCACAGCTACTACGCTCTGCTGGCTCTCCTAATCGCACCCAGCCGTTAGATGGGAGAATCTCTTTGCTCATTTCTGTATAAAATACAGCCGCCCTTTCCAAATCCCGGCTCCATGTGACTGCTATGTTCTTGCCTCCACAGACCTCTCTGGGGACATAACACACGTCAGAGTGCTGCTGGGTCCCCAGCAGGCACCCTGGGACATTCCGGGGGGACAGAAGCTTCCTGTTTCCTGTTGCCCTCAAGAGATTTTCATGACTAAGCAGAGCAAAACATCTTCACAGACTTCATGCATCAGGTCTTGGAACACGATCGAATACTCCCAGAGCCCAAAGCCCAAGACCCGGACTTAAGTTTTAAGCATTATGTGGATACAAGACAACTCCAAGCATTTGGAATAGCATAGCTGGTTAAGCTGTCATGTAGACAAAGGCACCAAGAAACTGGAGCCTGATCTATGCACTAAACCAATTTCAACTGTTTCTTCCCATGACCTAGTGCAAACTATCTGTGAAAATATTCAAGGTACAGAGGTCCTGCTCTGACTTGACTTCAATCATTTTTCCCCACAACATAAATTAACTCATAATAGGACATTCTTAAGGTAAAATATGAAAATTAAAATGAGTGAAGACCGTGCCCACATTGCCCTCCGAAAGGTGACACCAACATGGACAAATTGCCCACACCTCTCACCCCGGGTGCCGCAAGGAGCAAAGTTATAGCAATTATTTGGTTTTAAAAAGCATAAGTGAGGGTGTGAGAATTTAAACAAAACTAGATATTTCTAGCGCCCCAGGAAAGGTGTATGGCACACTGTGCCACCAACACAAGGCAATGTGTAAGGATACAGTTCCCAAACAATGTCAGGACGATGAAGTAAATGGAGGAGAACATCCCTGAGCGGACGCCACCCTGCGACTCTATCCCGTGGTACATCACCGCATTCCAGTCTTCCCCCGTCAGGATCTGCACAGCGAAATTCAAGAGAGAAGAAGAAAGGGTGACTCAAAGGAAAGACAAAGTAGGTAAGGTCTGGGGGGGCTAGGCAGCTTGATGCCATCTAGGACTGGTCTCTGGGGGAAAATGGATGAGCACGTTAGTGTGGCAGACTGTAGTGTTGGACATCAACCCCCCAGCCCTGGACGGTCTCACCCTGGGCTGGATGCAGCTTTCTCCTCTGGCATGGGCAGAGGGAGGTCTGCTGGGGAGGGAGGACCGTTGCCCCGTTCCTGCCCTCTCTTGGTTACGTTCCTGCTGCCCCCCTCTGACTGTAGGCTCCCATGCAAAGGCAGTAAAAGTTCCAACACTTCGTCCCCAGCAAAATATCTCCCCCCTCTCCCTTTTTAAGTCATGCAGAGATACCAGGTTTCAACAGCTCCATGCATGGCATTTCCCACAGACCTAAGAAAACTCTGACTTCTAAGCCCAGTGCCCTGAGTGGGACCTCTGCCAGCTTCAACTCCTTTCATTCAGGTCATACAGAAAGGGTTTGCTCAGTGCCCCCCTCCCCACCCACACTATACACACTGAGTGAGCGTGTAACAGGAGGAGAAACGCTTGCAACCCCCTTCCGCTATTCCTCTATCCCTCAGGGCTGCAGACAGCTTTGCCGCAGCTGGTGCGTGTGTGGATGTTACTCCAAATGCCAGGCACTGGGCAGCACAACCCCTGCAAGGTTTGCCAGGGGACTGCAACACAACGGGTTCTTCTCCAGGTTTCCTGCTTGCCAAGGCCACAGGGACCCTCAGCCACCCAAATGGCCACAAACCGCAAAAAAAAAAAACCACCAAACACCAAAACAAACAAGCAGAAGCAATAACCAAATGCATATGAGTGAGGACAGATGTCCTTGTACAGAGGCGAGCACAACCGCAGCCTAGCTCTGCAGAGCTGTCCTGGCTGCAGGCTCTGGATACTGACCTGAGGCTAATTAGCAAACCCATGAATAATAGAAAATCTAATCATAATAAGTGAAAACACCTAAGACTCAAATAAGCCTTGTCATGCTAGATGCTAATTTTGCACCAGTCTGAATTGCCTGCCATTCCTGTTCTTCACCAATGACTGTAACACAGCAGCACTTTGAGCAGATCAGCACTTCGTCTGCCTGCCACAGCAGAGTCGAACAATAGTTACTTTTAGTATATGAAAACATGCCCACTGGGATGTGGAGCTCAAATTCCTAAATAGCAAATTCTCTTTCTGTTTAGTAGAAGAAAAAACCAAAAAAGTCCAAAGCATGATGTATGTTGTAGTAATCAAGTCCCACGTGCATACAGTATGCTCGAAACGATTGCAAATTCCAGACTAGTCGTCAGCTGCTGATAGAGAGAAAATTTCTTGCTGCAGGGTTGATGCTGATGACAGCAATAGGCTAAGAGCAAGTATAGACACAAGGACATACAGTGCATACAAAAACTTGTTTCCTAAACGCAGAATCTGCTCTCAAATAATTCAGAGACCAGGATTCAAAGCCCAAGCCTAACCCGCACTGGGTTTACACCAGAGGATATGAACCATGGCACTGGGCTTTCAACGCGGGCACTCAAGTATGCAAAACACTGTCTACAAACTTGCATTCACATCATTTCCATGAATTCACAACTTTTCCTGCTTTCTGGGAATAACCATAAAGTGATTTTCTGTTCACTCAAACATTCATGGAAAGGGAAACTGGTGGGAACACTTTTATGCCCTGCAGAAGACCAGGAGTCACAGGTATCACAAATTACAGGCTGCACATAAACAAGTCCAGCAGGTTGGGGTCTGGGTTCGAAAATTCAACTGGATTGTTTTGGAAGTGGAACAAAAACTTAAAGGGAAAAAACCATTGGTTTATGGAACTTTTGCAGAGAGATAAATAGTCTAAACTCACCAGCCTGCCTGTGCAGAGCTGGGGATGCTCTCTGAGGCCCTGGCAAGAGGACAGACACTTTGACCTGGTGTCCTTCCCACTGTTTGTGCTGTCACCCATCAGCTGGAGGAATTACTTAAGCAATTAGGTAGCAGCTCTCAAGGAGCAGAGCACATGCACATGCACGAAAAAACGTCTTTCTGCTCTATGAAGTCTTTGTTTATGGATGCTCTCTTGCTACAGGAGAGAAAAGGGCAGCACTGCAGAGGGAGGGGAGCAAGCAATGGGGACTTTGGAGTAAGGTGAAGCCCAAACATTTGGGTTTTCCCTGGGCCCAAAACTGGTTTTGGCTGCCCCAAATGAACATTTTGTCCAGTGCAGTTCAGCATTAATACTTAGGCTGTACTGAAAGCGAGATGCTTTCTTGAAAACAGGCCTGAGTAAATGCAAAATCACGTCAGCTCAGTGTCGTATCTCGCAGGCAGGTCAGCGAGGGCAGCCAGGGCACATGGACATCAAACCGAAGCCGGCTCTGCTTCCCAAGCCTCGACAGGCGCCCACCAGCAGAGCTGAGGTTCAGTCCCACCCTGCCACCGTGACTCCTCGTCTCCTCCAGTGGTCACCGGTGCTCTGCTTCCTCGCAGCCGGCAGCATGTAATTATTTACGTAGCAGCTCTCAGGGAGCAGAGCACATATGGTTAACAGAGGTCTTTCTGCTTTATAGAGTCTCTGCACTTATGGATTTTGTAAACATTTCCAGCTCAATTATTGCTGGAACAGGGAGATGCAGCTATCTATTTTTCACGTGTATGTAGAGGTATATGAATACATATATAGTTTGTGTTTGTATTTTGTATATACACAGCTCGGCATTCAGCTCACAAAGACTTTCTTGGGAGCCAGGAGCTGGAGAAAAATGTGTGATGCTCTTCAAAGGGAATTTAGGGACAATGGGGCTCAGCTGCACCCAAAGCTCAGTTCAGCCAGCTGCCAGGCGGACAGAATATGTCCTGGGAGTCGCATGACAGAGGACCGTGACCCAGCCAGGTCTGCTGAAATAAAACGGGCTAAGGCAGGCTGCAGAAGACTTTAAGACTGCTGCTTAAACAAAGAATCTCCAAAGGGCTTAGGGATGAACAGGGTGTATCTGGCTTTATTATATTTGTTCAACACATCGAATGCGTTGACTGAATGATGTTACTCTGCTCACTAGAGCAGCAACCAAACGAGCCTGCTGGCTTGCCGGAGTTTATGGGAGACGAGGTTAGAATAGGATCCAAAGCGTGCATTGAAGTGATGTTGACACAATATTTGAAATGCAGGGCAGGAGCGGGGATGGGCTGGGAGCAGAGGTTATCGAAATGCCTCTGCAAGGCTGCACCGAGTTAATTCACTGCTGATGGGGTTTGCTGGTTTTAATTTGTAGCTCTGACGTTCTACACAAATGTCATAAAAGTACCAGTGTTTTCCTTCATCCCACAGCCACTATATTACAGGGGCATTTATCTCAGGAATAGAAAGGAAATATTTCAGCTAAGTATTCTCAAGAGATAGCTATAGTCCCAAAGCAAAATAACATCAACATTTCCAGATGCTCATATCCGGAGCCTGACTCGGGTTCAGTTCCGGCTCTGTGGCAATACCTTTACGTTTCTGGAAGCCCTTTCTTTGATGAGTACTAAAATACTATGCAAATATTGATCTACCATGATCTGCAATATCCTGCAACGTAAGTACTCCTGAACCTGCTTCACATCTGGAGAGAAGCAATACCCATATGAAGCTGCTTATGCAGAGGTCATAGGACACATTTTTCTTTTAGACTCTTTTTCTGTTTAAAAACTGTTATCTTTTAACTTAACTGTTAAAATTTTTTATTAAAAAAAATTGTCATCAACTCAACCTTTTTTTTATCCCTTTTGGGACGGGACACTGAAATACATAATCCAAACCTTGCTGAGATCTAGTCAGATCCGGGGTCAAGTCTCAGCTCGAGCCCACATCAACGATTTGTGTAGGACAAAGTTATAAATGCAGCGTGGTCTTCCACAGACCTGCGAGTGTTACCTGCACGTGGAGCAGGGTGCAGCATCCCCAGCTCTCTACTGAAACACCTGAAATAACTGTTTAAAAAAGGCATGCAGAGAACAGCTGCAAAATTAGGCTCTTAAATCTGAGCATCGCATCTGCCAGAACTGCGACTTCTTCCTGCCATCACACGAACTTGCCCAAGGCTGGTGCTTCTTTCTGTGCTCCCCCGTTGATTGTAATTCTTATCCAGCATTATCTTATCTCGAGCTATTACCGTGCAAAATGCTACATTATTTCCTCACTGCCTGGAGCGAGCTCAGGCCTGCCTCTCTCATTAAATTATGGCAACCACAGGAGAAAGCGAAACAGGTCAACCACACACACTCGCTCTCTAGGATTTCTGACAGGACGATTTACGCAGCGGGGCACACGCAAGTGCTGCCTTTGCAGCGTGCAACCCCAGGCGGGGGCCTCCGAAGAAGAGAGCCTGGGCACGCACAGCCTTCAAGCTCAGCACAGAAATGTCCATTTTATCAATATTTTTTTCCTAGCGAAAAAGCTTTTGTTCTTGTTTTCCTTAATTCCGTAGCATTGATTTTTAATGATGCATTGACTGGTCAGTCTGGCAAAATGCACGAGAAGGAAGGACTTCCCCTTTCCTAAATTCCATGAATTTTTGGGGACCTCTCTGCTCCCCATAAGCAGGAAGAGATGCCCAGGAATTTATTGTTAATGCTCACTCAGGACAAGGGATGGCTTTACCTGGAATACTGTGAGGATGGCGGCAGGGAAGGTATCGAAATTCGTGGTTGGTGTTTCATCCTGAAAATTGAATCTAGAGAAAAGTAAGAAATAAAAACAAGAGCAGTGAGGGGCAAGCAATTCTCCTGCAGTCTCCTAATGCCTGTAACCCAAGTCAGAGAGCAACATTTGTTCCACCTGGCAGTAACACCCCCGGCAACCGCAGCGGGGAGCATGGCATCTCTGAGAAGATGCTTAACAGAACTATTAGCAGAAACTCAATTTTATTTCTGGAGAAAATTCTGATACTTTGAAATTCATTTTCATCCACAATTAAAATGAACAATCAAAATCTCAAATGCTTTTGGGGGAACAAACCATTCCAAGAAGTTGTTGTTCTCAAGTGTAAAAGTCAAAATTTAAGTTTCCCTCTCAGTAGGTCATTTAATTTTAATTATTTTAAGATAAAATAGTGGTTGATTAAAAAAAAAAGTTATTTCCTTTCAACAATTGTACTGTAGTTTGAATGGTGATATTGTGATAACTCTTTCCATCACAACTGGCATTTCTTAGTGAAAAAAATCAGATTCAACAAAACTATGTTTTCCAGCAGAAGAATATTCCAAGTAAAAAAAAAAAAAAAAAAAAAAAAAAAGTCCTGTTGCTCTGGCTGTCAGGGAAAGAATTTGCCTTTCCCCTGACAGTAGGAAAAGCGCTGCCTCCCACAGTCCTCTTTCAGAGGTCTGGGTGTACATGGGGACTATGGAACGACATAGGAGCTGTGAAAGAATTCAGCTCCAGGAAAGACACCAGAACAGGAACTCTTCTCCTATGAACCAGAGATCACAACTCAGAAGGCCAGAAAGACTGACGTCTGCACACAGGACGTGAATGTTTTGAGCCCTGCCGCCCCTCTCCGCTCGGGTATTGCTTTCAGATTACCCCTGAAAGGACAGTGGTTAATTAGACTTACTGTCCACCAAAGAGCTGCATCCCCAGCAAAGCGAACACTACAATGAACAGGAACAGCAGGAAAAGCAAACTGATGATGGACTTCATGGAGTTCAGCAAGGAGACCACCAGGTTCCTCAGGGAATTCCAGTACCTGCGGTGGAGATCAGAGCAGCCAAGAGATAACGTTAGCAGGAGAAGAGCCTTCGGTGAGAAACTAACACAATCTATTTTCTTATTAAAAAAAAAAAAAAAAAAAAAAAANAAGGAATGGCAGGGAATATCAGCATCTTTCAACTCCCCTCTATGATTGGAAAATACAGCTTTACAGGGGCGAAACCTCCTGTAGCAGCTCAAGGGCAGAGACGGTCACCTCAGCGCACGTGTACCTGCGCAGAGCAGTCGTCTGCAGTGAAAGTGTTCGGTTTAATTTCTCTAGTAACCCCTTTCCCGGTATAGATTTCGACCTTTCTGCATCTTCTCATCCAACATGGCAGTCAGCACAGGCGTCAAAAACAGGGACGTATCAATATCGTCAAGGTGAGACTGAAGGTGGGGATGGTGAACCCCTCCCTTCCTAAAACACAAATCAGGAGCGAACAGCTCATTTCCACCAGGACATCTTTGCAGCGTGTCCCTCCAACTTACCAAATGCCAGTATCCACAAGTGGATTTAGACTCCCACATGTTTAAACATTTCAGTAGACCTTTAACAAACACATTCGTGTGCAGCGATGCCTTCAGTGTGGGGCAATTCGGCCACATGGTTTAAGCATCCAGGACCGAGCAACCGCCTCGGAGGATGAAAACAAATCCTAGACATTAACTCCAACACGGCAAGCAGGAACGGCTCAGCCCCAATCCTGACTGACACATCCAAGCCACATCTGGCCAGATACTGAAGTTAGTTTGCTTTTATCTCCCCCGCCCCCTGAGACGGCTCCTGGCACGCTCGCAAGTGCAGGCAGGCACGTTGAGAGACGGCGTGCCAGGGAGGGTGCTCAGAAAGAGCTCTCTCTCCTGGTTTTATTGCCCTGCTGAGAACAGGCAGGGAGCATTTAGATTAGGAAAACTAATGAATCAGAAAATGCAGAAAGAGCTATTAAGCAGAGGAGCTCTTTGACAATCTCCTTTTGGACAGACAGGCATGCAGAACAATGGGGCTGGAGCAGGCAGTACGAAACGAGTGATTTAGAGCCATGCCACGCGTCCTCTGTTAAAAGTTTTGAGTCCCATGGGGGAAAATTTTTCTCGCTTTTTGTGCAGTGATCTCTCTCATTTCCACCGCCTGGTGCTGGGAGCTGCCGTCCAGAGGTCACTCGCTGCAGCAGCATGCTCTACCATCCTGCCCTGTGTGTCCTGGGGCTGCAGTTTTGGGGACAGACCCATGCACTCAGCTCCTTCCTGCAGTGCAGCTGTGGGTATCCAGCAGAAGGAAGCTCCTGGATTTGTCTGATCTCCTGATGGGGAGAGAAGCTCAGAGCTTGAGTCAGAGGAGCAGAAACGCTGTCCTTTCTCTTCTTTTTGTCTACATTTTCCTCCTCTTCCTTCCCCCAGGTGTAGCTGGGAGGACTGAACCACCCCACATTGTGCTGAGGATGATACAGGCACACCCGTCGCAGAAGAAGCAGGACCTTGCACTCCCATTGCACCCATTCCAAGAAAAGTTATGTCCATAATATACTAACAGAGGTTTCAGGGGAAAATTTGATATCTTGGGAGAATATCTTCAATTGAAAAAGTTGCAACCAAACCTACTCACGGTTAGCCCCTAAGCAAAAGGGGCTGAGCTGCTCTCCTTGGAGGAGGAAGGGTTTGCTCATCACACAGCTCTCCCCTGCTTGACACAATGGCTTCAGGCAAAGTCTGCCACAAGCAAGGTGTTTGCACCTCGCAGTTAACACAACCGGACACAAAATACATGTGGAGGCTCTGTCTTGTCCTGAAATAGCTCAGCACCAAACCCTGCCTGACTACAGAGCGCCAGGATATAACGAGGGGTTGCATTTCTACAGATGCCAGTCCCCGTTCAGTTCTGTCAGGACAAAGAGGAAAATATGTGAAGCTGTTTTCTCCTTGTCCTCCTCGCTGAATTTTAGCCCCTCTTAGGCTGCGTCCCCTCGTAGTGCATCCTGCTGTCACCTTTCAGGCTGGCTGTAATTTAACTTTTTAACTATTGCATCGCTCTGCCGCCTGCAGTCACACTGCTTTGGGACATATGAATCAAAAGGTCTAATACCATCGAT
This sequence comes from Fregata magnificens, assembly GCA_013389945.1. Classification (NCBI taxonomy): domain Eukaryota; kingdom Metazoa; phylum Chordata; class Aves; order Suliformes; family Fregatidae; genus Fregata; species Fregata magnificens. The sequence goes on from WAAD01007751.1 coordinate 276,357, forward strand.
TATTCAAAGCAGGTGGACTGCAAATGGCTTCTATTAAACACAGAGGTTAAAAGAAAAAAAACCCAGGGCAGGGAGCTTCAGAGAAAAATTGCTATGAAAGAGATGGAAAAAGGGAAAAAAAGAAAACTACTGAGGGTCAGGATGTTTTCACAGTAAAGACTGTAATGAGAGCGGGTGGGCAGCAATCTGTGCCTGGTGCCATCGCTTTGGTCCCTCTGCATGAGCTGTGCTAGGACTGAGCTGTGCAGCTCAGGCGCTGGGATAATGTGGCCCAGCACAGCTGAGATCCCCCCATGTGAGCTGGGGGGGGCCTGGCTTCTGATAACACAATGTCATATCAGGTGAAAAAGCCACATAATTAGGCCAAGGGAACTTCAGCATCAGTGGGCTGAGAATTTCACTCGCTCTCCTGGGAAGGGGGAAGAGCATTCGGCTTGCTCCTTGATTTGCTTTGTTAAGTTAAATCTCAGGCTTCATCCCTTTATTATGTTGGCTAAAATCCTGAATAGTCAAAAATGCGCAAAAAGATCATTTTAATTTGCAAAAACGTCCCGAATTTTTAAGAAGTTCAACACGCAGTCAGGTACACCAAGTCTTAGTAGCTCTGGATAAAATTAACTGCTGAAAATTAATTGCTACGAATTTGCTGCAAAACCTGGAGTTTTCCATAAACAAGATTTGCGCAAAGGTAGACTAAGAGATATTTTTGGGGCAGGTGCCCACCTCTTTTGCTGGGCATTTACAGAACTGAAAGTTTTCAACCTCTTTGTCCCACAGTACAACAAACAACAGTATCACACACAAATCTTGGATCTGCATAACGATTAGCAGATATAAATTAGCAAACCCTACAAAGCTAACAAAGCCCATGTGTTTGAATAGCTGCAAAAGTACCTGGTTACTTCAAATGACTGTTTTGTTCAAGTCTGACAACCTATGCTTTGTCTATTTAGGGTGGTTGGGTTTTTTTGGAGGGAGGTGTTGTTCCTCCATTTGTTACTTCAAGCCAAGAACAAGTAAAAAAGTGATGGAAAGGGGAGATCGGAGGAGGTAATGGTGTAAAATGGCGTAAAAAGAGAAAAAAAAAAGGGTGGAAAACAACAGCAGGAGCACCCAAATATGTAATCAATTTCCCCACTACAATTTTGAAATCCAGCAGAAATTGCTCTAGAGGGATTTATAAATTGCGTAGTAGCTGTTTGCCAGCACACAGTAACGCAATGTATGAGCATGGAAATAACTGAAAAGCTGTGGCAACCCAACGCTAGTGAATATTCAACTTCACAGGCTCAAGACTGAAAACCTCAGACGTTCCCAGACCAGACACAGCACAGGCAGCAGCAACGCACTTCATATTTGTGTCAACACAGTGGTTCAGGCACCAGGATTTAGTATCCAGCAAAAACCGGGGTAGCTCGGTTTCCCGGTTCCTAAATACTTAAGGAACTGTCACCAGCTTAGCAGCAGTTAAGGACAGCGGGCAGTTGATGAGGCTTAGAAAGTAAAGAAGAAACTTTTTCCTCTTACCACAAGAAATAAGGGATCAGCTCATGAGATTTTTGTTTTAAGCAAGCTTAAAAACAAAGAAAAGAAGGATCCTCTCATGCAGCCCATCGCTACACTGTGGAGCCCTCTGCCCAAGGGCAGACAAATCTGTACATGAGGCTGGGGAAAGGGCTGTTAAAAGTCCTTGTGGGTGCAAATTCTGGCTCAGGAACTCCCTAAACTTTCGACTGCCCAAAGCCCAGATCACCCGCCAAGGGAAGGGCAATTCTGCATCTGCAATTTTCTTCTACTCCCCCACCCACTAGAGCCAGTGCAGACATAGGACATTAGGACAGACAAGACCTTTGTGCCAGCTAGTACAGGGGATCTGGGGGGTTGGTTTTGGTTTTTTGGGGTGTTTGGTTTGGTTTTTTACAAGTGTGGAAAGCACTACGACTTGCTGTGGGGCTGGTGATACAGATTTCATATGGTACGAAAAGTCTCGTGTGGGCGGAAAGGGAGCTGGACTTACTTTGTTACTTTGAAAATCCTCAGCAGTCGAAGAGCTCTCAATACGCTGATGCCGAATGAGGTACCCGGTTTCACTGCAGCCCAAATAACTTCAAATATACTTCCCACGATGACCTGCAAGAAGAGTCCATTTTACATAAGGCGAAACTTCTGCTTAGCTCTTTGTGGTGCTGCTAGAGAGGCTGAAGGGAGAACAAGAATCAGAGCTTGGGCTGCGATGGTTTTCTGACAAAGGCTTCAGCAAAATCACGAATTAGACAACAGCACTGAAAAACCTTGTTCCAACTTTCTGCAGTCCAGTCTAAAAAAGGGCAATACCTAGAAGCAGGACAGACGCACAGGGAATCACGGGCAGGAACTTGTTGCTTTCTTCTCTAGCAAGCAAACTACCTTAAAATAACCTTTTTTGAAGGACACTGTAACTCAGCTACAAATGCCAACACTTCATTTTCCCACCCCACGCAGCCGGTGGGTCCAGCCTGCAGAGGGGACACTGCCTCGTCCTCCCCTCCCCATCCAAAGCACCGAAAAGCTTCACCCACAGCACTGCAGAACAGCAAAGCATTAGCTCTGGGCAAGATCTACCAGAAAGTTCTGGCAACTGAGAGTCTTTAGGAGACCAATTAAGCTAATAGCTATTAAGAGATCCTGCAAAGCCTCTAGCATGCACATCCAATCGTCTGCCAGGCCCTCAGCTTAAGCTATTGAAAAAACTGTCCCCAGTCAAAGTGGTTCTTTCAGTTTTCTTTTGTCTGTTTGTTTAAGGCTGACAGAGAATTAACTTCAAGTGATAAAAGAAATCTTCTCTTCAATCCTTTATTACAAAAAGGACAAAATAGTAATGGGTTAAGCACAACTGGAAAGGGCAATTATATCAACACAGGTTACTGCACGGTTAATAAGAGAAGACAGGCATTTCGCTGCCAATTACTGTTATTACTTGCATTAACCTAGCATTTCAGAGCTCCCATGGACCGTGGTCCCCAGTTGCGTGAAGCACACCATAAACACATTATCACCGGACCCCAGTGAGCAGCTTGTTTGTGTTGGGAAAGGGAGTGTTAATGGGAAGTCAGGGCCAGCAGAGCTGTGTCTGAGTACTTGAGCAGTGCTGGGAGACTCAGCAGCTCAGAAACCCCTTTCATAAATAGAGACCTGGATGTCTTTTGAAAAACACAGCATTGCTTGCAGCTGCTCTGCAAGAAATGCTGTACCCTGAGCTTCAAGAAAATGTAGTGGGAAAGGGAGATATACAACAGTTGCGCGTGCAGTCACTCCCATCACAAAAAGAAGGAACTAAAATTTCTCTCCCACAGTCTATCACTCTTGGGAATCCCTCATGAATCAGCAAAAACCTTTCCTTAGACCCTCCACATGTTACACTGATAATTAATTTTCCTGGCATCTCAACATGGCCTCCTGGGAGCTGTTTCACATGAGACCCCACTGGACTGTTTCTCCCAAGACTGATGTTGCTCTGATTTGTTGTTTCACTTCTTGCATTTGAACGGTTTCATCCTGACGGTTTGTCAGACTAAACTGACTACAGATCTGTGTGATATTCCAGTGGGGGTGAAGTAGCTGAATTAATTCTGGGGGCTGGAAGGTGGGTGAGGAGGAAGAAACATAGCTAGAAGTAGGATCCCAGTGGATTCTCTAAAGGAGGAAGAATTAGAAACAGATCAACAGCTTTACCTCCTGGGAAACACTCGGCAAAGCTTATTGCCAGTGCTGCACTCACCATAGCATGACACAAAGCAGAGACACCCGGTAGGTTTATCTCTCGCTTAATGCAAGCTCCTAAATCACGTGTCCGTGACTATCAGGTACAAGTTCTTCTTGTTGTGGAAGGAGCATCCTGGATACAAGAATCCAGGGAAATTGGCAGCCAGCATGGGGGCAAGCTGGCTGCAGTTCAGAGCCTACTTAATCCATTGGTGAAGGGCATCGATCTAGTGTCTGTCACTAGACAATGCAAACGAGGCAATGATACCCTTAAAAGTCTAACTAGGCAATATTGCTTGGTTGCCAAATGTCTTTGACTCAGCTCACAGAAGCTGCGGTCTTCAGGCATGCACTGAATCTAACGAAATCTGGGTGTCAGCCCCCTTGTATTCTGTGGGCACACTCTTCATTCCAGCCTTTGCAGGACTTCTTGCCAGTACAGTTAAACTTTTCCACAAGTTCGCTGCCTTCAGTTGAGGGGAGCCTCTCTGCCCCTCAGATTAGGCTCCAGCTCTGAATGTGCAGATATGCAGTTTTCTTACATTATCTGTGTTATTTGTGCTCTGGTTTCCTCTCACAACAGTTAGAGTCTGTGCATTATCCTTTGGGCCCCGCAGCCAGAAGGAGCGGCACAATGCATTTCAATGCTCTGAGCCACCAACGGCTGCGATGGACACCCCAGGGAGGAGAGCCTCACGCTTGGTGCAGCCTGATGCAACACCTCCAGTCTGTTGTACACAGGTGATTCTTGGGCTGGCTGGTTTAATCTCAAAGTCTATTTAGCTCTGAGCTTTCCTTTTGAACACTACCAAAAAGAGAAGTTGCCTTTAGCTGTACTCTTGGTTTTAGGAGCGGTCACTTACCAAAAGTAAAAATACCTCCTCCTACCTTGTGGGAGCAGTGCTGAAGCAGGGAGTTTAGCCCCATGGGGGGAAGAATCACCCCCAGCATTTTGGCAGATAAAAGACTAGAAACAACAGACTGAATCTTGGAGAGAAGGGCTAGATGACGGGTACAATGAACTGAATGTTTTCCCCTTGCCCATGGCTGCATCATAAGCTTCGTACCTGCTTTGGATGTGGTGCTCAGCCCACGCTAAAGATAAAAGAAGCCGAGTTAACCTCTGTGAGCACAGATTACAGCTTTTAATTAATAAATTAACATCTGCATGCAACGTTCTTTGGTAGATGGAGTCAAAACTGGCCCCACTGTTCGCACTTTAAAGCTACAGTTTTAGCAGGAAGGGGAGCCTGTACTTCTGCAATAAAAGGATGTGAGCTATTGCCTTTCTGTCACCTAATCTCGTGTTTAGAGTTCTACTTCTGGGCACTCATGTCTGAAAAGTGCTGCCTATGTATCTTGAGGTAAAGGCCATTAAATGGATGATAGGGGAGATAAGCAATAAGATGTGTGGGGTTTTTGTCTTTCAATCACCTCATTTAAATGGGAGAGAGAATCTCTCAGTAATCAGAGCATTTACTGGTGCTGATGCTGCGAACACCCTCTAGCTCACCGAGGAAATGAAATCCCCAGCTGTCACATTTCTGAAAGAAGGATAACAACTAGGGGAAGCTCAATGCGTTTCACTGCAGCTAATTTATACCGTGACCACTCCCCACAGAAGACACACTTACAGCACCATTTCCCACGGATTCCCATACTCACCCTTAAACACCCAACCCCGTTCAATAACAGGAGCGCCGGCACACTTCATCCACACAGCTGAAGCCTACTCACCCCAAAGTCAAAGCAGTTGAACGAAGAGTGAAAGTAATTTCTCGGCCCCAGTCCATACATCTTCAAAGACATCTCAGTAAGGAACAGACCCAGAAAAACGAATTCTGCGAAATCTGGAAACAGGAAAAGAGATTAAATTAGTCCACAAGACCTTGGTAAGCAGATCTCTTCATGTGGGGAACAATGGTAATTTTTCACAACACAGGCTGCCTCCTGCCAGAAGAAAATCCCTTTGCAGTGGCGAACAAGACCCTGAGGACAGTTTCACATAATTATTTCTATATGCACATGAACTGTAGTCAGCCTTCAAGAACCGTGAAGGCAACGTTTCATGTGTACTCTGGGAAGGTTGGTATAAGCGTTAAATAACATTCTTGTCGTCTTTGTAAAGGAATTTCAAAAGAAAGCCCTGGATCTAATATTTCTAAAGGTCTAATTTAATTGCACAGATAAAGTTTTGCAAATGTATGTTTGGGACTTTCATACCTACACGAGACGGGCGCTTTTGGGAGCAGGGTGTAAGCTTTTGTAACATCTCATGATAAAAATACCTTCATACCCAACGGAACTGCTGCCTCTGAGAGCTCATATTCAGAGGTGTTGTGTCTACTGTTAGCACATAGCCACATTTATTTTTATTATGCCTGTATAACCATATAATTATGGAAGAGCAAGTTCTGTTTCCTTCTGCTTCACATATCACAGGCAAATAGGCTGTGAAGATTTTCATGTGAAAATTTATCACCTATGATGAAACGAAGGGCAGAAAGAACATAGCTGGAGACTTCAATTTCCAGATCAAGTTTTTAGGACTTGAAGCTGCAGAAAACACTGCCTTTGGCATTTTAAGTATTGCAAGTTTAGATCTGGAGGCCAATGAGCGACAGAAACAATGAAAACAAATAGAAACAAACATGAAAAGGGTAAAAAACCTCTACACTCCCAAAACAAACCAAAGAACATATGGCAAACCTCTCCCTCTAGAGAAAGATGAGGAAAAGAATCAAACTTCAAAGGGTGGAGATTAATCACATTGCTTAGCGCACTACAGAAGGTTCTCGGACGCTGTAGCAGCGCAGATGCTACAGGAAAGTCATCTTCCGCAATTTCAGTTTTATGGTTCCAGGAATGATAAAGACAAGATGGTGCCAAACTTTTCTCAAAGGCACACACGGACAGACAAGGGGCAACAGATACAAGTTGCAACAAGGAAAATCTCAGCTAGCTAATCTTGAATCCCAGGTGCTTTGTATACCTCCTGCAGTACGTGGCTGCAGCTAACGAGTGTGGGGAAAGAAAGAGGAGGGAACGAGGGTCCTTTCAAACTGCATGGCTTTCACTCCATTCGCTGCCTTGCACATTCACGTTGAGCGTGGCTGGCCCAGGTCCATCTCGCATTGCCACTTGTCTTTTGAAATTGCTTGAAAAATACAGCTTCAATTATCAAAAAATAAAAAGGGGTTTTAAATTTTAAATGAAAGACAGTCATGAAATATCATGGGCATAATGTTAACTGAAATCCAGGAAGCATTAACTAGATGAGAAAGGTTTTATTAACACTTCAGTGAGGAGCCTACAAGGACACTTCTGCCAACATTTGCAATAGGGGAGGAAATACCGGGAAGGTAGTAATTATACCATGTAACCTACTCTCCTTGAAAATAGGAACAATATCATTAAAGGAGACTATCAAGGGCAAAGCGTTCACATTTGAGGAATAAGATGACAAAGTATGAGGTCTGCAGACTTCCCAGCCTTTTTCCTACCGAGAGGCAGGCTCCATCCGCTGGATCTCAGAGCTCAAGGGAAGGCATGGTCACATGAAGGAGCAGCACACCTCCATCTCCCTTTGAGCTTGGAACCTGCTAGGAGAAACATGTTCACACCTGCACCATGCTACAACTTTTCTCTCCTTTCTGACATCAAACGCAACAGCTCAGTGAGCAAGCAGTTGTTTCCGAAACAAGGGATCCCAGAGTAGGGAGTTATCCCACAGTTACACTGGCAATCCATCTGACTGTACGAGGGCAGAGTGTCCGAGAAAGGGACCAGGCGAACCAAAGTCAGGCATAAAATGAGATGGCTGACAAGTCCAATAATATAAAAATAGAGAATTTTTAAAAAGCAGGTGTTCAGTGGTATTGAATTTCCTGCACATAATTAAAAACATCACAACTGTGAAGTAGTAAGAATGTTAAAATCCTCAGTTATTAATAGCTGGCCCTGTAAATCAGAAGCTTAAACTAGCTCCCAGGCCACATCCTGAACTTCCATTCCGCACCCTACATACTTTGGAAATGGTAAGAAACAGAAGGCAAAACTCCCCCAATAAAACAGATGCATCTCCTCTGGGCATGGAAGAATTTGTGCTGCTGCTGTCACCTATTTCAGCCCAGACAAAGTTTGCACCAGCTTTTGTGCTGACAAGAGTCTCTCCCTTGCTGGGAAGGTATCACTCCCATCTTCGGTTTCACGCTCAGCAGAGCTCAGCAAGCCCGATGGTGCTTATTGGAATGACTTCAATGTAAAGTCTCCCTATCACAAGGATTGTTATCAAACCAATGCTTTGAAACTGGTGGCCTTGCTTAGTTAGCAGACAAAACTTAAAATCATAGGGAGGGGTTGTAGATCAGACCTACAGAAAGCATCGCACAACCTCCACCTGCTTCATATCTCACTCTGGCAGGGAGATTCTTATCCTCTTACCTATCCACAGACTCACCTTTAAGAGTTACATTTCAGGTATGCCCCATATCCTTTCACAAAATAGCAAAAATACTAGGTAGGGGGTTTTTACTGTAATTTTCACCAACAGATCTCCGTACACTTTGCCAAGACAATTACCGTCACTTCAAAAGAAGAAAAAGGAGGAAAGAAATAAGGATTAATGTTCAGTCACCCATCCAGCAGAGGCATGAACAAAATCCAGATAACAACCAGTGCAATGTTCCATCATTGGACTGACACATCCTGCAAACACACATGCAAAACCAGAATACCATAGGAGGAAAAAAAGCTAGTGAACGTCCTCTCCAGGTAAAACAGGATCAAGAAATATTTGATTAAAAAAACCCAAACAAACAACAGGAAATGTTAGAAACTCGGAACATCCAAGAAACATCTGCCTTCTGCTGCTCTTGAAACCACCACCCAACTTGCTCTTTCACAGCTGATGACTTCCATCAAGAGCAGAGTTCAAAACAGGCAGTGGCAGCTATATTTTAGCAGATACCAGGTGCTACAAATCATAGCACTATGAGGACAAGGGATGGAGCCAAGGAGGCAAGGAAAATATGAACAAAGTGAACTCCTTGGGCAGAAGGAATTGACTCGAAATGAATCCGCTTCTCCAGCGGACGGATCAGAAACACGATTTCTTCTGACATGGCCCTGCCCATAGACTTGAAAATGCAATTTCATTGTTTGGACATCCTGGTATTGAGACCCCACATGTAATTTAATCTGCCTTAAGCAGACACATTTTGTAATGTAATTTAAGGGAAAAAAGTTTGATACAAATACTCTTATTTAATTTCAAATTTGTGCTATTGGCAAAGGCCGTGCTAGCATCTTTTTGCCCCATACATTTGAATTAGATAGTTACTGGCTCTTTTTTGTCAATCACCCATGGATTAATTCCATTTCTGCCCTGTCTCCAAGTCCGATGTCATTAGAAGCAGGTGCCGAGACTGCCACTTTGGTTTCCTCTGCTCACCCTCCTCGTACATTAAACCAACCAGGAGGAGAACCTCAGCGAAGTACAACTTCCTCCTCTTTGACAAAGCAGACGTGAAACGTTCAGCAGACATAAATAGATATGCTCGCTTCAGAAAGCCTTTTCCTCGCAATTGCAGATGCTGCATATTTATATCCGGAGGGAGCTGGCTATCTACTTGAAAGGCAAACACAACATCAAAAAAGGCCTAATTGCACCAAACACATGGTTCAGCATCGCGCAGCACACAGGCAAGACGTTCTCAGGCCATAATGGCTAAAACACTGTTTTCAAATATTGTATATATCACAAAGGAGACATTCTGGATCTTGTTATTAGGCAGATATAAATTTAGGAGCAAGTTAAGGATCGCTGTAGTGCTAGCTGGAGAAACATGGAGAGAGCTGCTTTGTGAAGGGCAGCCACAGGGGAAGGCTGACGAGAGGGCTCCCAAGTGAAACCTTCCTGAACCGATCCCAAAATGTTCTCACCATGGTCCCTAAAGCCTACCCCAGGGAGGCCAGAGAGCTCTGGTTCCAGCCTTCTTCCACAGCTTTAGCCAGAGGAAGAGGAGAGCACCAGCACCACCACCTCTGCAGGCCTCCTGCACAGAACAGGGCACGGAAATGCATTCCCCTGTTTCCACATCGGGCTTGCGACTTCTGCTCAAGTTACAGCATATGTTTTTAAAACCCTGTTTTAAGCCCACATTATGGATTTTGTTGGTTTGTTGCCCTCACAGTTGAAGATGCATCTTTGCTCCTAATAGATCTCAGTGACATTTTTCTAGGCTAGATTACAGAGTTGTCTTCTGACAGAAGTCTCTTTTTTTTGAGAATACCAGCGATGGTGGAAATTACCAACAAACAGATGACAATCATGGGTGGCTGCATGAAATATATACTTTTATACGGAACTGCAACTTATTTAATCGAAGGTCCATGCTTTGGTGAGCAGAACGTGCCATGTGCCCATGTGCAGTATGAGAAAACTCCTGTGGCAATGTGGCACTGGAGTCCTTTCCATGCAGAGAAGGAAAATCTCTGATCTAATTTGGGGATAATTACAGGGGCATAAAGTAGGTCCTGTTCTTCACCATACCCCAAGAACTCAAAGAATTTCTCATCAGTTCTTTCAACAAGACTAAAGAAATCCCAAGGCCCTTTCTAAAGCTCCTACAGTTCCTTTTTCAAAGCAGTTGCAGCAATATGGAATATCAAGCGGAGAAAGCTAATCAGAACAATTCAACAGCAGAAAAGTTAAAAGAAAAGACCAAGGGAAAAATAAATCAATGCAGACCTGTAGGCTTTTACCAACCATTCTTTAAGTGAAATTAATTTGTAATGTAATTAAACTTTTCCCCAGAGGGACAGGTATAATTGAATTAGAGGTGCCTGGGTAGAGTTTCAGGGTTTAGCGGATCCTCCCAGACTTTACCACACTCCTCTCCCACTGCTACAGTTCACAAAACTCCTCATCAGTTCATTTCTAAGCACCTTCCATGAAACAACATAATTAGAATTGGCTACTTCTCTCTTGCTCTACATCAGACCAGCCAAGTCCTGCTCCTCCGTAGTGAAGTTCACTCATCATGGATTAACTTTAAAGCCATTTTTAAACTCCGTCACTCTCACATTTAAAGGATTTTGCCAAGTATTTCCAGGAGCTGCTTAAAATCCCCTGGTTTTGTGATATCTTGTTCTGCCTATATCTAATGGATTTGTGCACAAATCTTGGGCAGAACAGGACTTTCAAGGAGCATTCCTCGGGGGCTAAACCACAGCCGGGCTCGTTCAAAAGCGTGTTTGCTGCAGGGTTAAGCAGGCTGGCTGCGGTTTAGTGCATGCAGCAGGGAGAGGGGCCAAGCCCAGTCTCACCGTGATTGCAATAGCAAAACAACCAGTTAGTCCATGCAAAGTCCCACGTACCTTAAGGTGTAAAATATTCTCTGCATTCAATATTGAACTTTAGATTAGTAGGAAAGATTATGCTATGAAAACTATACCATCCCCCAGGAAAGCGGGCAGAAACCTCTAGGTCATTGCTAATGCAAAGACAGGCATGAATACAATACTACAGCTCATCATCCTGAAAAGCTGGGAGGGTTTGGAGGTACGGGCCTCTTGTAATTTAAGAGGTTGAACTTGTAAGCCATTTCAGCGGACAATCTTCAGAAGCTCTTTGTTCTAAAATTACGTTAAAATAGGTTTCTTCACAGAGTTTCCACTATACTATGCCATAAGACAGACCAGAGACAATCCTCCCTAGAATGAACCCATGGCACCTCTGCCTCTCGTCTTGGAGAAAACTACCTCTGGGAAAAAAAAAAAAAAAAAACCAAGAGAAAATTATCTAGAGTATCTTAGAATTTCCATGACAAGCATTCATTCTGCATCTCTGGCTTTTATTCGTCATGGTGGCTCATCTTGTACCACTCCCTTTAAAGACCCAATGCTTATACCCATACGAGAACATCCACAAAACCTATGATTCCTCAGATATTCCGGTTTTGTCTGTGACCCACCTCTGTGTTGCCCCTCACCAATTACAGTGTTGTTTCTAGCAGTGTTTATCTGTAGCCACTAGTATTTCTTTTAGTGAATCTAAGAGATGGATTTGTGAAGCACTTGTCCAGGTGTTTCCTTACTGACAAAGGACACTCAAGTATGACACGTAAATAGCAGTGCAACGATGCAAAGTGCAGACAAGATATGAAGTGCAGACAAGACACAGGAAAGCACGTATGGCTGGGAGGATGCTGAGGATTTATTTCCCAAGAACACATGGTTCTTTGGTGTCTTTCTGACTTTTCTATTAAAAATAAGTCAATGGGATCACTCATTCTTAGCTAGGTGGTACCCTAGCACCAAGAAATTAAAGTATGCTACCCAAGTGTTTCTGAAACGAGTTCACAATACTGGGCGTTATGGACACACGCAGAGCTCCTGAAAGAAGGATCCACCCTGATCCCTGATCCCAGGCACAACACAAATCCAACATTCCCTGTTTTTTGTCTTCAGCTAAGGCAGGTTGGGAGCCTAATCTGTGGCCTCTGTCCCAGATACGTTTCCCACCTGGAGGTGTACCTTTAATTCTAATCCACAGAAACATCCCTTCCCCTCCCATATGAGCACTAAGTAGAAGTTCCTGGCTCACGGATTTCTTTACGTTCTCTTAGAAGAGTTACTGCATAAGGTGTTCCTGAAACTGAGTTTGTAAATCTGAAGCCTTCTTTTTTGAGTTGAAAGACTTAAAAGTGGGGTTTTTTCTAGACATTTAGTCCTAATTCAAGAGGAAATCCTAAGCCTCAAACTTCTAATTACTCTGCCAATCTAGCTTATTATTTCCTCTGTTAAATTCAGGAAGGGAATAAGCAAGACTGACTTCTCTGTGTAGTCTGTCTCTCTTTTCAGTCTAAATCTTGCCAAAAAAAAAAAAAAAAACCACAAACCCAGAGTTGAAAGAAGTTTCTGTCCTTCTTATGCATCTCATTATAGCTCCAGTTACTTGGTGGTATTAAATATTTCAGCAAACATTAATAGGGAGTTTTTTGAAGTCAGAGCAGCTAGTATTCTTGACCTTCTAGGTCTATAAAGAAAAACTTCAAAAGTTTGCTTCCTTATAGTAAGACAAGACCTGAGGATCTGGGGCTAGAAATATTTAAGTATCTAATTTATATAGAAATCAAGTAAAATTAGGTAGATAAGTATCTTTAATGATCTAAGCCAAAATTATTAAGTTAGACTGTTTGAAATATTTTGGGGGTTTTTTTCCCAGTCTTCTGTTACTTGCCTCAGAAGTTTTACCTAACAAATTCTGAACTAGCCACATCTGAATATCAAGTGCTGAACAAAAGATTTGTTCCTGGCCATTTTATAGAGCCAGAAGTGGCCAATGCAGTGGCTCTGTCTTCCAGAAACAAACTCTCCGTCCGTTCCCTTCAGAAGGAAAAACTTGCAGTGTTCCACTTTCAGTGTCGCCATATCCTTACCGTACCAATTTCTACAAGTTTTCCAGCTCTAGGAATCATAGTCTACAACCTTCATTAAAATAAGCAAAAAAGCTCTGTCCCTCTGTGTACCTTCATGTTTTTTTAAAACAGGCTTCGTGAGCAAGTCTGCAACCTCAGTGTAACACTGTGACGTGTAAAGCCTTTGATCGCAGAAAGCTGCCTCCATTTGTTATTCATCATAGGACAAAACAATGTGCAATTTAAAAAAAAAAAAAAAATCATACTTCAAAGCACTTATAGACTGTCTGAGGCCTAAACTGATAGGCGACCACGCGAACCGAGCTGAAATAAAATGCACAAATACAGTATAATCTTCTGTATGGTATTATTTCTATCATTATTGCACATATTTTCACAGAAGGGCATCATGACATCTATCCCACCTAATCACACACCATTAGTAAGGAAGGCACGATTATCAAAAAAGACCTTCTGTAAAGTTGCAACCTTTTAAGGAATATGACAATAATCGCTACAACTGTAGTGAATTAGTGTATGATTCTATAAGCACAGATATTTTTATCTCCCAGGTAGCACTGGCCATTGCATGTGCTGCTACACCAGAGACATCGGAGCTGGCAGTGCTTTAAGTATGTCTGCAAGAGAAATCACCATGGATGCAGATCAGCTACAAAGTGGCACGAATTCTGCCGTTCTTTGGGCAGATGCTGATTAGACGGAGAAACCTGCCTTTACCCAAGTACAGAGCCCTTCCCCCTCCTTTCATAAAGCCTGCTACACAACAAATCCTCCTGCCGCGTTACAAGATTTAAATGTGGTTGAATCTGAAGTTTCAGATAACTTTTAGGATAACATTCCCATGTCAAACTAGTATCGTGTCCTGGTGGATTTTTTCTGAATTGTATGACTCAATTATTCATGAGTACTGGAACCCCTCATTCATGCATTTCTGACCCTCCTCTGAGGGAGGCAGAGGAAGCCGAAAACCAGACCTCGTGGGGATGTGGCAGCAGTGCTCAGGGTGATCAAAAATGCAAGACCACGTTAAGAGGAAAGGTGGAGTCGCCGGTACTCACACAGCGCAGTGGTGAGCTTCTCCGGCTGGTCGTAGTGCACCATCGCAACGCAGAGTGTGTTGAGGGCAACCACGCAAAGGACGATCCAGTAGAAGCTCTGAGCTTTCACCATGCGCCGAATGAAGAACCGGAACATTTTCTCTTTCCTCCTGAAGTAGGATGAGCTCTCGTTCTTCCCACTCTTCAAACTGGCACGGGCAAAAGGAGACCCTGGGACAGAAAGAAGAGTCACCACACCACACCCCGGCAGGCGAAAGGCTGGCGGATGCTCCTGGGCACACAGACCCTCTCCCAAGCACCAGAAACACGGCTGAGCAGAAAGCTGGACACATTGACCATGGGCTGAGCAAGGGCATCTCGCTTGCAATGACATCATGAGGGATGAAGGCTGGGATTTTAAAACTTCATGAATGAATGCCCAGCTCCTCCATCTAAACAAAGTGGCCTTCCAACCCTTTGAAGCCATCTGGATTGTCCCAGTTTAAGTGGGACCGGTTCCTGCTTGACTGGAGGGACAGAAACTACCAGGCACAGTGGTATTTCTGCCCGTGGTGTGGAGCACATCCTCTGGGAGCTGGGTAGCTGGCAACAGGAAAGCTGGTCCCTATTTGCCCTGCTCCAAGGACCAGGCAAAGACCCAGCCCTTACTACTGAATTGAGTGAAGTCTCCTTATTTTACTTTCCGACTTCCTGTATTTCTACAGCAGAGGGCTCAGTCTGCCTCCACGCAGCATATTTTGGGTGCAGCTACTCATTTGTATCAATTCTGCCTATATCAGCTACGTTTCCACTCTGGTCTGAAATCCTGGTAAAGAGTCAAATGTTTTAACAGTAGGAAGCTGACGGAAGAAATGATTTCTAATGTAAGCTCTCCCCCTGTGGTAGCAGGCACTGTTCAAACAAATGATGAAAAGGCAATCTCCAGCCAGTTCTAAGGCAGGGGAAATCAGCACACGTTAGTAATAAACACATGCATCTGTAGGAGTTCCTCTGCAATGGCTGCAGACGCTGTTGCAAGCAGGGCAAATCGTGACTGCTGCAGGCTGTCCACTACCTTTTCACATTGTGGTGACACCCCTCAGAAATTACTAGCGAACCTTCTTTCGAGATGGTTTGTGGCAAGGTAATATGCCATTGCCCTTCCCTGTCATGGGATGGAGCCTCCCAGCACGTAGGGCTGACCAGGACACACACCGTCCTGTCTTGGACCAAGCACCGTGAGAGCAGGTGACTTGCATGGGCTGTTGTTGGAGGTGGCCAAGTTACATGAACAAAGTGTTCTGGCTGTGGCAGCCAAATTTTTGAGTGTGCTCGCTTACATTTCAACACTTGGAAGGAGTAGGGATCTCACCCCGTTTCATCCTGCAATAACACCAAACACAGCACCCCTAGAAAGGATGAAGCATCCAGATGTGACAGCGATGGGTTCTCCAAGCCTCACAGCTACACAAGAGCATGCTGCACCGTATCCCCAATAGAAAGCAAGCTCTCTGCTTCACTTCACTTTTCTGGCCATCCACCAACATGCCAAATGCAGAGCTGGCCCTGGCCGGGCTTGGAACAAACTCCTTGCAGAAAAGCTCAGTGTGCTGGTTCTGTTAGTTTGATAATCCTCCCTTTGGCAGGTTTTTAAAAAAAAAAAAAAAAAAAAAATCATAGTGCTCATCTATTGCTTTAAGACAACAAAATGAACTACAGGTTAAGGTATAGGCTGCGCTGTATCTTAATACTGTTTAGTGGGTTAAGACCTCTCAGATACTCAAGCCAGTCTATACTCTCAGATTTTCATGGGAATAGTCTGCTGCCTTTTCATCCCCTCTCTACTGATCTTCCAGAAAAGAAAAGCAGAAGTATTTAAACTGATCTAAATGTAGAAAACATCCACTTCTCCAGACTTCTCTGTCTGGCAATCAAGACAGCGTCCTGTGCCTGGTACAGCGTGGAGGGCAGGAAGCCAGAAGGAGCCAGCATCTACTGCTGCACGCTTATTAGTGCAGAAAGAAAGGCTGAGAGTTAGGAGGAAAGAAAAGAATAAACGTTAAGAACAACTCCAGAGAACACACTGGGAAGTGTTTACCACTATAGAGCTTTATAATGCAATTATAAGGCTCATTGAGGTACTTGTGTTTGAATTAAAGTGCAACGTATTCAGTCAACGGCCAGCAAGAGACCTGTCAAAGTCTCTACCACTCTGGTCTGCATCTTCACGCTGCACTCAGTAATTATATTGTTAGTTCTTCCGCAGGCCTTATGCTCCCATCAGCAAGACATTATAGGAAACCATCCAAAAAAACCTTTTCTCAAAAACATGTTCTTTATGCATAATTGCCCATATGATCTGATTGTTTATGTTATGCAGAGTTTCAGCCTTTTCAGGAGCCTGCAGAAGTGTCTGCTTCATCCATTTCTTCTTTTCTGCCTTGTTCCACAAATCAAAATCAAAAACACTTTTCCCAAGTGGGTGAACCACTCACAGAAGGTGGAAAGCACTGCTGTTATTTTCCCTGCCATATGCTCCCGAGACAGTTCCCAGCTCTGCATCAGATTATCCACAAGTCCAGATGCTCCGTCATCCGTTGCCACCTGAAATGCTGAATTCAAAGATCTGTTTGCGTGGCATGGGTGCCCAGAGCCTGGAGGGACTTGGATGTGAATGCAAAGATCTCATAATTATTGCAACCATGAACAAGTGTTCCAAAAATGACCATTCCTTGTTATCCATGCAGGGATCCGAGCTGCCCAGAATAAAACAAAACAAAAATGCACACGGTTGCTGCATTTTTGCCCTCTTTCAGCAGCAAACCTCTCACAGAAGTGTCAGCAGTTTAGCCACAAAACCTGCAGCCTGCTCAGCCTGGGGGATTGTGGCAGTTCAACAGTAGGTGATGGTGTCAGTAACATGCTGAGCAACATTCGTTTCCTGCAACCAGGTCTTCAATTAAAGGGAAAAAACCAATCCAGCAGCAGCTGTAATCTCTTAAAATGTTAATGCCAAATTTCCAAACAGCATTTTGAGGCACTCATGCTTGCAAGCTTATATGGACATGTACTCTCAAATGTACTGTTTGTGCTGCTACTCTTATGCATCCCAGGATTTGCTGCTCTGTGGTAACTGGGGTGCCAAGACATTTCTTTGGAAGATAATGAGAACATCTGCTGCTTCAGCAGCAAAACGAAATACAGACTCAAACAACAGGGATAGGAATAAGCAAAATAGCTAACTCCAAAGCAGTCAGGAAGATGTCTCCCCAGACAGCAAGGAAAAGCCCACGACTGAAAGGTCTTTCTGCTGATATCCAAAGAGCTCCCCTTAGACGGGGCGCTGTCTGCTCGGAGCCTGCCTCTCCTTGCAAGCCCCAGACCTGCCCCCTGCCTCTCCACCTGGCAACGTCTCAGGAGGGAACGAGCTCTCTGTTAACTGCAGAACAAGCAGTACCTCTGTAGCCTGACAGTGTCTTATTGTCCAGAGCTGAAGATACCAAATTCTCACCATCAACGCTACACTATGCAGGATGCCACACTCTGCGCTGGAGATATGTGGGTAATTGCATACACACAGGTGTGTATCTCCATATCTGGCTTTAAAAATGTAGAGAATTGCTTTAAGATCGTCTTCTATGGCAAGAACGAGAGAATTAGGGCCACTGCCCAGCATTTCCCAGCAACCATTCACATGGCAAAGGCTGCAAAACCAGACGCTGTGCATTAGTGGCAGATGTGACTAAGCGTCCACTGCCTCTCCTCCCTTCAACGGATGAGGCTTAGCAGTATCGTTTGACATATTTGGGTTTCATTAGCATGAATGAGCATGTTCCAAGCAGAATCACAGCATGGCCAACGCAGCACGGATTCTCCAAGCGTTTCGGCAGGGCTCTTTTAAAGGGTGCAGCATGCAATAGCTGAGCAGGGCAGCGTGGGGGAGAGGGTGAAGCCACGAAGCCATTTGCTTTGGGAAGTTGAGTGCTGCTGCAGGAGCAGTGATAATTCTCCTTCTTGAAACTGCAACTTCTGGAGCAAAGGAGCCGCTCGGAGGAAACATGACATGAACACGTTTACGTGGAGATCTAAACCTCGGGGAATGCGAAGCCAGTACTCACCAACGGAGCAAATGTCTGTGAAATGGTCCTCACCTTCTTCAGCATGAATCAGGTCGTTTTTGCTCTTCTTTATTGCAGCTCTTTTCAACACTGTGTGCAAATTAAAGAGAAAATGCCCCGTGAGCATTCAGAGTGGATTCTCACTCTCCCTCCCTTCACTCTCCAGGGCCAGCATTTACTTCCCAATGCCAGCTTAAAGCTCTCACACAAGGGTAAGCTGGAGCAGATCAGACAACCTACAACCTTGCAGGGCCTCTGCATGCTTCAATGCCAGGGTCAATTATTTATTTAACCTTCTAGATCTTGAAGGTTTGCCAGGCACAGGTCTGCACGCTTGCACTTCACCCCAGCAGATGCAGGAGGGTGGGGGAGTCACTGCGGCTGCTGGACCTTTTAGCACAGCAGAAAGGCTGGGCAGGGTCATCGAATCTTTCTGAGCCCCAGTGGGCTATGAGATGAGTGCTTCTATCCATTAAAAACATTAATGCTGTTTACAGTGTGCACCATTAAGAAGTTAGCATTTACGGTGCTCGGATACAGTTTACCACAGAGCAATGCCTTAAGCAGCAGAAAAGCTATGTGGAAAGCAACTGCCACAAATCGGTGAGCATACTCTTAATAGTACCCACTGTACAATTCCTTCCCTCCGGGGATGTCATAACGCTTTGAAAACACACTTTGTCCAACAGCTTCTTTTGCAGGGAGGGCAAACATCGCTACACCGTTTTACTCGACAGGGAAAGAGAGCTGCACCCTAAGGCTCAGAGAGGTCTGCACTGTTCACCCAGTGCACGAGGGCTAACGCAGGAACAGCGTCGACACTGGTCCCATGATCACCTACCTGCAAAACCTTGAGAACTAGCAGAAAAAAATACGTTGATACAGTTTTGTAACAGCTTCAAGACATACAGTAACTAAGCACCATTTGCTATCAGCAGTAAGACACCCCACGGTGTGGTGATACATACTGTTCAGTAGGCACACACAGCAAACCCACTCACTCTGCAGCGACTACCCTGGGGGTAGGTTCGTACGAGAGGCTCCCCTCACCCTACACAAATTTCCCTGCCTTGACAGAGAAACGGATGCGCCTCTTCCTCCGCAGCTAAAGCAAGCGTTAGTGCTTTTGTCACTTCAAGGAAACATCCAGAACATCACCCAGGTTCGGAGAGGCTCGAAGAGGAGAGGATGCTCTGAACCTGTGGCCTGGAGCCAATTTTTTGCAAATAACAGCTTTTGCTCTTTTCTTCCCACCCAGCAGTAGGCTGAATCCTCAGTCCCAGCAATACCAGCTTTTGGGTCCTTCAGGCTGCATGTGTCCCAGTACACTCCAGCATGTCCGGGGCCATCTCCAGCACTGGAACATCACCAGCCCTGGGAGTAAAGTTTTACAACACTCCCTGGCATGAATTGAGCACCTTCTTCTCTATCTTCTCCCTGCAAAAACTCCTGCACGTGTTTAGCGATTAGGTCGTGCCGTCTCTACAGGCACCTTGGATGCAATGTCCCGCTGTTTTGGAGACTAAGACACTTTACGAGCATAGATGTGGGCTGCTCCATACCAGTTGGCTTCAAGGCTGGGAACATTGCTGGGCTCCTTTAGCTTACTAGTATAGAGGGAGCCTTAGTATACCTGGGTCTTTACTCCATGGCCTACACCCACCTCTAGTTCACTTACACCACTCAGCTTTTCGGGCTACTCTTCCAGACACTCATTTCAACTCGAGACTAACAGCCCTGGCTGCACCCACGTGCTGGACAAACTTCCCAGGGCACACACACCCACGCACCCGCACACACGCACAAAGATTTGCCAAGCACACCTCAGCCCTGACCTTCTTCAGCCCCAGCTCTTCCATCCCCGAGTCCTCCCCGAGCACAGGTCACCAGGTTGGCCAAGGTGGGCTAGCAGCTGGGCGCCTGATGCCCCAAGGAGCCACGTGGCTCGGAGCAAGGTGCAAAACCACCCGGGAAGCATCGCCGGTGACCTGGGCGTGCGGGGCTGCGGGGGAGAAGCACTGCCCCGCTGTGCCGCCTAAGCCCCTGGTGATTTGCAATCCACTCACTGTTGTAGCTGCTGCCGCTGCTAGTCTCTGCCGGTGCCGTGCCTTGTTGAATCGGCCCTTCCGAGGCGGCCCTCCCTGACAGTGAATGGGAGGAGAAAAAAAAAGAGGAGGGAAAGGGAGGGGAGGGGAAAGGAGGAGACATGGGAGGACGAAAGATGGTCAGAAAAGGGAGAGGGAAGAATCTTTAACTGAACTTTGACTGGCTGTCACATCCTAAGAGCTCATCGGTCTGGAGGCACAGGGAGAGCAGCCCCCGTAGCCTCGCTGCACCTGTGTCCGAAGCTCGGTACCTCCAGCCGTCCTGCAATGCTAGGGTCACACGTCGGAAGATAGGATCACCACACCCTGTTATGTCTTACTGCTTACAAGTAACAGGGGTCTTAGTCTCATTGTCAAATCCATTTGGAAACCTCGGTTTAGAGCCCTGCCTTCTCTCGGCCAATGCATTACTCCTCTGGCATCCGCTCTGCAGCCTACCCCCGCCACAACCTGTGCGTAGACACAGCCAGCCATGCTCGGCAGAGGCTGACGGGTGTCCCCATCACGCTGCAGTCCCACAGGCAGCGTAGGGACCGACAGACCCCAAGGGCGGATCCCCATCCCAGTGTGGTGTGTCACATAACTGCTCATCATCCACCTGCAACCTCAAAAAGACCCGATACGGGAAAAGGGACTCTTTAGCCCGACTTATGCCAAGTGCATGCAAGAGCACGTTCCTCACACCCTCCTGGTTACAACGGAAAGCCATGTCAGTGTACAGCAGGTGAACCTCTCATGTATCACAGGAGGAAATCTGCACAGCAAAATGACCTACCGTCCAGAGGAGATTTCTCTTCCGCGTTCTTGTCTTCCTCTGCCAGCATGACCTCCTCTGTAAAAGGAGAAACAGCAAGGTTCAGCCTCAGATTTATCACATCCCAGCTCTAAAACCAGCTGAGCTGGATGCAGCAGGCACCTGTCCCAGCTGCTACCAACCTTACCCCGTTGTATCACCCAGTTACACCAAGTCTGTGGAGGAAGGGATGGCTCAGAGAGCCGTGTTTCTTACCCTGTGCCCCTCTTGCACAGGGGGAGGCGGCCAGACAAGCCACTGGAAGACTGTAGCACTTCCTCCATGATTTCCCTCTTCACAATGAACCACCCACTGCAGTTTCTTTACCCAGCTATCTGGAGAGCAAGAACCTTTCTTCAGACCCAAGCAAGTCCACAAGGCTCCACAAGCCAGAGGATGGTCCCTCATGCCCAGCCATGTTGGAGACACTGTTTGAGGAGTGAAAGATGTTCTACACCCATTGCTGCTCTTCTGTCTCCATCAATAAGGCCAGGACTCCAGCCCAGGGGAAACGAATCTCTGTCTCATGGCACGGGGTAAGACAAGCAGGGCTGACTGCTGCATGTCAGCTGTGCCACATTGCAGGGGACAGAGTGTCGCCAAATAGCCATTGGATCAAATCTTTGTCCAAATAAAATCCACGGCAAAGTAGCCATGGGGGAGTTCTGGTTAGCACTGTTCAGGTTGTGCAATATGTGCAAGACCGCCACAGTTGGTTTTCCATTGCTGTATAACTGATCTCCAAAATATAAGTTTATACTTTCCTACAGTAAAAGAATTCAGAAAACACTGAAAAAAACAACCCCCCAAACCCGACTCATTTTTATTTACATGAAAGACAACCAAATGCTCTGGGTGAACCTGCTCAAGTGGGGGGGTTGGACAAGATGATCTTCAGAGGTCCCTTCCAACCCCAACCATTCTGTGAAATTTCCTGAGGTTTCACAACGCAAATGTCATCACCCCATCGATTTGCAGCACACACCACACTGTGCCAATACTTGAAACCATACAGTCCATACAGTCTGAACCACAGATTTTAGCTTGCCGTTGTAAAATTATGTAAGGATTTTCTTCTAAAGGACAATTGAAAGCAAACAAAATACTGAGTTGACAGCTGGTAAACTGCACGCTTCCTTGTATTACTATAAATGACAAATTCTTTCACATGTTTGGCATAGATGTAATTTGGGATCTTACCAAATCATCTGACACTGTGTTCCCACAAAATTTTGCTTTAAAGTCCATTTAAGCCAGCCTAGATGGAAGGCTAACTAAAAAAAAAAAAAAAAAAAAAAACCACCCCAAACAAACCACAGGCAAACATCAAAGTGTGTAGCTGAAAGCCATCTGGAAGAATACTAGAGGGATCAGCACTACCAAACAAGCCTTATATAATCTCTTTATTAATCATCTGGGAGAGAGAGTGAATGATACATTAGTAAGACAACAAACTGAGAAGGCTGAAAAATAATATTCAGGACTGAGGAAGACCTGAAACCCAAGCAGAGGAGAACAAAATAAGAAAATGCAAACTAGCGCACCAGAGACATGGAAGAGGGTAAGGAAAGTAATGGTGGTTACAAAGGGTTAAAAAATGTCAGGTGAGCCAACAATTTTGAAATGCATGAAATCCTTCCAAAAACCCACAAGCCAATACAATTCAGGTGTTCTCCAAGGCTCCTTAAAACAGGTCAGAAAACTGAAATGGGCTTTTTTGATAGTTCAGAAGAGATCTCTCTCAAACAGACACCTCAGAAACCAAAAGGTTCTTCCAAAGTCTTGTCTTGGGAAAAGATGTACTGGTGTTTTGGGGCTAAAAATATGGAAGGAGTTAAATAACATTTGACTGGCCATGACTGGCCTAAAAATGTAGAAGGGATGGTTTAGATATGGAGAGCTCTTCCCAAAGGCAGCCGGACAAAGGGCCTCCAAATGTGAAACACAAAGCAAACCTGTGCTGGCAGGAGCATGAGCTCAAGATGCTAATACAGTAGACATTTTCCTATGGATTTTTTCAAAGCCTACATTGCTCACGGAGTGTGATTTTAAAAGCTTTCTGTCATATCTGAAGGTGATGTACACACATCGCTGCACAGGACTATGTGTAAAAACAAATCTAGCTCCTAGTAACAGGAGAGTCAATAATGCCACGCAGATGTGCCTGCGCTCTTTTGGATCTGAGGACTAGTTCATTCATCGGTACTTTGGGGTCCTCCGTTTTGTGCTCCTCTGCACAACACAGGTGTGGGGTTTTTTTCCTGTGCTACACGCTAGCAAATTGCAGTGAAAATTCAAAACCATTTGGAGTGGAGTGTACATTTAGGTCTTGCGACAAAGAGCAAGCACAGGAAAGCAAGCACATCCCAGAGGAGCTCTTCTGCTACTCCCAGAAAGAGAAGCTGACTTTTAGACGGCATTTAGTAATTAAATGGACTAATACAAGCTACTGCAGGGAGCAGACACACTGCCATGCAGGTGGTGAGCAACAAAAGTAATGAGCTAGCAAAGGTCAGGAGACAGGCAGCTGTTCTTCAGGGGTACACCCAGATGAGTGCAATGCAAAAGGGCTGTGTCCGCAGAAGGAAGATCTGAGCCAGACCCAGCACACTTACTGGTCAACGCTCTGAGGGTTGTTGGTTTCAGTCACATCTTGTTAAAAAAAAAAATTAAAACAGGCCAAGGAAAGAAAGAGCAATTTTGCTTAGCTGGAAGCCCAATTCTGCGCTTGATTCGTATCAGTGCAGGAAGAACACCATCATACTGGTTCCTTTCAAAGATCTCCAACGCTGAAAAGGAAGAGAAATTCTTCTTTTCCCCTGTTTCCGAGTAGCCTCTTGTTTTGCTTGTTCCTGTAATAATTTGTTACAACTCTCCACTGTCCTTTGGGCAGCAGGGGAGGAACAATCCTGAGTCCCCAGATCACCTCTGGGGACTGTGAACTGTATGAATACATTATCATCGTGATTTGCAACGGTGTACTGATGCCATCCGATGTTCCAGTGCCACCTGTGTCCCCATGGCCGGACTGATGAGAGGTTTAGCCGTACTGAGGATTCAGAAACCAGAGTGATAAATGCCAGTGGGACCTCAGAATTTGTCAGGTGTGACAATTTGATATCAACATATCTTCACCTACAAAGCACACACTCTTTCAAGACAACTCTGCAAACCAGCTGAGCCTTTGCCCCAAATTCAGGGCCCCGAGTTGGTGCCCAAACATATCTCCATCCATAGACATACCTCACCAGGGCTCAGTTTTACCGTTCCCTTAAAATAAACAAACGCCAGGTTTCACCTATGCAATTCCCTCAAGCCTGACTCCCCTCTACGACTGCTCCCCAGTTCTCTCCCTTGATAGTCACTCCTCTCTGTCTTGTATCCTCTGGGAAACCAAAGGACCACATCTACCCTAGTGGGGCTTTATGTGGTTTTTAAAGCCTGCTAAAAAGACAGCTCAGCAGGCTAGTCATCATTGCTAGGGTTCTTTTTCCAACCATACAGCATCCTAAGCAGAGGATCAGAAGTTGCATTGCCTTTAGTCATCACTGTAACACAGAGACTGGAAGGTGATAATTAGGACACCTGAAAAACCTCCAAACAACAGTGCCTCTACATGAGAAGAAATATTCAACAAAGAGACAGTATCAGATCAGCAACTTCTAGCCTCCAAGTAAGGCACAGAGGCTTCGCTAGGATATCAGAGTGAGAGGTGTCTCAGCAGTAAGATTAATTGCTGGTCATTAAGTACTGACAACGCACAGCATGTTACAGGACTGGAAATAAAGGCAAACCTTATACTGAGGAACTGGCAAGCTGAATGATACAGGCAAAGCAGCAGAGAAACATGGTGCCCCTTCTCTTTCTCTTTGGCATGGGGAGATAGGACATTGTGGGCTCAAAAGAAGAGCAGATTACAGGAAATAATTCACATTCAACAGGCAACAGAAGTTAGAAAAAAGGAAGAACAACTGAATTTAACTGCTGAAGCTTCAGACCTGTTAAACAGAAAAAGTGAATAAAAATGCATCCCTTAGAAGAAGCTGTCACACTCTCATGGGGAATTCTAATTTGTCTTTCTGGCAATTATCCCCTCTTGCCATCTTGCACATGTTGCTGCCCTTTTTCATTGATGTAGGTGTCTTTTCCCAGCTGTATCAAGGGGCTTGTTGCTCTGTTTCTTCTACAGAAAGCTGAAACCTGAGGTTCATAAAGCTTTGTCATGTCAAGGAATGGCATTCAAGTTACAGTGAGCTGGAAGAGAGAGGTTAAATCCATTCCCAAGGCCTGCTTACTCCAGGAGAAAAGAAACACTCAGAATCAGTGCTGTGTGAAAGAGATGGACTTGGAAAGAATTAAAATGCAAAAGACATGCAGCTTGATTAGCTCTGAACTGAAAGACTTCTAGTCTCTGAGCAAAGTGTTTTCAAAATGATGCATGTCCTTGTAAGATAAGAGAAACATCTTCAAAAGAATATTTGTGGGCTTATAAGCGCTTTACTCTGTGCAGAGAACTTCTAGTTCTCTGCTCTCCGTTGGAAATGCAGCATGACAGTCTAATAGTTGCTACAGTTTTGAGGAGTTTAATGGAGAAAGCAGCAGTGGCAAAATCATTTGCATGGATTGCATTGCCTAGCTTCACCACTTTTTAATTCTTCTGAAAGGCACAATTTCAAATTGACTTGCTACTGCCTTTGCACAGAGCACAGCGAAAACATGGAACGAAGAGCAGAGCCTGTCCCAGCACGCAGCAGGTGGAACAGCACAGGGTTTGCTCGTCACCAACAAGACTTGATTTGATATTGGTTGCTCTGAAGAGGAGGTGTTTGGGGAAGAGAACTGTTGTCTCATGCCTAGAGGAGTAACAGTGTGAAGCGTTGCTTTTTACACCTACATCAGCTGACTTCTAGTGGTGGGAAGAGTTGGTCCCTTTAAAGAATTTACTAAAATCCAGACCGTTGACTTCATACTTCAAGAATAAATTTAAGATTACGGGTCTGTTTCTAACTGATCCATACAGTTCACTTCTAAACGATACAGAAAGTCAATGTTTATGAGCTTGACATGGCAGTTACCATACGAATTTTTGGCCTAAATTCTGTGAGATGGAAGAAATGATAGGATTTGATCATTGCTTCTGGCCTGTAACTCACACTAGTTTTATAAGACTGAAAATCTTACAGATTTTGTAAAAACTTACAGTTTTATAAGTCATTTAAGGTGGCACAACATTTCTTCTTGACATCCTCAAAAAGACTCTACTGAGTTGCAATTTTCCTTGCTTAGTCTTGGCCTCATGATATGGGATTCTTACATAAAATCACCTGTTATCTCATTTGAAAATATTTAAACCCTCCTGACTACCCTATGTATTCATTCTTCAACATGCACCTGGGAAATAAGTAGAGCCAGAAACTTCATACCTGGCCTCTGTATAATCCTAAGTGAAGAAAGTCAATTCAAACTCTAAGGAAATTGGTCAGACCATGGGTTGATCTTTTTCTTTCAAGTCATGCACATCTAAATTCAGCACTTCAGCACATTATCTGTGTTATAATTTTCATTCCCCAACCCTTTGTTAAGAAGGCATTTGTTAAGCACATCAATAACTCAAGCAGATATGCTGCTGACTATATTAAACAATCCACATTTAAAACAGCCTGAGCTATGTTTGCTTCAGTTTCAACCACAGCTGCACTTCTGGTGATTTATCAACAGTGAGCTGGCACCAAAATCTTTCAGCTGTGCCAAGGTACCTCATTGAAAATTTCACAAGCACTTTTTATTAATATTTCCTTCCTTTTTATACTCTCATTTTACCACTGGAAAAAATTTAAAAGTACCACCAGAAAAAAAAAAAAAAAAGAAAAATGTAAAAGTCAGTTACTCAAGAGCCAGGCTATTAAAGAAGTTTCATTCTTACAACACAAATGTAAGACAAGTCATTAGACCATGTCTGGAACACGTTTGAGTCAGACAGCACTGAAGAGGTAGAAAACAAGACCCATTGTATTCTTCTGGAGGACTAAACAGCCTACAATTTCAGTGTAAGAAAGGGTTGATAGTAAACAACCCCAAAATTTTATGTGAACTGCCTTTTTAATGCATGTGTACAGCAAGAGGTAATATGACATCATTCAGATTACGAATAGAGAAGGCTGGGAGAAACGTTAAAGACACTCGAGTGGTCAATACATAATGAGCACAATGTTAAATCAAAATCATTGTTGACAAACAGGAGGTAGTGTACGGATGAAGGAGAGATTTTAGGCACTCAGTACTTTCATTGGTCCTAAACCAGTTACAGCCCTTGAGGTAAAAACTTGAGCACTACCGAGAACAAGGAAACCTTTCCAGCTCCAGCAACTATTCAGAAAATGTAAAACATTATAGAACAAAACCAATCAGATTAAGTATTAAGATGCCGCTTTACAAATCACTGGAATGCAGCTTCCCACTCTTCCCACCTTGCATCGAAAAGAAATGAGAAAAAACGAACAAACAAAATGCTCAGGGAGGATACTATAAATGTTAGAAGCCTGGAGAGCCTTCTCTGGGAAGAGAGGGGATTGAGCAGATTGGTTTTGCATGCTTTAGAGCACAAAAAATAAGATGAAACACGGTAGAGAGAGATCAGAGAAAGAAAAGTAAGAAAAATAAACACAAAGTGCACTCCTGAGCTCTTCCTCTCACTGCAGAAAGGCAACGTATTCGAAATCGAGGACAGGACATACTGTTTGGTGGGTTGGTTTGGTTTTTAATATCAAACCAACTGTTAACATGCGGAACTCCTTGCTACAAGATTCAGTGAGGTCAAGGATGCCAGAAGGACTTAAAAGCAATTAAATATTTGCATGAATAATAACAAAATCCTTCAGAGTTACATTAAAGCAGAATACCAAGAGCTTTTGCTCTTTCTTTTATGTAAACAGCTTGTTACATCTCACTGCCTGGGGCTGTTGCAAGAGATTTCTGTACAGGCTGGCCTGTCTGTGACCGTCCTCCCCGGCTGTTTTCCTCCCCCCACCCAAGCAGTTTGCTGTGGCCATTGTCCCGCACCCGGTCCTGGACAAGGAAGACTGATGATCTAGTTCAGAAATTCATGATCATTTCATAGCTGAAATCCTGGCCTCTAAAACAGAAATGGGAAATCCCCATCGATGGCACAGTCCCAAATTTCAGCGCCTGAATTCTAAACGCTCAGTTCTCTGTTTTGGTTAGCCTTCACACTACCTTCTGTGTTCAAAGATTTACTAACACTGCTAAGTTGATTTTAATTATTGTTATTATTCAGCTGTACTAGGAAGCTTTTTTTAATATTCCTATTGTATTTTCAAGAATGCCTTTACAGAATATTTTTATTATTCCGTGATTCAGCCATTTTGCATACACTTTCCTGTTCTAGAAAGCCTTCTGGATCTTCTGTTATTAGACAGAATAAGAAGGTGGGCATTTTACAGCAGTTTCACTCTATACTGATGCAGCATTTATTCAGCACTGGCAACACAGAAATAGAATAGCCAGCCATTCCCACAGGGATGCAAAGTTGGACCAGAGATTCGCTGTATAACTTCTCCACCTCAACTTTCAGACAAGTTCAGCTAATGACCTCTGCATAGCTCTTCTTGGCAGAACAGTCACCGAGATGAAACGAAGCAACCCACATCCCTGCAAGGGAATCCTCATCTTTATTTTACCCATGGGGAGACCAAGATTTAGAGACTGAGAAATCACGAGAGCCTTAAAAGCAAGATGGTACTAGAGCCAAGGGAGAACCACGGTGCACTCTGCCCCAGCCACTGGATAAACCATTAATTAATATGAATTTGAGGTAGCACAAAAACTGTAAACAAATGGGAAGACAAATTAGAAATGGCAAAAGCAACTGATTCTTTTTTTGAATCCTACAGAACCACAGAATGAAGCGTGGTTACCTAACTGAGGACAGTTGCTGTTGAACAGTCACAGTGGATAAAAGTCCGTCAATACGACTGGCACTCAACTGTCACTGTATAGCGCTACGGGGAAATAATGGGTTCAAGCCACCATATAAACTGCTGCTACTTCTTCCTATTTCACATTTTAATGCTCCAGCCTTCTCCCTCTCTGGCCAGGTTGTCAAAACTCATGCCCAGACCACAGCCGCCTCCCCAGTGCTCCCGGGGGGACCGGCAGCAGGGCAGAGCCCCGCACCCCGGGCACACAGGCTGGCGGAGCGCTTCAGAGGAGAGAGCAGAAGCAAAGCAGCGGAAGCCATGTGAAAATGCTCTTCTAAATACTGCACCCAGGTTGTGCACATAAAACAGAAGCCGTAAATCCAGAAAAAGAGCCACCTATGCACAGAATAGCACCGGGATGCTCCCCCTCCAGCGTGTACGCAGCGTATGCATGTGCAATAACGCAATGAGTTGTTGCGACCATACAATTACTTGCTTACGCATGCATGTTTTAGCGCATCAAGCCTCTAGCATCAGTATGGATTTCAAAACAAGGAATGATGACAGGGCTTTTAGTATGGTGCCGGCCCACGGTTTAGTAGCACCACAGAGCGCCAGTTCTGACACCGGTCTATCGGCTGACATCAGGTAAGTCACTATATAACATTGGATCTCACTTTCCCCATTTGTAAAGGGCAAGGATGAACTTGACCTGCCTAGAAAGGCACCTGAAAATCTATTTGAGAAACCACCGCTTCTTTTTCTCCCCATCATTGCTTTAAAAGGCATTTTCACTGTACTGAGATGTTTCAGCTTCTCAGAAAAGCAAGCAAGGAAGCAAATTAGCCCCAGAAGTTTTCTTGATGTTATGTGAATGAATTGCACTGTGGTTATGTCAATATATATATCAGCTACCCTATAATGCAGAAAGGTTATTGGTAATCTTTACTGTCCGATAAAAAAGAAAAGAAAAGCATGCCATTTTTTGTTAAATTAGTGGGTTTGGATCCTTGTTAAAGTTCCTCATGACTTGCAATAAAGCGCAATGTTCAGTTATAATAGTTATAAAACAATGTTAATATGTGCTGGGGTGAGTTTCACAAGAGTGATCTCTGTAGCTCATAAAAATGACACTCCCGTGTATTTTACCATCATAGCAGGAGAGGCTTATAAAACAGCTGTGGTGGAAAGTAAATAAAATATAAATGACTCATATAAGGGAACGGTTTCCCCACTGTGGAGACTTTGGGCACTGTATCACTTTTTATATTATACTGTATTAAGACAATTGCTTTGATCTCAGCAATAAAGAAAGTTGGCCTAGCTCCTTTATTTTTGCTTAACCAAACTGAGATCTTTTGCAATAACTTTAGTGTGACTGCTCAGAAACAAGCCCAACGAAAATAACAAGTGCTGGCTGGGCGCTCTCTAGTCGTGCGTTACGTCGATAGCCAGCAATACTGAGGACTAGTTCTGGGGCCCTTGTCCTGTGTCATCACCAGACTCTACTTGCTACAAAACATATTGAAGCAAGATCAGGAGATCTCTTGCCTTACCTGCTTTGAAGATCCACTCCAAGTATCCGTTGAGTTCCCGTTCAATTTGCTGCTGCCTACGGAGTTTCAGGAAAGCTCGACGATTTTCTACCCTCTCTCGTTCTTTGGCAAATTCACTACGGAGAGAGAAGAATGAGAAAGCACATGTCACAAGTGGTCAGGGGAAATACACAGCCCTTCTTTCGCCTTTCAGATTGTATTCACAAAGCCTGTGAAGTCGATGACAGCAGTAGTGAGTGGAAACCACAGCACGCTACCTGTTGTTGTCCAACGAAATACTGCTTTGATTGTAGCTCAGCTGTTTCTCTGCCTCTCTCATCCTGGAATAGGACTGCGAACTGCCACGTGCACACACTTCTTTTGTTCTGGGGTCACACCATATCCGTTATAACAAGATCTTGATGCACAACCACATACACCCGTCCAGTCACGCAATACAAATAATTATCCCCGGCACCAGAAACTGTCCTCCATGCCTCCACACCACTCACCCCACAGCAGAATTTCCTCTAGAAGCACAGTATTATGTCACAGGGGCACCAGCAGTCTCTCTGTCTTGGAAGGGATCTACTCTTCCCTGTTAGTCCTTTTCGGAGTTGTCCCAGGTTTAAGCCAACTTTGACAAACACACGTCAAACGAGACCTATGAGTGAGGATGGGTACTCTGGGGTTAAGGTGAAATAGCCCAGATGCTCTCTCTGCGTTGAGGGTAACAATGCTCCTGCTATTTGCTAAAATCACATGGAAAGCAAGTATCTTGACATCAAATCATTAGAACAGGACTGTACAGGGAAGTCAGAAAGTAAGGTTCATCCAACCATTGCAAAAATCTTGTCCGAGTACATCCTACTGTCTAGTTTGAAATGATGCTGAGACAATAGTGCAGCCACCACCCCCAAGACATCCACGCTGGGGCTTTCCCCAAGTTAATTCCTATCGCCTCTGGGAAGTTTCTGATGCCCCACCTGGAGATGTGCGTGCCCATCTGCCATTCACGGAGCCCTGAACCAGGCTCTGCAAACCCTCGCTTTGAGCACACACTGGAGTGTCTCCCACAATAGCCCAATCTATGTGGTTAAATGTGGGATCAGGCTTTTGTCCCTCGTGTATATCCGTGGCTCGCTCACTTGACATTTTGAAATCTTAACTTTGCCGCGTCCTTTAAATCTTCAGGTAACTGTTAATTATTGCAAACCTTTGGTTAACCACTGTTCTTGACTAAAATCCCTCCTAATCACCCGTTCGTTACCCACACGAGTGCTTCAGAAGCCAGAAAGGAGCAGGAGATGGGAGGAAGGAGGAAGAATGGGGAAAAAGGAGCTACAAGTGCCAGAGGCAGCTTTATATTCACAGTCTACACTTTACCTTTCAAAACTCACAGTTTTGCTTCATTTGGCGGGACTGTCTGACCCACAGAGAAGGGACTGCGGGAAGAACTTGGCTCAGCACTGCGATGCACACCGGTACCAGCCACTGATGTGAGAGCTGCCAACAGCTGAGCTGTTATCTTGATTTTGGCAGTGCATCCCAGTCTCCTGACTCCCCTCTCCTGTCCCCCACCTGACAGCACAGCCCATGACCCCATCCTTGAAATGGAGGAAGCCAAAACATCGCTCCGAACCGACAGCTCCTCCTTGGCATTCAGCACGTATCTGCTGGGTGATTTGGGATCCTGCACGTGTCATCTGGATCGCCGATTTTCTCCCTCTTCCTTTCTAATGTTCTCATTTCTGGTTCAGTGCCTGCTGGTCGGGGCCACAGACCTCCTCTCAGTTTTGATTTCTCTCTGGAGGGGGAGGAATAAGATCAGACAGCACAAGGTGGCAACATGCATTTATAAACTGCCAGCCGTGGAGGGGCTACGCTTCCTGCGTTATAGGCTCATGTCACCGCAAATTTCCCAGAGATGGGCTGTGCCGGATGGATGAGGCAACACCCAGTGGGGAGTTTCATAAAGGACGGCAGCGGGCAGGAAGGACAGCAGATGAGCCATGGCACCGCTCCCTCGCCCCTCAGGAGCAGGCAAGGGAGAGCTTTCCTTGCAAAGCCTCTCATCCTCTGCCAGCTCCTCTCTGGCCTAAGGAAAGTAAAAGCTACCTAGGACTTGTCCCTTTCATCTTGACTTTAAACATGTAAGAAAATGAGGGAGAAACTGCACTAAGTTGCAAAATTCAGTAGTTTCTGTACAGCCATACACGCTTTTTGCAAGACATCAGTGAGGAATGTTGCTGCACCCTCCTGTTCCCTGGAGCTGGCAGGTTTGGCACTGCCATAGAAGCTGGGAAGGTAACTTCCAGGAGAAGACAGTACCTTGGGTCTCTGCTCATTGTCTGTCTTCTGAGTGCTACAGAGCTGTAGCAAAATCATCCACATTGAAGACTGGAGGGTTTCGATGTATGGTCTTCCTGGCAGAGGAATGCATCGCTTGCTCTTTCTCCTATCTCCAGGAAATAGGAGAGATTTGGTGAAGCTGGAACTTGTCAAAAGACTGTGCTTTTCTTTCTGAAATGTATTAATAAAAGCATGCGTGTGTGTCTCTTCCACTATGTTCATCACCCTTCAGGAACTGAAATATTCCCCATTTGCAGCAACTGGAAAACTCCCAGAAATTCTGTTTGAGGGCTTTTCAACAACATTTCAGAGTATATTCAAAGAAAAAGGGAAAAATTTCTATCAAAATGCTGTATTTCATCTAAAAATATTTCAGCTAAAGCTTTTCTGCCAGTTCTAAATGAAAACACAAAGTCCCATGGGAAGGTTTGGTAGCAGTAAATAAGTTTCCTTTTTTATCCAGCATAACTGCTATTTATGCCACTGACGTGCAAAAATCTCCCAAATCACCAGAAAGGAAACCTGAGCGGGAAATATGCTGCCTCTTGCCCAGCTTTACTTCCAAGACTTTCTCCATAGCTGGTCCTCCACAGTTTGGCCAGTTCTGGAATGAGGAATATTGAGGTGTTCACCCATTCTCATCCTTGGCTCTCGTCAACCACCACGTGCCCCAACCCCCCCCACCAAATATTCTTCTTTCAGCACTGTCCGGGGAGGTATTAAGAGGAGGAAAGCTGAAAGGTCGGTACTCCTACACACAGCACAGCAGCAGGAGACACTTTGGAGTCTTTGGAGGAAGCCGAGCTCTGCCTGGGTAGATGACTACAATGCATTTTAGTTACAACATGACAGTTGTGAATAACTGATTCTATAGAGACAGCAGGAACAAACAGAATTCAAAGGAAGGGCATTCCTCATGGAAACCATATGCCATACCAGTCAAGCTCAATGTTGTCACATTTTTCTTCTCAAGAGTGGTCGGTGCTTAAAGTCACCAGGAAAATGGATGATTGTTGCTTATCACCTTGGTGGGTGGAAGAGTAAAATAAATCTCAGTCTAAATGTGCACTGGAATAGCCACTTCAGGGAAATTCAAGAGCCCCCCCAGCCACAAGAGAGACAAGGTCAACTCATGAGTAACCACCAGGGTCAGTAAAAGATTATAAACCAAGGAAATTCTTACAAGTACTTTATACATGCTGGACTTAAATTAAAAATACAGTCACAGCAACCAAAGGAGGGGGGGAACCCACACACCACAATCTTTATCCCCTGAGCCTCTGATTAACTTTCCTATGTGACAGCAGAGAGCTGAGGTGGAGCATCATGTAATGCATCTCCTGGTCTTGGGTTTCGTGGCACACTCCCAGGGCCAGCGACAGCAGGCCTGCTGCAAGACTGATCACACCATTAAACCACTGCAATTCAGGTTTTCTGCTTAGAAAGCAGAGAGAAATGCTTCCCACTCACAGGGAAAAGGCAGAAAGAGATGATATAGCATCACTGTCATTGCTACCACTAATAGTGCTCATGATAACAACATAGGTGATTAGCTCCTCATTCAGAACAATACCACTGAGCTACACATGATCTCATGAAATCTCAGATCTTAAAATGGGAGAACAGCCTTCGTCTGCTGAATTTAAAGCACTGTTCAGAGTGAACAGAAAGAAGCACAGAACTTGGGACTCCACCAAGGACTCCCAGAAAGGAGCTGTAAAGGACTTTTAGACTTTTAAGTCTAAAACAAGCAAAGAAAACCCAATCAGTTTTAGGATTGACTTCATCTCCAGTCCAAGTAGAAAGGAATGAGCAAAGTTGAGCCTGGATGGCACGTGACATCTAGGGACAGAGTCCTGCCTGGAGAAATGCAGCCCTCAAGAATGGAGAGGAGCCAGATAATTCAAGTGGGTGATCTGCTGGCGAAGGAACCAGCCAGCACTGCAGATGTTTGACTGAGTTACTGACAAGCCAAAATGAATTCTCCAGGTGGAGAAACAAAATTGGCCAAGACAGGAGGTTTAATTTGTAAGCTTTCTTGCTTGAATGTGGAGCAGTGCCCAAGAACAGACCTGATACTTGTCAGCAGCCTGTTAAGCAGCCCATGTCACTCAGGAGCAGCGAGGGGCAGGCTGGAGGTAGAAGGTGGAAAACAGGAACTCCTCTGGCTGCCTGACGTGCCAGTCAGAGGAGCATCACTGTGGGAAACGTGCCAGAAGAGTGCCAGTGGCAGAAAATCGTGCATGTTGTGCCTACTCGGGGGCTGCCTGGTTGAAGAGAGGGGAAGCGTTAAAGATTCCTCTTGGTTTCAGTCCACCCCTTTTACAATCAGCAAGGAAGGAACCTCAAAAGAAACTTGGTGCCAATTATCCACCTAACTTTCAGTAAGCCTTCAGCAAGAGCAACGCTGAGGTAGGAATTTCCACAAGAGGCTGCAAAGAGACCACAGAGATAAGAACATGCACTTGCAGGACCCCAGATATATGAACATGCTGGATGATAAAAGAGGTAAAATTAATGTAATACTATCTACGTTCTTCAGTAAAACCAAGTCTCTTGTGCTCTTGGCAGGCTGCAACCACTTGCTTGGGGGCTGTACATCACTTAAGAGACCCTCCAGAGTGCCTTAGGGTAACTTCCCAGCACAGGGACCACACACACCTCCAAGCCTCCCTGCTGAGAGCATCCACATGCAAGCAGAAACACTTAATTGCATTTTAAAGGCAGAAGTCCATTTCTTACCATTTATTTTGGTTAATCAACTGTGAGAAGGAAATAGAGAAAGAACCTTGAGTTAATTTTTCCTTTCCCTTTCAGGTCTCTGTTTCTGATGCTGGGGTTTGCCACCTTGTCCTAATCCAACCAAATCCCAACTGCTTGGAGGAAGCCAGTTACAATAACGTGGTAGGCAGATTCCTGCTGAGCCAACCCTCCTCGTGCTCCTGCCCTTCTGTAGGTCCTGCAATACTTGTGTGACTGAGTTTGCTACCTCATACACACGGTCCTGCAAAGCCCCTCGCGGCTTGCTTCACCAGGGTCTGATCCAGTTAATACTCCTGACATTTCATTCACTAACCACATCAGCATCCACGTGTTTATAGAAAAGCAGATTCTTGCTCCGGGGAAAGAATTTGCTCTGCAGGTTCGTATCTCTGTCTCTTGTCTTCCTGGAGAACAGTAAATCCTTTATAAGGGGAAGCCTCTGCTGGATGCAACAACAACTTTATGACTGTAACTGTTTATACAACCAAGGACACACAGCCTTGGCTGTGCTAAACATTTATTTCACCTTCTGCAAAGCTGTTCTTTGAGACGCAGAGGCAGTGAGGGAGTCCTCGCAGAAAGAAAGAGAGCGAGCCCATGGAGAGTGAGCAGGAGCAAGATGGACAGTGGGGAGTGGAAAGAGAGAAAAGCAGATACTCAGGGTCCTGGATGAAGAGGCAGGAAGAGCCTGGGGACCTGCTGAGCATCCTCACCCCTCCTGTGGGTGCTGTGGTGACTTAGGGCAGCGCAGAGGGAGGCAGGCAGGACACCAGATAGGAAGGGGGGTATCTGAAGCACAACAGCAAAGCTCAGGATCTGAGCAGGGACAGCAGACACCACCTCCCCTCGATTCCTGAAGCATTTTACTTCAGCAGGGTGTACTGTCGGGAACCATCAACAGCAGCAGCACCAGTGACTCCCTGAACTGTCTTAGAGATTAAAGGACCCACCTCAGCCCACAACACAGCTCTGAGAGCCTGAAAGGGGCTGCCAGGGAGGCAGAGGCAGGAGAACTGCAGTCCTGCAGGGATGACGCCCTGCAGGCCAGCCATCTCAAAGGCGCCGACCTTTGGTGTTTCTCACAAAAGCTCGTCTAGGAGAGGAGGAAAGGCAGCCACAGCAGGGGCTGAATTATTCACAGCAGCATACAGGAGGCAAGGGGAAGGGACCGGCGAGAGGAGACAGAGCATCATTCCCTTCAGAGCGCTAACCTGGGTGGATGCTGGTGAGTTAGAAATATAGGTGAAGGGTAGAATCAAATTTGGCTTAGGAAAGAAAAATATGAAATAAACCCAGGAGTAAATAAACAAGCAGTGCAATTTCCAGCTGCCTGGACATGAGGCGTCATGGCCTGTAGCTGGGAAAATGCAAACCCAAAAGGACATGGCCCAGCTGTGTCCATAGCTGGCACCTCACACCCAGAAGGGCTGCAAACAAAATGAGAGGTCAGCAAACAAAATGAGAGATCAGCAAGGACATCAGTTTCTTTACCATAGCATCAGATATCTTTACCACAGTACGCCCCAGGAAGACTTCAGGATGAGCCAAGGTATGGTTATTCTCATTCACAGGCAAAATCCTCAAGTGCAGAGAAAGGTGCAGGCAAAACTAAAAATAATTTGATGCCCTGACTTATTGATTTGAGAACGTGAATAGAAATGCATGTAGAGTATTGTTAAATCACTGGTTTTAAATACCTCTAAAAATCAGGCCCAGGTCACCACTGAATATAGGCGAAGCGTATTGATTAGAAAGCCCATCTGGAAAAGAAGAAAAAGCATGGAAACGGACCTCATTTGGGCAAGAAGAAAATCTGAGGGAGGCGAAGGAAAGCACATCCCAGGGATGCACAGAGATCACACCGGAAAGTGCTGGAATGAGATGAAACCAAGCAACTGATTCACCTGGAAAACCATCAGTAAGAATTTCTTTATGCTGGTGACAGTTGGTACCTCTAAGATACTGTCTTCCTGCCCATAAAGGTGGTTTGCTGAGAAGTCAGAGTTTTGAACCTTGTTATTAAACAAGGAAAACCCAGAGGAGGACTGAGATTTCTTAGTGTGGAAGATGACAAAACTCTGTGGCTCATCATCCGCCCCAGGTTGTCCCATCAGCTGCACGAGCTCCCAAAGACACAGTGTTATACGTTTCTATCTCACCTGGAGCTACAGCTGGCCAAGATCACACTGGGCTTGGTCGGAGCGGGCATGTCCCTCTCTCCCAGACTGAGCTCAAACATACAGACCCAGCTGGCTGGGCTGCTTAAACCATCCTAATATCCACTGCCTAGGAGTAAGGACTGGCTCAATCAATCCCGCACAGCTAGAGCTGCTGCTTCTTCCTCCTCATTGCTCTAAAGAGGGGGAAAACATAGTTCTCCTCAACCAGCTGATAAAGGATGGAAGTATCACTGAGAGACTGATCTCTCAGCACTGAGCCAGGCCTCACACTTTTATCACTGAACATAGCAGAAGATGCTTCAAATGCAAGCCAGATATGGGATACATCTCGTAATTCTAGAAAGAGAAGAGGAACAGCACAGAGGTGAAGCCTTCAATGCATCTTCCTTCATGTTCATCTTGTGCCGATGTCACTTGGATTCCACCTAATCCAATTTGAAATGCTGCGAGTGCCACAGCTGGGCAAGCCTGGCCAGAAGGAAGCAACAACAAAGAGAGAAAAAAGAATTAAAAAGCACCATTTATCTCATAGTATCAGCCTACTGCCATTGCTGGATGAACCTATGGCTCTGTTCATCAAGTCTCCAGCCCAGAGTCGAAGCAGACACCCCAGAAAATTCAAATTTAGGTCTCCTATGTATCATTCCTATATTACAGGCTTTAATTTCCATCGCAGCTTAACAGAAGGGCAAATAAAGGTAGTCCATCTCTCCTATACTAACCGAAAACACAAAAAGCGCAAAGAATCCACATTTGATAGGACATTTAGCCTGGTGAGACGAAGCTCATGTGGAAAGTCATTGCTCCCTGACCCCTTCTGCAAGAAACACACGTGCTTCTCCCACATTTCTTGTTTGCAATGATGGCTTTGTTAAGAAGGGTGATGAGCAAGGAACAACAGGAAAGAAATTTTTTTTTTGCTCTGCCTTTCCCCTTGTTTTTAAGCACAGGCTGGGGAAACACTAAAAGCAATGAGAAAGCAAGCAGAATCTCATATCTTTTCATGATGCAGCTCTTCTGCTGCAAATAATTAACACCAGCCAAAGTCAGATCACAGCAGGCAACAGTGAACTTGGAACAAATTTGCAGGGAAAATGAATGATTGTCTCTGTAATGAGGGAGAAGGAGGACAGCAGAACGCTTTGCCATTATGACAAATTAATCAGCCTGATTCTTCTCCAGCCTCTGCACGTCTTGCAGGCTGAAGTTTTATGATCTCAATCTGGCAAAAATCCTCAGGATGGGAAAACATGTCATGAAACTCAGCAGAGCAAGTCACTGAGACAGCCGGCTCAATGAGGTCTGGATGGGGCTGCGCTTCCTCCCCGGGAGCTGCTGTAACAGCACAAAAGCCTCAGTGACCCAAGGTACAACAGTCAGAAACAGATATCCCCTAGGGAGACTGGAGCACACGGCAGGGAGAATGTTTAATGGGACTCTGCCCAGAGAGCATCACCCCACGCTGCAGACTGCTCAAAACAGGGTGCAGCAGTGAAGAATTAAAGCGCCATTTACCCTGACCCTTGTTCGCCTGCAAGGTGCCAGCAGGGTCTGTAGCTGTATCCCTTGCCAGGCTCCTGCTGTCACAAAGATGCTGCATCCATTCAAAATGTCTCCCTGCAGTTCTTACACCAAGTGATCTCATATAACAAGAGGCAGGTGTTGCACATCTCAGGACAGAGCAGGTCTGGACCATGTTATGATAATACTTAAACAGGGAAGATGCAAACTGGCCACTGCAGTGCCTCTCCACACTTGGTTACTGCAGCCAGATGAGTAAACCTCAGGAAGATGATTACTCTTTACTGGCTGGTCTGGAAATACCTCAGGCTTCACCATAAATATTTGAGGACATGACGAGCAGCATTTTTCACGCTCGAGAGACACAGACTCTCAGTATTCAAACGCATCATTCACCGTGCACTGCCCTCTCTGGCCAGCACTCCTGCTGTCTCGCCACCCTCACCTCTCCCCACCACTGCATGAAACAGTGCCAAAAAGCACTTAGCCTTGAAATAAGTTAAATCATCTTCCTCACAGCATCCCATGATAACGTTTATGCTCTTTGCACTGTGTAATCCAAAGCATCAAAACAGTCACAAAAGCATTGTACAGAATCATCCAGCTCATCACCAGGCAAAATTAATACTCAACACCCAAGCAGCAGCAAACTCCATAATCCCACCAGCCCACGGAAGAAAGCTGCTAGCTGGGCTGAGAGGAGGCTGAGGGCTGGGAGGGGAACAGCAGCAGGATGAGGAAAACAGCGTTGGAAATCACTGCTATGGGAGGCAACACCAGGAAGCTAAGGTGTATATGGAGGTGGGTGCCCATCTCTTGGTGGCAACAGCTGCCAGAGCAGGATGGCAGAGGGCTGCAGCAAGAAAACAGTACAAAGTCAGAAAAAGAATGAGCATTGGTCAGGACTTCTCAATTCAATGGGGGGTATTTTTTCCCTCCTCACTATGAACTGCAGAACCATGTGCAGAGTTCAGTAAAAAATTTATCAGGATCATCATAAGGCATTTTCTGGTGAGAACTGAAGCCAAATCCCGTGGCATCCCAAGCAGCAAACAACCCTGTGTTTAGGGAAAACAGAAAGGCATCTGGGGGCAACCCTTCTTGGCATGTCTTGGAGCCAGAACGTTCCCACGGTGCCACCAGAGGCAGCCAATCTCTTTTTCTATGGAAAGGTTGTATTCCCTGTGATGGATGCCTTTATTGCTACCTAAGCCACAAAGGGTTCACAAACAATCTAATAGTAAGAATAACCACCGACCGCAGTCAACGCAAAAAGATGTTTCAAGAGAAGTATATTATAGATACAAATTCCTAAGTGTTTTCACTATTGCTGTTGTTCCACTCTGCACTGGAAACCTTACAAAATGCTGCCCCAATTTCTGGGAACTGAAGTGCCCCAGCTTTCTGGAACAAGGTTAGCATGGCTAGAATGGCTTCGCATGGTTAAAAGAGAAATAAAGTCAATGGCAGCTCTCTACTATGAACAAAACCTGGTTAAGCCTTTGGGTGGATGGATGGTTCAGCAGAACTTCAACCAGGTGTCTAATATTTTTTTTTTTTTTTTTTTTACATTTCTCTTTTCCCTTTTCTTATGTCTGTGACTGGGGAGGTATCAGGCTTGGGCAGTCACCCCAACATGCTTCCCAGCACATGGATGGGAAGAACACACCCTGCATCTGCCCATCTTGATCAAGTGGGCAGACCTTTCCAGTTCACGTGCAGAAGCAAATGAGCCTACCAAATCATAGAATCATAGAATCATAGAATCATTAAGGTTGGAAAAGACCTCTAAGATCATCAAGTCCAACCATCAACTAACACCACCATGACTCCTAAACTAGGCCCTGGAGTGCCACGTCTACACCTTTTTGGAACGCCTCCAGGGTTGACGACTCCACCACCTCTCTGGGGAGCCTGTTCCAATGCCTAACCACTCTTTCAGTAAAGAAATTCTTCCTGATGTCCAAATGTCTTAACGCTATCAAAGGGGAGAGAAATCTCTCCTCCCGCTTCTGCTCTCCTGGCCCTATACAGTCCTGATCTTCTCTGGAATCAGCTATGGCACTCAACAGAAGCTCCTCCAGAAGAAAATAATCTGTGTTTTTCTGCTCTATTGGTTTCTGCCGGGCTGTTGAGTTTTATCAGCTCATGGAGGGATCAAGCACCAGAGAGGGAAAACAGAAAGCAGGGGGAATACATAGTGAGGAGTAGGGAGGAAAATCCCCAAGAAGGGACACAAACCCACATTACCTCCACTCCACAGCAAACGGGATGCTGTGATCCTGCTGGAGAGCCCCGTATCTTCTGCAAACAAGCAAAGGCAGTTCCTGGATTTTAGGAGCTGTTTCAATTGCAGTTCACTTGTGTACCTATGACCACTGCAGTACTCCAGGAAAACTCTACATCCTACCGTATTCACAGCTAGAGAACAGCACAGTCTGTCTTTGCTTGTGATGTGCAACCTGGCAAGGGGGAGCTGCTACCAACTTCCCCAGTCAGAGACCCAGCTTTAGCACTGTGGTGAGTAGGTTCGGCATGTGCATCTTTTGTAAAACCATAGAAGAGCCCAACATCCCTATTGCACCACCAGAAATAAGATGTTTGCAATAACTCCACACCCCATGTCCTAGGATCATTGGGGAAATCTGGATATTCGGTGGCACAAGCAGAGCCGAGCCCTGCTGGCAGTCTGGTCCCCAGTGCTTGCATCAGGGAGGGGAAAGGAATGGAAGGCAGAGAGTGCTATTTGGGGAGGGTATTTAAATATTAACCGATTGCAAGAGCACTGGCAATGCTTTGATCAGCACGCATGAGGAGGACACACTGTACAGCAGGCAGAGTCTCATTTAATCTGAATTACGGAGTCAACGTGCTTTTATTACATCTTTAGCCAGGTACTCAGAGGTTTTTGTCCTATCAACTGTGGCCCAAGATTGAGGCTTATTTTTATACCAAGTTTTTACCAACACTTGCAGATTTCCACATCTCCCTGACACTTCCCTGCCTTTGCTTTTATTATAATTCCAGAAGAATCAGCAGAGGGGAAAGGTTGTTTGCTCTTTATTTTAAAACAAGTATCATCTATTCTGTAGCATTTGCAATGAAAATGCTTCCACATTTTGCTAACAGATGAGACTCGGGATCATAACTGGGTCAGTCTCTCTACACTGCTCAAACAGATAAACCCAGGAGCTAAGCCCACTCATATTAGGTATCAGTCCAGTGTTGACACGGGTTCACAAATAACTACAAAAAGGCAGAAAATTCCATTAAAAGTTATGGCAAAACTCTATATAATCTAGTGTCAGTAGGAAGCTCAATAACTTGTTGTCATTTTGGATTATTTATATTGCCATAATCTGTGATAGCGTCTGCATACCCACTTCAGAAATGTGTAGCTTCCTTATTGCCCACTGAGGAACACAAATATGTGAGAGGAAATAGCTCAAAACTAACAGCAAGGAAAAATACTCAGGTAAAAGCTTTTTCGGTGGCTTTCCAAGGTATAGCCAGTGGCATGCTGAAGCTTAACCCCCTAATGCTGATGATGTATATGGCAAAGTATTAGAAAATAAAATACGTGACTAACAGGCTTTTTGTGAAAGAGGACAGTAACGAAGATCGCACACAAGCCTAGGAAACCAGGGACCTAACCTCAGCCTTGCAGTTGTTTCCTGGGGACATTCCATCCTCTCTTTCTACCCCACTGTTCCCTCTCCGTACTGCATCACCCCCAGGATACAGCAAGGATAATACTAAAGGCTATGAGGTGCACAGATCATGAAAATAAGAAGCAGGTGAGTGATTGCTGAGCTAACCCTGTTCATGGACTATTTATAGAACCCCTAACTCTAAATCAACTTTGTTTTATTGAAACCGGAAGATGGAATATTGCCAAGTGTCTCCATTGCAGGAGCTGCTAGCTGACACTGTCACTGGGAAGTGGATGGCATAATGTCCGTGAGTGAAACCATACCCTATGGAAGTCAACGTGCATTTGCCAATGACCCTTTCTCCATGCAGAAACCCATGCAAAGAATCACCTCCAGCAGAAATTTCTTTTTTTTCTACAGTGCTGTCTGGGGGTTTTGGCTAGAGAATATAATGACAACAGTCTCTGCCTTCAGAGGGTCTTTCCATCTTTCTGGTGCCCTCTCATCACCAGTCCGTTCAGGTATACCCAGGTTCCTTCATTGCTCAATAGCTGCAAGCCCACCAGCAGCCTGCTGAGCAGTGGGGTCAAATCCTGTCCTGCGATTTTTATTCTCTTCAGCCTCTCCCCAGGAATTAT
This sequence comes from Fregata magnificens, assembly GCA_013389945.1. Lineage (NCBI taxonomy): Eukaryota > Metazoa > Chordata > Aves > Suliformes > Fregatidae > Fregata > Fregata magnificens. The sequence goes on from WAAD01007751.1 coordinate 320,173, forward strand.
TCCAGCCAAAGACGTCAAACCACTATGCAAAACAGAATTTAAAAGCTTCCCTCTGTGAAGAAGATATTTACATCCCTACCACTAACAAAGGGAAACCTGATGCACAGAGCTGCATTTTTAACAGAAGATACACATTTATATAATGTTCATATTTTGCCCCAAGCAACGAGAGGCTTTCAGGAGAGCCAGACAGAGGTTTCCATCTTTTGGTCACCAAACATGTTTGAACCCAGCACAAAGGAACAGGAGCCTGCAGGCTTCTGAGTTTTGTTTTAAATCACAAGTATCATTTCAGCCAACATGGGCTGACCCCACTGTGGAACGAGGAAGATGAACTACCTAATGAACAGCACTCAGCCCTGGCTCTGGTGCTCCCTTTAAATCATATGTCAGACAAGTATGGTCACGAAGCTCTCCTTTACAAAGCCTCTAATACAACAGGATGTCTGATGAATGGCTTTGATCGGTTATTGATCATGACCATTATTCCTGGACTGAAGGAACAGCAAAGTGCACGACAGAGCCTTCCCCGTGACCCTCTCTTGTAGCAGCATGTCTCCTGGTCCTCAAACAAAACTGCACTGCTGCTTCCCTCCTCCTGCCCCCAGCATGTGCTTTGGGGACGAGGACCCAAACTAATAAAATTGAGCATGAAGCTGTTCTTTGGAAAACATTTTTCTTCCTCTAGTAACTTAAAGAGAAAGAGCAAAGGTGTAGCACTGAAGGGCTTTTACTTCTCAGCAGCATTAACTCTTTCTCTCTTCCCATGTTGCCAAGAGCCAGAAATAAATCTAGATCTTTATAGACCTATATAGTCTAGATCACCTGGATGGACTAAGAAGAAACTGTGTGCAAAATGAGGTGCCAAAGTCTAAGAGCTTGCAAACCATTAAGATGAGTCGGGTTGTTAATTCCAGATCAAATTTCCCCAGACACTGGGGACGTTCCAGCAAGGCTTCAAACTTGGCAGCTTGATCCCTACAACGGCCCAAACCCAAAACTCATATGCAACAAACACCAAATCCTTGGCTGACCCCTGGGGTTTGAACATCAAGAGACCAGTGTGTCCCCAAAATGCAGACATTGGCTTAAACAGATAGAGATTTAAAAAAAGAAAAAAAACCACCACCACCAAAAAAAAAAAACCAAACAACAAAACAAAACCAAACCCTGAGATCTTTTAATTGCCTTTTGTTTGAGCTTCCCCTTTCTCCACGCTGCACAGTTACACCAAGTGCATTATGAACACTTCGATCTCCAGCTCCAGCACTGAAGTATTCGCACTGGCATCAGTGGGTTCCTGCTGGGTTTTCAAGACAACGGAGGAGTAAGTGTTGGCTGCGCAGGCCCAAATCAGTGTAATTACAGGAAGCTCACTTAATTCTTGGGTCCGGACTCAGAATCGTTTCAATTAATGATTTTTTTCACCAGTCTACCCCCCATCCTATGGCTCTATAGTCTTACGGAAATACCCCACTGCGAGGAAAGGACAGGGTAGGAAATGTGTGAAGGGGACAACGTACAATGTGATGTATCACCCCATCTTCTCTTTTTCAGCTACATCCTCCCACAGTGCTAAAACCAGCACGTCTTGCCTTTTCATATCCAGGTGGAGACAAACAATTAGCGTCTTACCCTGATAACACACCCAGCACCAAGTTGAGCATGAAGAAAGAGCCAATGATGATGAGAGGGATGAAGTAAAGCCAGTTCCAGGTATTTCCTGCAGCATCATTTGTCTGGAAACAAAGAAAAAGGCAGAGAGAAAAACACATATTAATTCGCCTCAGAAACAAAATACCATACAGAGACTGCAGGGCAGAGGGCAGGGGGGATTCCCCCCAGATTTCCATAGGGCTGTCCACCACTGATGTACCGGTTAGCTCTGTTATGTTCACCAGTTGAAACGCCAGCAAAAGAACTGATGAACCAAGCTGCTTGTCCCACCGTCCACACCACGATTTGTCATCAGCTCCAGTGAGAAGACTCATCTAATTCCACAGCTCCAGGCTGACCCTGCTGCAGGGCCAAGACATGCTTTTAAGTGACCTACCTCTGTGCAGGCTTCCTACACCAGCCCCCTCCCTCCCCACCTCAACTCTGACTTCCCATGTGCTGAGCATCAGTGTCATATTTACATCTGAATTGAGACACACACCAACGGGAGGGAACCACAGCCTTCCCTTAATCTGTGCCGCAATTAAGGCAGAGCATGGCACCGTGCCCAGAATCTGTGCATACACACAGAGCTGGAGAAGACAAGAAGTCTGCAAGAAAACGAGGCATCTTCAGAGTGATTGCCATTCCACATCTGCTTACTCAGCACTTTGGGCTCCTGTCATCAAAACCCGTCTGAGGCTCCCTGAGTAAGCAGCAGTCTAGATTAAGGGGAGGGAAGGGTGGTTTAGTTCATGACAAAGTTTCTGCATTCATCAGCCACAAGGGAGCTCTTTAAGGAACTGCTGAAAAGTAAAATGCCACATGGCCATTTGCTGAAGCCAAGTGCACAGGAAAATGCAAATTCTTCTCTTATGAGCGAAGAATGCAACAATTTGAGAATCTGATGTTGGCTGTAAGGGAGGGGAAAAGGGAAGCAAAAAGAAAAGACCCAAAGACATTCTCCGCCTCCTCCTCCCGCAGAGGGTAAAGAACAACACGAACACAGAGCTCACCTACCTGCCCAACCACAGAGGCTGCAGAGACTGCAGAGAAGCACTCTCAAACACCAACTTGCAAAAAAATGCATTAATTCTGATATCGGTGCTTTTTACTTATTATCTGTGGCACTTTTTGGTCACTATTCCCAATCATATTTGCAAGTGTAATTTTGTTTGGCGAAGGATTCACAGAAAGCAGTGCTTTAAATGTGCTTTATTTCAGCCATGCATGCACTCGATGCCGCCTCAAAATGTCTCTGCATAAGTGGAAGTCACCCAATGAACAAGCAAAACCAACGCGTGATGTGGGTGACCAATGTCACAGCATTTGTTACAGGTAATAACATTTATAGCACTGATGCAAGTAAATACCTTCTGAGACATTTTTAATGTGGTGCATATCTGCACAAATTCTTCCTCAAGGAACATGCTCCAGATCAAACACATGACAAGCATTTCTCCAAATAGCAAACATCTTCAGAAATATCTATGTCAGTTGATCAATGACTCACCCCAGAGGAACAGGCACTAACTAACCTCGCCACAAACCACCCCTGCTAAAGGCAAAACCAGCACGTGACAGACAAATGGCTCTGAAGAGAAAACAGGCTGGGAAAACGAGAGCAGGGAGACAGGGAAAATTCTGGACAGCCCAATCTCTCGTTACGGATTTTTAATGCCTTTTGCAATACCTGTCATCCCACCCCAGCAGCGCCACTTCTTCATTCACTGCTTTGCCTGACCATTCCTCCCTCTCCGCTTTTAGCTGTTTTCTTTCCCTGTTGTCCTGCACCGCGTCTCTGCAGATGGGTTCGGAGGAAACAAGGACACTCGTCCTCAGTGCTTCTTCCCCAACACATGGGAAAAGTGCCTGGTACAGCCCCAGCCTGCTCTCCTGGGATTACCAGAGTAAAACCCATGTTTTTATATTTAGAGACTGTTCTTCAATTCTCATTTTGTCGACCGAGGCGGCAGCCCTCATGTCTCCAGTCGAAGCAAGCGCATCCCATTCAGCAAGGCTGGGGATTGCCGTCAGCCAGGCAAGGGGGGCTGGAGAGCCAACCCACAAGGCAGAGCTGGAGGAAGGGAACAGATGGGAGAAGGGAAACCGCACAAACATGCAAAAAGAGTGCAGCAGGTTCATTGCTGCCAAATGATCGTTTATCATTTATTTATTCATTTTGAAGCCCAAACTTGGCAACAGATCCACAGTTCCATGCCACTATCAAAGCCCTTAAAAATGAAATGTGCTGAAATACGACTAATTAACCACCCTCCTCTGAGCATTTGCTAGACTACCTTATGCTCAGGGCAGGGCAGGGACTCGCTCTGTTTGCTCTGCCTTGCACACAGGGATCCAGGACAAACTAGAGGGCAAAACACCAGGCAAAAGGGTCAACAGAAAACCTCTCCCGAGCAAGCAGAGCCTTCACGGACACGCAGCATCTTTCCCAGTGCTCGCAAGCGTGCTTGAACCCAATCACAGTTTATGGCACCAGCTCTGCCATGGTGAGACGCTTTAATGAATCAAACCTGTTTGCTGCCAGGAAAACCGGACTCCTCTCCTCCAGGGAAAGCCCCCAGAGTCCCACAGACGCCTCTGGCTGTGCTGAGCAGAGGAGGCAGCCCTCCGCCCACAGAGCCACTGGGGCTTGGGCTGTGGCCCTGCTCCAGGCTTGCTCGTTAAGCAGGATGAGCCAAGAGATCAAATCAAATTTTATGTCCCAGCTAAAACATTTCGCTGGTGTAATGCCTGGCTGAGTGTCAGCGCTACTTGATCCTAACCACAGGTCTAACCCGACAGGGAAGAAGGAGAAATGAAATACTTGTCACGATGTGCCAGAATTACATCCAAATACTGTAAGGGATTACAGGAGGGCTCCCTCACTGCTCAGGAGCCGAGGAACCCACTGGTTAGTAACAGCCACAGGGCTCTTCACAAGCACCCCCTGAACAGTGCCCATGTCAAGCTCAAGCCCTGCTCCAGGAGCGCCCCGGGCACTGGCATCAAACAGCTCATGTCCCTTAAACTTGACGGCACAAGACTCCCACAGGCAAGGTGTTGCACAGTGGGAAACTGAGGCACAGGAATTCTAAGGGACACTTTCAGGGTCACAGTGGAGACCCAGAGATCTGTATCTCAGGCATTTAAAGCCCATAAGAACTCTCCAGCCCCTGGAGTGCTCTTCCCAACAAGCCCGGCTGCCCCAGCTTCCTCTGCCTGACCTCTGCTCAGCTCCAAGCTGCTTCCACCCCCTGGCCTGGCACTTGTATCAAGATGCACCCACCATGCCTATTCACAGCTGGTGCCTCCTTTTTTTTTTTTTTTGCTAAAAGTCTAACCTAAATCCCCAACAGCATCTTTTTAGCCTCATCCGTGTGACTCTGCTTCATTATCCACCCTGGAACCTGATGTCGCTGCTCAGCAGGAGCGCCCAGGTCACAGCTGGATGCCAAAGGACAACCTTTATATGTGGACTCTGCACAGTTGGCTTTAAGCACCTAGGGGCTCTCTCCTCCCTTTCATGCAGCACCCAGCACACTGCTGGTATCCCCAAGCAGTGACAGCACAGCCACTTCTGTACAGAAATGGGTGGGTGAATACTGTCATCTATAACAAATGCAGAAGCTAAAAGGCTCCTGTCATGCAGGGAGATTAATGCCCTGAGCTCCCTATACGGCCAAAGAGAACGGAGTGTACTCCGGCAAGGCACAAGCTACTTCCCACAACCAAGCCTTTTGTGACTTGTCCAACACCAGAGAAAGGCCAGCGTTAATACTCACTTTTGTCTCTCAGATACAGAGAGGTGTTAGGCCACTGCTTCATTATTTTAACAAGATGGCAGGTGCATCTAATTATTAATTCATTTAAAGATATGTTTTGAAACAATTGACTTGAAAGCAGCCTACTGCTGCTTGCAATGTGCTGCAGAGACCAGAAATGCTTTTATATTACCTTTCATCTTCCTTTCTGCAGCCCTGGCCATGGCCCATGTTCCCGGGGCGTGCGGGGAGGCAGAGCCCTTGTGCATGGCTGCCCTGAGAAGAGTTTCTCGTGTTGCTGGAGCTTCTTGCTGCTGCAAGACCAGAAGCAGCTCTGCTCCAGCCAGCCCCATCCCATCACCATGAAATGGTCAGCAAAGCCCTGCCTGCTCCAACATCCTTCTCGCAGCCCTTCCCCATCCCGGCAGCACAACGCCGGCTCTCCGGGGACCCTGCCTACTTTCAGCTCAGTGCTCCCATGGCTGGGGCATCACCAGGGGAGCCTCGCACCCCGCCAGCCTCACGGCCAAATCCCACATGCTGCTGACTTCAAACAGGGCTGATCAAAGGGAGCAGGAGCTGGTTTGGTAGGGGAAGGAACATGTAAATACTCCACAACACTTCCTTGCCAGCGAGGCTCCTGCCAGCGGTGGGGAGTTACTGGGAAAACTACGACAGCCCCTGCAGAAACAAGACCCAGCAGCCCCCAAGGAAGGGAAGCCTGTGCAGTTTGTACCAGGGTTGCTTGATCACGGTTTGCATCAGTGATGAGATCCTGGTACTGGAATCCCAAAATAACCAACTGTCCTGGTTGCAGCTGGGATAAAGTTCGTGTTCTTCCCAGTAGCTGGTATAGTGCTGTGGTTTGGATTTAGTATGAGAATAATATATTAACACACTGATGCTTTAGTTGTTGCTAAGCAGTGCTTACACTAGTCAAGGACTTTTCCAGCCTCCCCTGCTCTGCCAGGTGCACAAGAAGCTGGGAGGGGGCACAGCCAGGACAGCTGAGCCCAACTGGCCAAAGGGATATTCCATACCACATGGCGTCATGCCCAGTATATAAACTGGGGGCAGTTGGCTGGTGGACAGCGATCGCTGCTCTGGGACAGGCTGGGCATCAGTCAGCGGGTGGTGAGCAGTTGCATCACTTGTTTTTCCTGGGTTTTGTTTCTCTCTCTCGTTTTTTTCATTACAGTTTTTTATTATTATTATTATTTTATTTCAATTATTAAACTGTTCATATCTCAACCCACTAGTTTTCTTACTTTTGCTTTTCAGATTCTCTCCCCCATCCCCCTGCGGGGGGAGGGTGAGCGAGCGGCTGTGTGGTGCTTCGCTGCCAACTGTGGCTAAACCATGACACAAACACACAATTAAGTGAAATTTGGTTACACACAGCCCCGTGAACAGGCAAGTGACTGCCTCTGTTCAACAGGTGGCAAATCTTAGGTTTCGAGAGATTTACAGACTGCAAATTAGAGCAAGTCAAACACAGAATAATCCCCAAAAGCCTGCCCCTCTCTTTTCTCTAAGCAGACAGCACAGCTGCCCACAACCGCCCACACTCCTCTGTCTTCTGCAACACAACCTAAAATCTGTATTTCATGTGGCAAGAGGGATAAGGGATTCCCGCATACCTAGGCATGTGTGCCACCAACCAGCAGCCAGCAAACTGGCACACTAAGGCCATGCCCCAAGGGTGAATCTGAGACCTGATGGATCTGCAATCCAAAGTTGACAGCTTCTTCTAGCTGGTGCAAAGAGAAGACCTGCCACCACTCTACATGGCCCACAACCCCATCCAGCACATGCCAAGGACCAAGCAAGCCCGGCAGTGATAGCACATGTTTAAATAACTTATTCAAATAACCTATTAAACACTGCTGAACCTGACTAAATCATCTTGGGCAACACAAAAACAGCAGAACAAAGACCTTTGCCGTAAGAAAATGCCGGGTGGTGCACGGCAGGGACAGGATACCCTGATTAGAGACTGTTGTGCTGCAATGAACCTAAGCAAAAAAATCTCACATTTCAGCTCCTGATTTCCAGGTTTCTGATCAAAGCACCATCATTCTCGTTGTCCTTCTCCCGAAACCATTGCTGTCCCCACTTGAAGTCCCTTTATTCCTGTACTGGGAGAAAGAGAGGGCTCAGGGATGTCCACACGCAAGGCTACGCCAGGTCAACTCCATCACCACAGACCCGCATGTAAACACACTGACTTTATGGTAAGCCTATAATTAACATAAATTATACAGACTTCCTGATGACTTTGACTTGCACTCAGGAAGCCGCTGCACACAGTAGGATGTCAGCGCAGGCCAGCTGCCGGGCACTGCCCACGCAGTGGGGACTAACCCTCCACGGCAGACCCCCTTCTGCACCTGCACCTCCATGGGTGCAGTGACCACGATGCAAACTCACTCCTGCTCACAGCTGGAGCTAAGAAAACACACTCCAAGCTTCATGGCTCAGGGTCGAATTCCCTTCTGCTACTGCTGTGGGTGGCGGGCACCTCTCAAAGAGAGTAACTGTACAGCAGCCTTCACCAGAGCTCCCTCTGCCAGTGCCTAAAAGCAGCCAAAATACCTTTATAGGTGTTCTTCTGTTGACTTTGGAGCTTTAAACGAGACCTTAAGGGCAGCATCTACAGAATTGTAAAGTCACAGGCCATCCTACCGTCTACCAGCACCAACCTGAGTAACAAATCCCAGAACAAGGTCTAGGCTGCTTCTGCCAGCAGATGTCCAGCTAGGGTTCCCTGGCTTTGCAAAGATGCTGCTTTGGGCCCTCAAGCTGTTAGAAACCCATTTAGACTCAGAGTTACTCCACTTTTTTACCAGTAGAGCAACAAAACAACTCTGCCTCTGAACAAGGAGCCATTCTGCTGCTTACACGAGTTTCTTCTTTCAGCCACTTTTGACAGGAGCAGCAAACCTGAGGCAATTGCCCCAGATCTTCAAGGAAGAAATTCTGCCACCACTTTGCTCAGCACATTGTCCATCAGCGTGAAAAACAAGCAATTAATGGGCTAACATGTAATCCTTTGGAAATGTTTCCAGAGTGGGGTTCAGTAAAGAAGGGATCTAATTTGACAGATACGGGCAAAGCTGAAACACCACAGACCTTTACTATGTTTTTAATCAAAATGTATAGTACACCTAGGGTCTACTCACTTTAATCTAATCAGTGGCAGAGCCTGACTTATTTGGGGCAATTAAAGTGTAATCTTCTCTTAGATAAGTGCTTTTGCATTGAGGAAAGCTCTCAGCTGTCTTTGAGACATGAACTCTATTTACCCTTCATCTGATTTTTCACAACTCACTCCTCGCTACTTCTGTTAATTAGCAACGCTATTTATGCTTGACTTATTTCTATCTGTTCCTATTCTTAGGATTAGGTGAACACAAAAATTACTAAGAACAAAACCAAAAACATTAAAAGCATGTACAATGAGCACATGGAGCCCTACCTTACCTAGCACGTTTTCTCTAGGCACTAAGTAACTCCTGCTGAGCTCTTCATCAGACCGACCTTGCACAAGAAGGTATAAGGGCAGAAAACCCAAATTTGCGGAGAAAAGCCATTCCGAGTTCAATCTGTGCAATCAATGACAACCTACTCTAGTCACAAAATAGTCACAGACCCAAATGACATTTAAACCAGTCACTTCTCTGGGATGCCACATAGTCCACATTACCATAATATCCCAAAGTGTTGATCTTCACTTCTGGAAAGTGCAAAGTGCTTTCACAGATGAAGAATAAGGTATACAGGCTTCATGTGAACTTAATTGGTTCAAGTCCAAATCTAACTCACATCTGAAGTCCTGGAATGCATAGCTGTGGTCAGGCATAAGCTTTGCCTATTCCAATTAAGAAATACTGAGTATTATTTGCACTGTATTTGTAAGCAAAATCCTTGGTGGAAATTCTGGACCCCACTCTGCTGAAAGCCCTGGAGAAAATACCTCTGCCCTGAAATCCAGCCTGGTGGAGCGTAGGCCAATGTATTTGTCAGATTAGAGCATGAGACACTTGGCTTCCCCCTTAAAAAGATAAACTCAAGCCTAAAATCTAGCAGAACATTGAATAGCTTTATAGTATTTCAGGTTTTATTTCAAACAAAGATGACCACAAAAGGGGACTGGAGCGATTTGCGTAAACTTAAAATATTGCAACCTTCAGAAATAGGTCCAGGGGTCTAGGAGGTAATGAAGGGGCCTCAGTCTCCCATCAATAACACACTGAAAAGAGCTGAGGAGTACAGCCTCTTCCTCACCTCCTTGAGAAAGTCATACCTTAACATCTCATTCAATAGAGCTGTGAAATACTTTTTCTCTATTCCATTTATTCAGTTAACAAAAAGGTATTAAAATATATTACTTTTCAAAAATATTTATTTTTCTCCTTTTTTCCTACTTTTCTTTCCCCCACATCTCTTTGGATCCACTGAAAACAGAGGAAGGAAAAAAAACCCCACCAAATAAATTTTTTTAAAAGACTTTCATATTTTAAGTCTTATAGAGCCTTTTTCACCCAAAAACACCACCAAGCCCTGCACTGAGGAGGTCTCTATTGCTATCCCCAGTTTTACAGAAGGTGAAATTGGGCCACAGCCAGGTGAAGGGAGAGCTGCTTCCACATTTCCCAGCAGACCAGCAAGAGAAGTCCCATCTCTCCAGTCCTGACCCAACGTACTGGCTTATACGAAATACCAGAATCTGCAAAACAACCTTTTTTGTCCCCCAGTTCCGGTTTAAATACAATCTTGGCACAAAGTCAGTCCAATAACTTTGGTTACTGACTTTCAGATGTTACAGTCCATTTGCAGAGAGCATCTGGTATTCAGCTCTGCAGGGACATAACAGCCGGGGATGGGAGAGTGCTGGCGATTGACCCTTCTCAGCAAAATTAAATTGGCAGAGAGGTGCATTTCCGATTGATGCTCAGGGGTTGTATCACCCATGGGAGGGAGACGACAGAGCACCTGCCTGGTGTGCTCATCTCTGTGAAGGAAAAAACTAAAATGGGTTGGTTAATGAAATTAGTGGTCAGCCCAAATCACACTCCCACACGTGCTACATACAGCGAGACAGGGTTGGATTGGGATTCAAATACCCACCTTGAGCATCCCTCCACCTGGGATCAGTGGGTTCAGGTCATTCAGAGCAGGTGCCTTTGTATGTAGAGGGGGTGAATTAAAATGGAAGAGCCCCAGCCCAGCAAGCTGCAGGGAAATCTGGAGTCAGGCTTAAAGACTGCTTCTTGTGGTTTTAACTGCTTATGTGTGCTTTGAGGAAAACTCCTTAGCTAGAGGTTTCCACGTGTGGCCATGGGAGGGACAGGATCTCAGGAAGCCCTAAGGTCCTTATGAGGTCCAGGTAACAACTCAAGATTGGAGGATCTCCTCATCTCCTCCTAGAGCATGTTATAATTGTGCCTCCTGTGCCTTTATGGTAGGTCCCAAGCAGGTTTTGGACACTAGGAAAGATTTCATGGCAGAGGATGTGTTTTCTGGGGGCCCTTTGGGATGGGGTACCTGTTGACTTGAGGGCCAGCAGTTGTAAGAAAAGCATTCAGAGAGCCCACTGGCCTCTGCACTCCTTTTCACATCGAACCTTGGCCAAAGGCAATCAAGTCCTGGGTTTACGCCTGTTTGAGAGCCAAACTCTCTAGGAAGAGGCACTGTAAACTCCTACTACATTTACGCTCAAATCAGTGTTTCTGAGAAGATCCTCTCTCTTCACAGAAGGTCTTTGAGTTATTCCGCTCTTCCTTTTTACCTTCAGGATAGAGGTCAGTCCGCTTCACTGCTGTAATAACAATCCACCTTGTTCAAATCCCCCAGTTACTCCTCAGATCCATCCATAACTCCTGGTTCCCAAGTGGGCATCAGATGAAAAATATCTGAAAATCCTTTGAGTCTCACGACACTAAAATCGATGTTGTTTTGAAACAAAAGTAATCCTTCTGCCCCCAAAAGGGAAGTCACTTGCTTCCAGCCCCACAGCCACTTGCTGTTTAGAGGAGTGGAACACAAAGCTGTTCACTACCAGGATCAAAATCAAATCCGGAGTATTTCACATCCTGCAAACAAAAAGCAAACTACTCTTGGCCTGAGACCACACACAACCAGCCTCTACTGCAGACTCTAAAAGCCTTGGCAGCACCAACGATGGATAAGGGGTGAGACACCAGGCCTGGCATTAGCTCTTATCCCCTTGGACCAAGAGCCCAGCCGAATCTGTAACAAGCCTGGGGTGCTAAAGATAAAGCGTCCCTTTGGTGGTGTTGGTGGAAGCTGCATAAGAGCCTGTCCAGGGCAGGAGACCGCAAAAGGCAGCAGCCACAGTGTAGTAGCATTCAATGCAGCTGCAACTCATACCTGAGAAGGCAAGAGGGGTTAGTTTGATTTCAGAAAAATCACACTGAAAGCATAACTTAATTTGCATTAATTTGTCACTTGATATTCTCAGAAGCCACTGTCTTACTGTTACTGGCTTTAACATCACACCAGCCACAATAATTGGGAAAGGTGCTTTTTCTTTTCTCCTCTCCTCTAAGCATACCTAAAGCAGGAAACACTGCAGCAGTCCTGCCTGCCCCATGCCTTCGCAGCGGGCAGCGGTGCCCATCTACGCCATGCAGCAGCACAGCTCTGAGTCCTGCCCGATGTTCTGCCAGAGAAACCACTATTTTCCAGACTGAGACAGTGCTCTGCAGAGATGATAATGCAGATCTGGCTGCTTCTCCGTAGGGCTGGTTATCCTCCGCCCTGGCACGGCCACGCTGCTTCCATCCAGTCCCAGGGCTATCCCCCTCTGCCTGCTCATCCCCGCACCCTGCAGGGCTGCCCTGACAGCCGGAGGTCCCAAAACAACACCCCCAGCATGTTTGAAAATCAAACACACAAGACTCAGGCAACAAGTGCAATACATGTGCCTTATGCTTCCCCAGTGGACGTACAGGTACCCTAAACATAAGGCAAAGCACATCTACCCCCATCACAAACCAGAACGATGTGCATCCTCTGTCCCAGGAAGATAAATCCCTTTCACATAGTGGGCAGTAAAAACAGAGAGGGAAAGGCAGCTCAGAAGATATCTTCACACCACCAAACAAGAGCGCAACCCTCCCATCGTTTTCCATGGGGCAGGAAATCCCGGTGGAAGCCTCAAGCAGAGGAGATCATTGTTTAAAAAGGGAAAAATAAATACATACAAAAGGGAAAATAAATACATACACCTAGATAATTAGCCCTTTGGGTTTTGATAGTTTAGGATTCAAATTTTCTAGCTTTTCTTTCAAAAGACAGGACTTAGAAAGTCCCAAATAAGAGGAAGGGAGCTATAATTCTCTCTAGCGCATAAATCCAGGAGCTGGGCTTTCAGACGAAAGCATCCAAATGCATTAAAATCAACCCAAATACCAGAAGACTCTCGGTAAAATCCTAGAAGCTGGCAGCATTTTAATTTTGCTACAGTACGGCTAGCCGTGTATTAACATGTTTTAACTATAGTCGTTGCATGCAGTAATAATGTTAATTCAGCCAAGCTTAAATAGAAGCAAATCCTTCCCTTTGTTTCTCCCCTTCTCCAGCCTTACAGAGCTGAGGAGACTGAAAAAGCAAAAAAGCTCATGTTTTATGCCTTGATCCGAAGGCTTACGGTACCAATAAATCAATACATAAATATGTTAACAGGATTTCTTGATAAAAAATTCATTCTTTCCCCAGCTAGTGTGGACTCACTCAGCTGCTTTATTCATGAGCGTGCCTGCCTGCCTGGCACTGTGAAAGCTCTTTCACTGTCAAAAATTACAGGCTGGCCAAGGGACTCTACCTATTTTTTTAATCTTTTTTTGTAGTCTCTCCTCCTCTTTCTTTTATTTTTAAACAGCTGTGGACTTTAATTATGAATGTAAACCTGGTCTAGGCAATTCCTGTTGGAAACAGGTAATGCACTTTCATGATAAGGAAGGTCAGACCTATGGTGGAGATACTCAGGCGAAAGCATTACCCCAGCAAACACACAACCAGCCACCCTGTGAAGCCCACCGGGCAGTTACGGCACAGAAGCTGTCTGGAACACGCATTTTACATATGTGAGCACCTTCTGCAAGGTCACACAGCAATTTAATGGCACAATGATGAACAGAGCCCAGAAAGACGAAAGCTGTAACCAGAGGCACACAAAAGCAGCTCATGGGCTACTTGCAACCCAAAGACCTTTTGTTTGGCTAGTAGTCTTCAGCTGGTGACAGAGGACCGAGGCACTGCTTTGCTGGTGACCACAGCGCTCATCCCACAGGCCACTCAGCAGTGCCAGGGGGACATCCGCACCAAGCCAGACCCGTTTATCTCAACACTCTCAAAAGCAATGCCTAACAAATAGCAAACCTTCCCTACCTGAATTCAATATTCATCATAAATCTAAGAGCCAAATAGCTCCTAAGACCAAGGAATTCAAATAGTTTCACCTAATGTGACACAAACTGAGATGCTAAGGGGGCAGCCAATTCATCCAGCAAAACTCCAAGATGTTCTACAATTCAAACCAGCACCGCAGGTGCCTCACGTAGTTATTATCTCCAAGTTTCTTTTCTCTGAGCACGCAACCGAGTTCTGTTTTCTGAGAAGGGGGAGAGTGCACTGCCAGGTCCCCGCACAAGGTTAGCACAGAGGCTGTTGGGGTTCGGTTGTGCAGCGTTTGAGGAAGGGTTGCTGCTAGAAAAATAGGCACTGCTTTTGAGTTTGAAGTTCTTGGAAAGCAAGAGTGCTTTACATGTGACTCATTGCTCGAGAAGATTCATGTGTAAGTCAAGTTACACTTTGAATAAATTCAGTGCTCTCTTGATGTGGTTTTTTTATATTGCAAAGCCAACCACCAAGGCTTCAGGTATTTGCTATCTTTCATTGAAGAGCCAAAGCCATCCCCAAATGTACTCTTGTCCTGGTTTCAGCTGGGATAGAGTTAATTTTCTTCCTAGTAGCTGGTATAGTGCTGCGTTTCAGATTTAGTATGAGAATAATGCTGATAACACACTGATGTTTTAGTTGTTATTAAGTAGTGCTTACACTAAGTCAAGGACTTTTTCAGCTTCCCCTGCTCTGCCAGGCGCACAAGCAGAGAGGGGGCACAGCCAGGACAGCTGAGCCCGACTGCCCAAAGGGATATTCCATACCATATGACGTCATGCCCAGTATATAAACTGGGGGGAGTTGGCTGGCGGGGGACGGGGCCGCTGCTCAGGAACAGGCTCGCATTGATCAGTGGGGGGTGAGCAATTGCATTGTGCATCACTTATTTTGTATATTCTTTTATCATTATTTTTATTATTATTTTCCCTTCCTTTTCTCTCCTATTAAACTGTCTTCATCTCAACCCACGAGTTTTACTTTTTTTCCCCCGAATCTCTCCCCCTGGGGTGAGGGGGGTGAGCAAACGGCTCTGTGTGTTTAGCTGCCTGCCGGGTTAAACCACAACAACTCCTAAAGCTGTAAGGAGGGAGGAATACACGCACTTACGTACACACACAGACACACGTATTTAGACCTCTGTTCAGTTTGGTTGCTCACAGACACGCGCAGTATTTACCTAAGAATAAGGCTGCATTCAGACCAAAATATAGGTTTTGTTGGTTTAGTGAGTAGATGCAGAATAAACCTTTCCTCCCACGCAGCAGCCCCTGTGGCCTGCAGCCCCTAACTCAGCAAGACAGAGCCAGTCACATGGACCGATTCCCAGAACACTGAAACAATCCAATACTCAAACATTTTATGACTTTGAACATAGGAAATTGTGGATCGATGCCCAAAATCATTGTAGATAACGACGGTCCTAAGAATAATGTGCAGGCTTCCTCATCGTCTTAAATGCAGATCTAGATTCTTCCTGAAAGAATAAAGCCTATACACCTCAAGCACTGATTTTCCCCTCCAAATACGGCAGGCAAAAGCTTCCCAAGAAATTTGCAATAGCAGAAAACTGTTTAAATGAATTAAAGTCTTGATTCCATTGTATAAAATTATAACAATAGGCTATTACATGCATGTGTTCTTCAGCAGAGGATTGGGATTGTGCAGAGTATCGATCTATTTAGGTTAGGCCACCTTCTCATTTTGTCTTCTAATGAGACTCCCTCCAGCAGTACAGCTTCTCTCCTAGTCAGTCATAAGCAGAAGATATCCTTGTAGATACATCTACCGCTCACAGAACCAGCTGGAGCCGAGAGCTCGGTCACGCAGACTTCAGAGCGTGGCAAAGCCCCAGGTCCAGCACTCCTTTGTCGATGCAAACCCTACTTCCCAGGACAGGAGTCCAAAGCTATTTTATCACTACCATTTTCCTGTTTCAGATAAAATAAAACAAAAACCAGTTGGTCATGATCCTCTCAGCTTCATCTAAAGATATTTCACAAGGTTTTATTAAGACATTTTAAATAGAAAAGGACTGTGTGCTAAAGGAAAAAAAAAAAAAAGAAAAATTTTTCTTAACCACAAGTCTTGCCAAATTATTCCAAATTTGAATGAAAACTGCCTGTGAAATTTCAAATTTTATGTGTGAAAATATTTACTATAGTGTAAATTCATTGAGGTTGCAGAAAATTGTAAGACTGGCCCAGAGCTGCTCTTCTCTGTATTCTAAGTCTTTGCTGGGAGAGACACAGCCAAACACCAAAAGATTTTGCCACGGACCATACTAATAAAGAAACTAACCCTAAAATAAGCAGATACAGCCAGCTTTTTTTGTTGTGTTGATGAGCAGGTGATTTAACTTTTAATAAAACATAGTTTCAAATGCTTCAAATTACAGCTGCCCTGCTTATGAAACGTCTAGTCAAAAAAATGGGAACTATCCACTTTTCTCTTGGCTTCCTCCCATGCCATACGGAGCAGCCGTGCAAGCGCTGGTCTCCGCTACTGGAAGGTTTCACCACGCTGCAGTCTGTGTCTATAATTACTCCCTGGCCCTGCGAGGAGCTGACCTCTGGCCAGCGAGCTTGATGGCGGGTACCAGCACTGCTACCGCACTACAAGCTCTGCACAGGATAATTGCTCCAAATTTATCTGCTTCTCTGTTGAGAAATGAATGAGCAAATATTTTTAATCCAGCTAAATGACAACTGGTGCTTCTACCATAACAGCCAATGCAAGTTCTCCAGCTGCTTGGGCTCTATCCTGAGCTCTTATGTATGTGGCTACAAACCCATGCAGATGAACTCTCTCGCTTTTACATGACTTTTCAGTCTGGACACTAGGCAAAGGTGACTTTGATCTAGAGTTTCTCTTGGTTCATGAGTAGTTATCCTGCTTTCCACAGCTACTGGGCAATTTTCCTTCTGCAAGGGATTCACAAAGCATTTGCTGGATTTTGGCATAAGAAACACAAGAATATGAAAATATTGCTGGAAAAAAAGTCCAGATTAAAAATTTCCTATTTGAAAGTCTCTATAGTGCTGGGAACTTTATCTGTCGGAGGGAAAACAACAGGTTGCCCAGAGAGGTTGTGGGTGCCCCCTCCCTGGAAACATTCAAGGTCAGGCTGGACGGGGCTCTGAGCAACCTGATGTAGCTGAAGATGTCCCTGCTCATTGCAGGGGGTTGGACTAGATGATCTTTAAAGGTCACTTCCAACCCAAACCATTCTATGATTCTATAAATATAAGGAAGAAGGCTTGAATGTCACCGCTGCCGACTCTGAAGGCAGGCAAAGGAGAAAGATGGCACCTCCTGCCAAAGAGCAGCTTCAACTCGCACCTTGTTGTAGCACCCTCATGTCGCCAACAGATTGACCACAGATAACCTCTACCCCAGCAGACTGCTCCCCGTCTTCTCTGCTGCTGACACAACACAGAAAACAGCCCTGATAGCACCCATCTGTGGAGTCCCCTAAGCCCAGCACCCCCTGAGCTGCCTTGCACCCACACACCGAGCATCCTGCTTGTCCCACCACCAAGTCACCCAGACACAACGCCACACTGATACACCAATATTGTACCCGTTACAGCCGCCTGCCTTTGTTCCTCTCCTGCATCCCAGGGCATATGGTCTGTAGATTAGAGAGCAAAGACTTTCTCCCAGAGCCCACACAGAGCCAGCTGCTTCTGTCGGACAACCTAGCTGCAGGTATTTGGAGTTGCCGTAGGAACTACAAGAGCAAATAAAGTCTTCACTTTTGGTTTTCTTAGAAGCGTTCTGTTATTCTCTTCCACTCCAACCACAGATGTAGCAGTCATGGCATAAGCAGCCTGGCATACTTCTGAAAGCGTGCAGCTGCCTTTTTCATCCTGTGTAGGAAAGCAATTGTTGGGCATGTAAGAGAGCTGCTTGTACCCTCGATGCTGTAATGTTGTCAAGCTGCAAGTGAATTTCTTCAGCTGGAGTTCACACTTCTTGGCAGGCACTGATGATTAAGCTGTTGTTTGGAGAGATTTTAATTTCTTTTCAGAGAGCAATTGCTCTGTTAAAGGGGCTCTTTAAGTTTGTATGATATATGTCACTCCTGCTGCATAGCTTAAATGTCTCCTATTAAACCTGGAGGTGGCCACCCCACAGTAATTTTGAATATACCTTCACTTAGACATTCAATAAAATGCAGAAGATTCAGCAACACACTTAAACTCTTGCTCAGCTTTACACATTTGCTCAAGTGCTTTTCTGAACAGGGTAATTTGCTGAATCAGGGCTGAAAGGTCCCAATCCTTTTAGCCTTAGAGAGAACGTCCATGCGGGCACAGGGTCAGACAGTCTGTGTTTCCAGACAAATGGAGACCCAGACATGGTCAGAGATATGCATTGCACATATCTTGGCATCTAAATATTTCAAAGCCGTTTTAGCCTTAGACATGCTCCACATTTTCTATTACAATATCTTTGGATTTCTGCAAAACCTTCCAGATGAGGAAGTATGCAAAGCCTGCCATGCAGTAACACTGCATCCCTAAAAGATCTGGGAGTTCAGCCCTTTGGCAAACAGGCCCTACGGCCCTCTAAAATCCAGGAGGAAAGCATGAATAAATGGATATCAGCCAAGGCAGATTTTAGACTGGTATAAGACTGTTGTACTGACAGCTCATCATTCCACACAGGATCCACCAGTCGTACAGATTCCTCCACTTACGATGTGCTTTTCTCTCACAGGGGCCAGCAGAGCAGTTCAGCTAGGCAGGGGAAACTTGTGCTGCTTGTTCAGTGATCTCCAAGGGATTTTTCAGCTGAACTACAAGTCGGTTGATGAACACACCAATTTATTATACTGCTATATTATATATATCTGACAGGGTCTCATTAGCAGCAAATATGTTACTCCAAAGCCTGGTGTGAGGCTTCTCTCTGGGGAAACGGGAGATGAGAAATCCAGTCCACCTTCTGCTCAAGAGCAAGATGCTCAGGTCAGCTTGGGCACGGAGCTCTAGGGAGTGTTTTGAGGCACGGAGAAGTGTGGCTATTGCTATGCTACTCGATTTCTGCCTGGCAGCAGGGCACAGGTGGTAGGTGATTCTCTTTATACAAGAATTTCTGAAATGTGGGAAAGATGCTGAGAACTAGATGACTGTCACACATAAATGATAATGATAATCTAAATGAATGAACTTTGACCTAGAAGACTCATTTTTCTACGTAATAACAAACCTCCCTGCCACTCAAGCAAAACAGAGGTTGTAACAACATAATGGGATGGAGCAGGCTTAAAACCGGCAGGAAACATGGGCGAAATCCACACCTCGCTGGTGCTGGAAGAAGGGCTACACATCAACCCATTCAAGACCTCAGAAGAGGTATAAATGGGACATGGGCAACGCACACCCACGTGCAGGCTCTCTCTTGCGGTGGGTTTCACACATGGCGAGGCTCCAGCCACAACTTCCAACGTGGTTTTTGTGCTCAAGTTAATAGTTTGGCTGATCTGTTCTGTGCTTTTCTTGCAAGGGCTTGGTCATCCCTAAGTCAGTCCCTGCCTTCTGCAGACTTCCAGCACCGGTTCTGCAAAAGCACCAATCCACAGTCTAGGCTCTTCCCTTCTTCTCCCCCAGCTATTCACTATCACACCGATCCTGCACTCAAAGCTGCTGCCAGGCTCTTGGCTACCTGCTCCCAATCCTGCCACCGCTGCCCAATGTTCATGTAAGTGATTGGTGATACTGAAAGACAAGAAATCAACATTAGCCCCACAGCAGCAGTGAGAGTCTGGGAATTATCTATCACCTCTGTGTGCACATATAAGATGGCTGATTCTTATTAGCAAATTAAAGTCAACCTAACTCAATAGCGAATGCAATTTAACACTAACAACATTAGGGAATTTTCTCTTCTTTATGAAACTGCAGGGAGAAGGAGAGCACGATTACATCCATGCAGCTCCTTAGCACAGCACAGGAGCTCAGCTTCCATCTCCATCGTGAGTGCACAGCACCAGCACATTACACGTGCACTGCTGGCTCCGTAACGCAGCGCTTGGTCCCAGGCGTCTCCCTCGGCACTCAGTGCATTTCCAAAAGCAAACACACAATGACAAGAAAAGTTCAGCACTGGTGAACATCAGGTCCCAAGGGTAATCTCTCCCCATGACAGGGCTATGAGAAATTTTACACTATATATGTAACCCAGCTGTTAGGCAGATGCTGTGTGCTCTTGACTCTGAGATGCTCTAAAAAGCTGAGAAGTCAGAACAGGCTCTTTGCTACGGACAAGACTGTGGTGGCACGTTTCTTCACACACCTCTAAGTATTGCTTGCTTTATCATTGTTAATTTTTTTCATCTGTTTGCTCCTCACTTCCCACAGTGTGCTGCATTATTAGATCTCCAACAGGGCTATGTTCACCTCTTTGAAGACCCAGGTAAATCTTGAGGCCCTGGCCACATGCTGTGTTCCCAGAGAGCTTTTCAGCTCACGCAACACAATATCAGAAAGCCTAAGTGAAAGCAGAGCACCCTTGTTTTCATGCTGCTTTTGTACAGCTGTTAATGCCAAGCGTGGCATCAGTCCCCCGGTCTGTTTGCTGGTACTGCTCTCTTTCAGCCCTGGTTCCTGACACCCCACATTCAACTGGAGCAAAGCTTGTCCCTTGGACACAACAGAGAATGCAGTGTAAAAGAAAGAAACCGTATCGGAAATGTGTTGTGTGATTCAGAGTGGCAAAACAAACACATTCCTTGTGCTTATTCGTCCTGGTAACATAATGTAAGGAAAGCACTTCAGCCAACTTTTTTCCCTTTTTCCTGTCTGCTCACACTTTTGCTGGCTAAACACTTTTGTTCCTCAATATGTTAAGTCAGAACAAGGAGAGCAGAGCTGGTACACACACACATGCACAAAGAGTAATCATAGGAGGCTGAACCCGTCATAAACTCCCTCAGCCACTAACACCGCAGGCTGCCAGCCCCCGGACACACAAATATCGCTGTAAACAAAACCTCGTTTATTCTCATCCATCTCAGTATCTGGCAATTATGGATTTGTGCTTTAGTGGACTGGCTTCAGGTCACTTCTAACAGACAGCAGACAACAGCATACCAGGTGTACTAGGAGAGAAAAGCAATTTCAAAACCACCTTCAGAGTCCCGCAGGCTTTGCTATTGCATTTACTGCTATACCAAAGTAGGCGTGACAGTCACACGTCAGTAAAGCCAAGTGCATAACCTCACAGGAAACCACAATCATGAGCAAAAGGCCAGCAAAAAGACATTTAAGTCACCCTTAAGCCTTAACTGGCAGGTTTAAGAGGTGCTTGAAAGTGTGGGGCCTCCTGAGCCCAGGAGTCGTCTCACAAGCAGGCAGTGAGCCAAGAGGAACCTTAATCCGAGTCTCTGAGACGAGGGGATGCTGCTTTATGTTATTTATTTCCCTTCTGCTTTCTGTTGCACATTCACCTGCACCCTTCCTCCACCTTCCTGGAGGGTTTTGCACAGGAAACCATCTCATGGTCCCAGCAGCCAGTGCTAGTCACATCCAAACTCCTGAGGAACATCACCTTTGATTCGTCAACTCACAGTTATGACTGATGAAGACCGAGTGTAAATGGTTCAATCTTTATAGATAAATGCCCCCAGAAGGGCATATGTGAGCTCTCCAAACAGCGGGGTCAGATTCTCTTCTGCCCCTGCAAGCCCCAACACATCCACCATCCCACCAACAAAACCACGTCTGGGTTGGGCTGGAAATGGAACAACAATTATATGCCAACCTTCCATTTCTGTATCTTTATAGGAATCAAGAAATTCAAAGACACAAAGGGGAATGAAAAATAGCAAGTGAATCATAAGCTATTCTAAATTCAGGGAGGGTAAAGTTCTAGTTGGGATCCAATTTAGGGTAGACTTACTTTTTATTTGAACTGTTCATTCTTACTTAGAAGCGTGTTAGGTTAGGCCCAGTCCACAGTCTTGAAATACCCACTGGACACTAATATTTGTCAGTAGAAAATAGAAGAAACATTAAAATCTCTTGCCATTAAGATCAAAAGAGAGTGACTGTACACTTTGACATTTCTCCTTTCCTGCAAGGAGTCCCTATTTTGCAAAGCAAATTCCACCGTGTGGCTTTGAACTCCTGTAGAGAAAAGATAAAAGGTGAAAACTCAGCTCTTTGAAAGTCAACAGCAAGACTTCTGCCAACTTCAGATGAATCAGGTTTGACCCATGTTTTTCTGTAGGAGAACTGGGACCACAAACCACACTCCTCAACTCCTTGGAAGCTCATCATGCACCTCCAGCGCAAAGGCATGACTATACCTCACGGAAGGGTATAGACCAGCTAGCTCAAACAGTGCTGGCTGTGTAATGACCACAGCAAGGAGTTCAAAAACCTTCCTAATCCACTGAGTATACAATGGAAAGCGTTGTGCTCCAAGCTAACCACAGCTACAGTGCTAGGTCTACCCTAGCTATCTCATTGAAGGCTACCAGTGTGTCTTTTCTCTGGTTACTGGCTTTGTAATGAATGTTTCTACTTAGCATAGTAAAAGAATCGTTTTACTGGGGAATTCATGGGCAAGCACAAGACTTTTCAGGCTTTTCTCACTTTGCAAAACAAGGTGAGCTTGCCATGGCAATGAGCGTCCAAGGCGGGTGGACAATAAGGTTCTTGCGTGGGACAAACTAAGAATTACTGCGTCTGGTAGAGGAGTTCTACTATTGCCTCTTTAAAAAAGTTTTACGCCTCCAAATAGCCTATATTAACAATATGCAATAGATGAATCACTGTCATTCACAAACACTAAGCATGTAAACAAGGTGATCTAAAATATCCTTGTTTAATTTGAAAACTAGATCTGGAGGAAGATCAGGACGCAGGACTCAGATCCCAGGGCACCACAGTTTCTCTTGCTGAGCATCTGCGTTATTTCCTCCCACCTCCATATTTGTCCCCAGTACTCAGCCTCAGTCTTCTTTACCCAGACTCTGCACCTTAGCTTGCCAAGAACTTGGAGGCCATCACTGGAAATGTTCTCCTCCCTCAGCAATGCTAACATCCTCGAGCTCCAGCAGCCGCTGGTTATTGTCAGATAGCTATGTTTAAAGCATGATAACAAGTGCAGCATGGTAATACTTAGCATATTAAAATACTTCATGGGAACTGATGAATGAATTTACGTAATGGTCCCAAGAGATAATCTGATCACCAGTTACCACTTGCCTCAGTAATGGCTCCCTCAGGCACAAGCAAAGTGGATGCAGCAACCCTTGCTGCCTCGCATCACCCCCACCCCAGTGTCGTGCTCCAGGTGAATACTGCTTACTGCAGAAAGTGCCTACCCTGAGCAACAGAGCCCAGAGCAGAGCCTGTGTCAGCACCACCAAACTAGGAGGCAGCATGGTTGCATCAGCCCGATGCAGGGGCTGGTCCACATTGCTGAGAGGCACAACTGCTGTCACTGGACCAGCTGGGAACTCAACTAGTCCCAGTTGCAGAAAAAGAAGTCAGGTTTGCTACTCTAGGGCACGTTGCACTTGAGCAGCATTGCTGCCCACAGTGAGCTGCTGCTCTTGGTAGGTTTTCCCCTAATTTCACGGTCCAGAAGATGCTCTGCCCATACTTCAGGGATCTCTGATGTGTCTGCACTGGATTAGACTGAAAATCTCTTCACAACACCGGACTGTGACACAAAGTCCTCCCACACTGAGGAAAACAGGTTAGTTACTCTTTTTTAATGCATTCCCAGATCACGTTGAATTAGCAGGAGGTAAGTGTGCTCCATTTGCTGGAGAAAACGTTCTTCCCTGTCCTCAGGACACAGCAACTTTCCTAAATCGCCTGTTGCTCCTTGGACCTTTTTGAGTAGAAACAGGCCACAGCTGACAAATCTGCAGCTCACAGAAGTGCTTCTTTGGAGCATTTGTTCTGATACTGTTGTGCTGCTGATTCAGGAAGGAGTTTTCCCCAGCTTATTCTTAAAGCATTTCACCCAATTGATGATTCAGTCTTTTTGCTTCAGGCATAAATCACCTTCCAGATAAAGTCTTGCTAGAAAGCTTTCATTGGCCCTAATTAAAATGAAACTCTGTGAAAGTATAAACAGTGGATCAGCAAGGAAAATTGGGCTGAGATTTGTGAACTTGCACTCTCCCTGCCCTCCTAATTCCTCAGTTTATCACAGGAGAAGGAGTGAATATTTGCAAGGTAGATTATTTACTGCAAAGCCTAGCCTTTGATGCTATTTTTCTCTAAATCAGTAGGAAGGCTGCATCTGGACCACATATAAAGTCATCTCAACCCTTTGCAAATGACTGAATAACCCTTCACAGCAAACCTCTCATTTTGGAAAGACCTGAGCCAAACCATCCAACTCAAGCCCAAGCTCCCTCTTTCCTGAACATCACTTTACACCAAACTCTTCAGCTTGCCTGACGCCACCACAGACCAACTTTTCAGTCTTAAAGCTGCTTTCAGGACAGAGCAAACTCTCTCCCTCATTTAAATTAACGCCGAACTGGTAAAGCACATCTCACCCTGTGACTGACCCCAGCCATCACCACTGCAAACTAAAAAACCTAACTCTTCTGAACACCCCGCAACAAATGTAGTAGCAGGAAAAGAGGAGCAATAAGAAAGCCCTATTGATGCAGGGCAATCAATCAATCACCATTTTCCAGAAGGAAATGAATGGCCCATTAAGGAAGCAGTCCATAACCTCAACTTCCCCATAATGGGTCTCAGTCCTAGACTGCCTGGCATCAAAGGGTTTTCAGCCCTAAGAATGGACCCCATGTGGGGCTGTCTGCTTTAACAGCAGGAAGGGAGAGGGTTTGCACAAACAAGGCAACAAACCTACCCCAACCAAACCCAACATGTGGCGGTGGGCACACAAAGGGAAGGGGGAAGGAAGGGCTCTGCTCAGCCTGAGGAGCAGCAGCCTTCCCCGCTTTCTAGTTAGTGGGAGAAAAAAGCACCAGCCTTTTTTCTTGCTAATGCATAATCACAGTTTACATAGACCACATCTTGCCTCTTGTGGTCCCACAGCCTTTTGCAAATCTTAATTAAGCAAAACATTGAAAGTAGGTTCACAGCTCAGCTCTGATGAGTATCCTGCATCAGGGGAATGCTCGTTTCCTCAAGACAACCAGAGGCTGGGGCTGGCAGGGAAACTAGCTCCACCATTGCAAAATTTTCCTGGCCAAAAACATTCCCCTCAGCAGTGGAAAACCCAAATGGTGAATCAAAGCTCCCTGAACAAGTAATAACCTCTGACACTCATCCGTTGTCTGAGCCTAAATATGCTGGCTTACTTCCTGTCCTCCACCCTGACACAGTGCTTACCCCACCGTTCAAGTTCTGGATGCAAGAGGCAACATCTTCCAGCTTCTTCCCATACCAACTCAGTACGGGTCCAGTAGGGATCCAGCTGATTCAGGCAGCATTAATATGCCATTGCTGAACTAACTGGTGCTGGATGGACAGACTGGTGGCATTGCTGTTATCTCTGCACAGTCTGACAACTGCATTCACAAACACCCACCATGCTGGGCTTTTCAGTCATTGCTGCAGCATGGTTTGGGCTTTTGTTTAATTTTTAAATTTGGTGAACTTAGAGTAGGCACAGAAGAAACCAAGATTAAAGCCAAGCGGCCAGAAAACAGCAGATGACTGAAGCTGTGAAAAAGTTAAGGGCTGCACAGAGTGGGTCTTCTCCACCCACATCTTTTCTCAGCTACTAACCTGCAAAAGCACAGCCAGCTCCTCAACAAGCAGAGCAGCACAGGGAAGGGGTGACACAGCATGCAGGGTAGGGCCAAGGGAGAGGGGGCAGAGATGGCTGCTGGCACTAGTTACATGAACACCGTCTGCTGAGTGGTCCTGTGGCATGACACACCACTCACCCTCCACCCGACAAGCAGACCATCCAGAGACCCTCATATCTCTCAAGGACATGAACCCACCAAGCGTTAAAATCTAAGCTGGGGTCTCAGACAAGGCTTGACATTATACAACAAATACTCAACTGCATCTCATCCAAGCGTCTGTTTCCAATTAGATTAATGGGTATCTAGAACAATACTATAATAGTTTTTAAAGCAACCCCCCAAATCAATACCCCAATAGTAAGCTCTGGTTTTTGCATGTGGTACAAAAGGCAGTTTGGGAGAAGATGATCTAATACACCACATATTGATTAATCAATTCCAGCTAGGATGCTAATGGGCTTTTCTTACAACAGTTGGCACTAGAAGGAAGGAGTGGGATTGCTGAATGAGAATGGGAGAAACTGGTTGTGTGATGAAGTTGCAGGGTGAGGGGAGAGCATGCACTGGGGGAATGGGCCCTTCTAGACATCACTCTAAGTGGGCACAGACAAGGAAGAAATGGAGGAACTGAGCAATGAATGGAGAGGATAATAAATCAGATATATTGGCTTCAAACACAGCAGAATTGTACCTTGCAATTTACTGTGGTTGATATTAATAATACTTTCCTGTTGCTACAGAAACCCTCACAGGAAGATCTGCAAAACAGCCCAGCATGGGTCTAGAGACTATAATGAAGTAGACCAAACACTTAGTAGTCCTACCGGCCAGTGAAATGGTCTGAAGGCATTATAAATGCCTACCTTAGTTATTTTTCTGCACTGGCACTTCTGGCTAGGACAGCATGGGTTAATTCAGATCATCTATGCACGGCTGTCAGATTGTCCTTCCTTCTACAGTCAACGGAAAGAAGCAGCCACCGTAGCCATACATTGCTAATCGTCACCACTTTCTCTCTCCTTCCTGCCCCTGTACTTGATAAAGTCCTTTAATACCATAGAAAATGGAAGCACAAAACAGCTGGACCATCCTCCAGACCCGAACTATAGCACTTTACACCCACTGTAGAAACGTGAAGATTTAAGCAAATCACAAAGCTCAGGAGAACAGGTCTGCAACAGATACACAGGTCCCTTACAGCTCCCGAAGAGCAGCTGTCACACTTTGCAAATGCTGAAAACCAGCTGAAGGGCTCTATTCCCAGCCTGTTAGCAAGGGTTCAGTGCTTGCCTCTCAAGAGAGGACACCTCAAAAGGGCAGGTATAAATTACAAACAAGAGCATTACACTGCCTGAAAGTCATTAAGTTGTTGCTAATTGGGTGAGGTTGCCCTACTCTTTGTGAAATTGGAAGTAGTAAAACTGACCAAGAGGTTTTGACCTTGAGTGGCTGTGACAGTCATGGCCCCTGGCTGGCAGGAGGCACAGTCAAGAAAGACCCTAGCGAGGAAATTCAGCCTGGTGTATCTTCTCTACAGCCAACAGAGTCATGCCAGGTGCGAAGGTGACTGATAGGGCTTTGTAAAATTGTATTGTAGTTGCCAAAACTAGTACTGGACCTTGGTGCTGACATCCAGCTGGTGCTGTTCATTGATGTGGATTACAAGTTTGATCACAAAGGCTAGACCCAGTCAAGAGAAGAAACCTCTAGGTACAAAATATTAACATGTCACTGGTTTTGCCACCCTATATTGTGCAATTTGGTAACTGCTTTTCTATGGGACATTGTGAAAACATGCTCCTACTCACCCACCCATCCCACAGCAGAGCACACCAGCATCTTGGAGCAACACACACCAATTCTTACACATGACAACACCGCACTGACACAAGACATCATGTTGCAGGTAAGCGAGTCTACAACCTCAAACCACCACAGGCCACAATAGTGGTTCAAAGGCTCTTATGGGACCTGCAGAGCAACCCTCAAGAAAATAAGAACAATCCTCCTAAAAAGTAGAGTGAGGTGCTAATCAATGGGGGAAAACATCACAAACTAAATTACTTTTTTTCCAGAACAACCTTTTCCAAACTAACGCAATGTATAACAGCACCCCAGGAGTCCTACAGCCCCATCAGCAGACTCACATTGTAGAGGATGTCGGTCCATCCCTCCATGGTGATGCACTGGAAGACGGTGAGCACAGCAAAGAGGATATTGTCAAAGTTGGTGATGCCGTAGTTGGGCCCTTGCCAGTACTCCCTACAGGTTGTCCCACTCTCACACTGCCTGGCAGGAGGTTCCTCTCCGCAAGGAAAATCTCCCACCTCATCACCTGGAGAGAAGAACAGTGGGGAGAAAAGTTATCGACTGAAGCTGGTCAAGCAGCTGCTGCTGCTGCTGCATCCTCCTTGCACCACTGCATGAATGTAAGCTACATTTCAGGCTTCCTTGTGCCGTTATGTGCATGTAAAAGACATTACACTCATGTAATCATTTATATACTGCTATGTTATAAGAGACAGTTTAGTGGCAGGGTGAAGTAGAGCCATCCCTGAAGTGCCCAGAATTTATAGTTTGCCCCAGTGTTCAGCCATGTCATATATGAGAAATGCCACAAAAAAACCAGTGCGGTAAAGGCAAGGGCTTGGGAATGGTGCATACTTCAAACACCGTGAGCCACCAATACACCCTCATACAGCATAGCTAAGTGCTAAATATTGGCACTATAACATTAAAGCAAAAGGGCAAGTTCTTCACCAGTGGCTTAAGCAAGAGCTGCTTGTGGATAGCCCCAAAATTGTCCAGATACGGGTGTTAGACTGCTGCATGAGGACCCCCCGGCTTCGTCGCAAGGCAGTACCACCACAGCAGCTTGCAAGGTGGACTAAGAGCTCCAGCCCCTCTGTAAGCTTCATATTTCTGCCCCAAAGGACAGTGCTGTGGAGCGTAGGTACACGTGGCAGGGAAAGCATCCAGCTGTCAGCTTGTCTGCAGCAGGGATGGAGTTTCTCTGCTGAGTTTCATTTCAGACCCAGAAGAGGCAAAGGAGGATGAGTCTGTCATAGTTAAGGACCACAAGGGATGGCCAGGAGGGTGGCCAGCATCTTCCAGGGCCAGCTGTGAAGTCTGAAGCGTTGCAGCCCTCCAGAGACATTGTGAGAACCAACACAGAGCAGTTTGGAAAACTACAGCGCTGGGTTTTCAAAGTAAATAAATATACTAAGTAATACTCCTATTTACACAGAGATGCAATTCGGGAAATATTAAAGGGTTTTAAAAGTGACACGTTATGGTAATGGAGCAGCAAACTGCACAAAATCAGATTCACCAGGGGGAAAGCAAGATCAGCACTAACAATAATTAGGAATAATCGTTCCATAGAGCAAAGCCTGCAGGAGGAAAACAAGACTGTCACTGTGGCTCCAGGATATATATATATATATGTGTGTGTGTGTGTGACGTGTTTTCCTGTTGACTCAACACCTTAATGCAGAGCATCTCTCTCCAGCTCCCATATGGGTCACCACAGGCTTTCACAAGGGCTTAGTGAGACAAGCTTGCAAAAAGAAAATACCAAATCTGGCTCTTGCAGACCATTTGTGAGTGTATCTTAAAAGACAATCCAGTTTTGTCTCTGTTTGGCTTTTTGTTGCCAGGTAATGCTCTGAAAACGCAATGCACATCTACTATGAAGGGTTGGGGTTTTTTTTCCTTTTTAAAAAAGAGACCAGAACTGGTTCCTACTTCCATGGCTGGGCAAGACAGAGAAAAGGGAGTCTCAAGGAAAAAAGGGAAACAAATGTGATGTCCTCCTCTCCCGGAGCAGCTTCAGGGCACTTGGGCTGGGTCAGCTGTGGAGGGTGGCTGCTTAAAAATAATCCTGTGTCAGCAGAACAGGACAGCATGGAGGATGCAGGGGGAGGAAAACAAGTCAGGCATCCACTGGAACATACGCTACCAATACTTTTTACCCATTTTTCATAAAATAGAGAAATGTTTCCACTAGGTCAGAACAGTCTGTCAGGCTGAGTGGCAAAAAATACCTTGAATAACCCTTTTGCCATATTTTGGTCCCCAGCATCCCTCTTCGTTGCAGTTTATTACTGACCTACCCAGGGCTACTGGATTCACAGGGCTATAGCAACATTTGCTGTTGACACCTCTACTCAGTTCCCTCCACCATGCACTGAAGTAACAGCTGGTACCTCCCATGTGGCTCCTGATTCCAGGAAAAATCCCAGGAGTTTGCTCACTTTGGGGATTTGGAACAGAAATAAGCATGAGCAACATCTATCTCCTCCTCCAATTTGCCACCCTCTGACAGAGGCATCTCTTTCATGAGGTTCACATTTCCACACTCCAGCCAGCCTTCAGAGCCCGTGGTATCAGGCCTGGGCTTGTTAATGCACCTCTTTGGAGATGATGAGCACTTAGGTTTTTAAAAGGCTTGGCTGATGGCTTTGTGGGATGCTCTGCTGCTCCGCTCACAAGGGACCGCAACGCCAGGAAACCTCACCGCTCTCTGCCTTTCCAGAAACTCCATCACACCATTTCCCGCCGAGCAGGTGGAATCGATCCCCATAATTCATCTGACAACCAGCTCGTCAGCCCTTGAGAAAAGCAGGGGCCGGTGTCTGTAAACACAGGCGCCTTCCCACGCCACCCGAGTGGATTCGGGGGGAGGTGAGCCCCGCCACGCCGCATCCTCCCACCGAGATGCCAGGTGCTGTGGTGCAGAGATATGCAACACACACAACAGTTTTTCGGCTGCACTCCCAATTCCTAGCTGGGAGCCACCCAGCAAGCAAGAGTCACTTACAGACAGCATTACACATGACCAAAATCTGTTCTCAGTCCCCAAGCCTGGCACAGAGATCTCTCTCTCAGTCATCACTGATGTCAGAGAGTTGTCTGCAGGGAACACAAACNGAGCTCAGCCTGCAGCCGCTCCCTGCAAACGAAGGATGCAAAAAATCACCCACCTTGGTTGCAATTTAACAGACCTGAAAATGCTCATAGAAAATGCAAACCTGCTCAGAATTGCTTTCTCCCTGCCATCCCACCAAGAACGCTTCTGCTTCCTACACACCTAGATCATCACCGTTGTTATCATTCCTCTGTAATTGCTGCAGTAGCCCCAGAGACCTTGCGGTGGGCTGAGACCTGTTCTGCTTGGCATGAACACACACACCCTGCAAAAAGATTTTCCTCTCCTACAAATCCAGTCCAAAAATTCATTTCTTCCAGGAATTGTCGTGCGTCGCTCACAAGTCACAACACCTGACCGTCCTTTAGAAGTTCTGTTATGTTTTTCTAAAATTACATAGGAAAATCAACAAGAAAACAATTTCACCCTGCTTTTGCAAAGCTCTGTGTAAACGGAATATATTAAACTGTTTCCGTGTTGTTGTCAGAAAGCGCTGTGAAGGATGCCCAGAGATTTGGCAGGGATGTTGTTTTATTACCATTTGAATGCATGTAAATAAATCAATATTAAGACCTATTAGTGATAATCACTGAAAATACAAGGCTGTGTTTTAAAGACAGTCAATTGTACCTTAAATTGCAATCTTCTGGGGACAAGAACAATATTTTCATCTGTGGATAGCCCAGATAACCAACACATATTAGCACTGCTATAAAGGAATATTTAAAAAGTACAAGGAAAAAATTGGCTTGCTTTTTTTTTTTTTAAATTGGAGTGAGTTCCGAGTCATGGACAAGCAGCTGGCTTTGACATAGCAGTCAGTCCCAGCCGAGGGTCTCCGGGCATTACTCCGTCTCCATCTTCCGGGGTTTATCACTCATTCACAGGCAGACACATCATTTACTCTGCAGTGCCCAATTTCCCTTGCCTTTCTCTGTTTGAAGGACATTTTTATCCTTTCTCCATCAAAAGGCTCCTTGCATTCCATCTGTGGCCCT
Organism: Fregata magnificens; assembly: GCA_013389945.1. Lineage (NCBI taxonomy): Eukaryota > Metazoa > Chordata > Aves > Suliformes > Fregatidae > Fregata > Fregata magnificens. The sequence continues at coordinate 351,712 of WAAD01007751.1, forward strand.
TTTTTTTTTTTTTTTTTTAAATTTTTTGTTTGTTCCCAGTCTTTCCAATCTTATTATTTCACACCAAAGTTTTCTCATACCCATGCAACGTGCCCCAGAAACCTTGCAAGGAAATTCACCGTTCAGCAGCTGTTCATAGAGCTAAACTCAATGAAAATGTAAACAGGGACCAATGAATCAAAATAACAAACCCCGCCACCCTCCAACAGCCTGGAACAACAGGAATTTGGTTCTGTATTTCTACTAGGAAAAAATGCTCCCATGAGAGGAGGCCCTAAGCACCTTCGTCTCACTCTTGTGTAGACTGAGAGCAACCCACTAGCATCAGGGGTGCCGTGGTGGTGCAACAGAGAGGAGAATCTGTCCCAGTGCACGTAGGGTGAGCACAAAAGTCTGTTAACTCTTAGAGTAGGTGGGTAAAGAGGGAGAGAATGCAGTGAATGGGGAAGAGGAAAAAGGAAAAGCAACATAAGAGCAGGATAGAAAGCATCCTGATGAGATGGAGGGGACTAGAAGCATCGTGACGATACGCTGGGAGGGGAGTGAAGCTCAAAGCTCACCTGTCTCATTAGAGAAGCAGGTTTTATGAAACTTCCCCATGTAAAACTCCAGCCCGATGATGGCAAACATCACGATGGCGAAGAAGAGGAGCAGCCCGATCTGAAGCAAGGGCACCATCGCCTTCATGATGGACTTGAGGACAACCTGCAAGCCTGTGGGCACAAGGAAAAACACGTAATCAGTGAGGGAAGGAAAACAATGGCTTGGGGGTGGGAGCGAGGTAGGAGAGAGGGGCTGCCTACAGGAAAGTTTAGGATTGGCAATACCAAGCAATGCTGCTTTTCCCAGGGTGCTATAAAAAAGAAGCTACAGCCATAAAGCGCTCAAGATGCGAGAGAGACAATCAGGAGAGCTACCTTTTTCTGACCCCTTTTCTTCAGATCACAGATTCAAAGGTCTCTTAAGCTTCAGAGACACAAAAAGGACTTTTTCTGCAGCTGGCAGAGTCCCAAGACTCAGCCTGGAGGTGGACCAGGTCCTTAAGGCAGATCCTGCAGCAGTGTGGATGCAGCAGCAGAGCCGGGCACTGCTGTGGTACCCCCTGTCCCGGGGAGGGCAGGGAGCTCTGAGCTGCACAGGAGCTGCCTCTCCTTCTGTGTCACACAGAATAGCCGCGATGCTGCCGTGCCTATTACACCCTGCTTCTGGAGAAACAAAACCCTGTCTCCAGGGCTATCCATCCATAGCTTTTTCACTGGCACTAAAACTCACTTTCAATTAAAACCAGGGGAGATAAGGCGAAAGAGGTTGGAGAGATGGAGGTGTCAGATAATGTCATACAGATGCACATAACAAAAAAACTTCAGCGATAAGCAGCAGCTGAAAGCCACCTTGGTGGCCTGTCCTAAGGTACGGAGAATGAAGGATCATCATTGTCTTGCCACCTTGTACAGCACTACCGAGGTCAATATGGTGCATGCAGGAAAAAAAAGCATGAAGATCTGTTGGACAGGAAAAATATTGAGGGTGTAGAAGAAAAGCATATACCACACTTGTGTATGAATGCACCTCAAGGCTGATACATTTACTACAGGAAAAAAAACCACAGCACACAGCTTTCACAGCATCACTAAAAACATGAGAGCAAATAACGCTCCATGGGAAAATATTGTGCTGGTCTGGGACACATCACCGGGTGGGAGGGCACATCCTCCTGGGGGGAACACGCGACCCACACCGGGACAGGGACGCCCCTGAGGGGCCACCTTAGTTCTCTGACATCCTTAGACTGCCACTACCACAACACCATATTACCTTGCACAGGCAAGAAGTCCATGAAAAAACAGCCAGCAGCATCTCCGTATTAGAGATTCTGTTAATAAATGACACCTTTCCCAAGCCTAGCCAAGGACCTCTCCTGTGTGAGAACTCAGATTCCAGCGCTGCCTATGAAATGATGCTGATTTCAGGACATTTTGGTGCTGTTATTGCAAAGGATAACCCCTTGCTGGATTTCTACAGCACCAACATTTCAGTCCCGAAGCAGCCAGGGAGGTGGCAGAGCTGATGCCCCAACCCGCCAGGCGGGAGGAGAGGGGGCTGCCTGGCTGCCAAGGCGTTAATGTAGAGAAGAGCAGAGCATGCCACAGAGCAGCGGTTCCCTTTCACTGGCTCTTGCTGGAGGGAAAAATCTCTCTGTTCCACATTCAGAAATGAAATACGCTCCTGACAGCGATCCCCCGCTAGCAGGCAGAGCAGCTGGTGAACAGCAACAAATAAAAAGGCAGTATGTAAGGATGTGGGGGACTTTGATGGTTTCAGGGCATCAGCAAGGCATGATGCAGCTCCTCACGGAGCTTTCAGACCCTTCACGTTAGCATGCAAAATATATCAAGTTGTCCATTGAGTAGGCAAGACCAAGTCCTATCTGCTCTTTCCCTTCATTTTTTCCCCTTATTAGAGGGGTAAAATCCCCAGTGCAAGATGCTCAGCTGGTAAAAACTGTCAGAAGATCCAAGCTCAGGGCTGGGGGCCTGAAAGCTGCAAAATTTGGGTCTGAGGTCTTCACAGCCCAGAGAATTGATTCAACCCCAAAGGCAAAGGAGTCCTAGAGCAAATCCCTGCCGCTCACCTGCAAATTTGGGCAGGTGGTGCTGAAATCAGCTCGTTGTGCACAAAACGGGATGACAGAAAATCAGAACCTAGCAAGGGCAGGAGCCACAGACCGCAAAGAAAATATTGCTCAGAAAAGCATGTGACACCCCAGAAGCTATAGAGCACCTTTGGCTGTGAAGGTGACATTATCACGACACTCACTTGGGATTCCCGACACAAGCTTCAGGGGTCGTAACACTCGGACGGCTCGCAGGGTCCGCAGGTCAAAATCAGTCCCAGCGGTTGCTAGAATCCTAAGTGTAAAAGAGGGGAGAGGGGAAAAATTGAGATTAAATGCAAATTCCTCTTTCCAAAGCATGGATAAGTGTTGCGTAAAACCAGCAAACATTCAAGCTGCTTTGAGCTTTATACCTGTGATCACATTGCAAATTGTGTCCGCTGAAAACCATCAATTCACACGCTCCTCCAGAGCTGCTGAGCCTCGCTCAGACTATAAGAAAATCTGCAATACCTGCCTGCTCATGAGGCCATTTACACATAGTGAGCACGTCTGGCCCTGGCCGTTAAAGAGCAGCACCCTGTGCTTATAGGAAAGCATACACCATTTTTCAGAAGGAGGCAGAGAGAGGGAAATAAACCCCTCAGTTACGCTAGAAATTACCTGCCAGAGTTTTTCCCTCTAATAAATTCAGAAATCCCTCAAGTACTGATGTCTGGTGTTTCCTAATAACTGAAGCAGTTTCTAGTTATACAGTCTACTCTGTGTGTGCAAAATTAATTTTTGTCAGAGCGTCTTATTTGAGGAGAATATCCAGAGAGCAGGGGGCAAGTATTTCCTCTGATATGCTGCAGTAACTCTGATAAAAAATACAGCCCCCAAACCAGGACGATTCTTAAAAATTTAAGTGCTCTGCACAAAAAAATGAAATGGCTTCACTGCTTTAGGGTGCAGCAAGGGAAGGAATATTGTCACAGTGTCCACAAGCCACAGTGATGCAAACTCCTTAAGTGAAGACCCTGCAAGGCACACTACCCCACAGAGAGCATGGCAAAACCGTGTTCATTAATGACTGCAGCACTTCCTGCGACGCTTCAACAAAAATATTCCTGATTTGAGATAGGGGTCCCCTAACACAAGCCAGCCATGCAGTTAGTTCAGAGCAAAAACCCTCTCACCAGCTCCCCACCGACTGCATCATTTAAAGTGGTTATAAGCAATTGCCGTCAGTTTTTGCTAGGTTTGTCCCCAGGCGGTTCTACCAAGGTGGAAGTGGCTGAGCAACCAGGCCACCAGTGGGGTCTGCAAGCCCCCAGCCGCCTGGTACCAAATATACAAGATGCCACCACTTTGGTAACCACAACTGCTGAAAGCGCTGCCCATGGGGACGCAACCTTGACCATGATCTGACGCTTTGCCAACCCTTCTCCAAGAGCTATGGCAGCAAGAGGGACTTGCAAACCTGGCTGAAAAGTGGGATTCCAGAGCTTCCATAGGCCACAGGCAGAGCTGGAAGGAGGCTGCCAGACTTGGGCAGTGAATCCCAGGCAGTCCCATGGGGATTAAGCACCCAGACACAGCAAGTATCCCATGCCAGAGCACAGAGATGCTCTGAAAGGTGCAGAGCACCCACAGCATGCACCCGCATTTTATCTGCGCCTGCCCGGGAGCCTTTTTTCTCAGTTTCTGATAACAGGCTGCTGAGCATTCAGCAAAGTGGCCAGCTACCATAAAAAAATACAAGAAAAAGCAGAGTTTTTCAAAACAAGACATATAGTTTAACTATGTAATATGTATTATGCAGGATGCCTGGCAAACTCAGCAGCAGAGGACGTGGCTGTGTAGGGAGCACTCACAGCACAGCTACACTCAGATAAAAACCCTGTCCCTGACTTACTGACTGACTTAGCATTGCTGCCAACCATGGGCCAGGGAAGAGCAGGATCAGCATTGCTGTGCAGAAAGGGCCAGACTCCATCAGCAGGAGGTGCTGGAGATCAGGAAAAAAGCATGCTGAGATGTTGGACGGCAAGAGAGGCAGCAGCAAGCCAGGACCTGAGGAGCAGAGTATCTATTCTATAGGACACCTGTTCTTACATTTTCATGACCAGAAAATTCACATTACATCAGCTCTATCGATGTGGTTTGAGCATAAGCAACAGGAGACAACTGAAACCAAGAACCATCACATGCAGAGACTTCTAATTTAATCTTCTGCACCCATGCCAATGATTTCATTCCTCTTCTCCCTTCCCTCCATCCTCACAACTTAATTGCTCACTTATAAACCTCTGCAGTCTGGGAATAGCACACACTTCAAGTCAAAAGATAATCTTAAACATTCAGCTTGGATGTTGCTACTAACAGCACAATTATTCTCCAGTGAGCTAAGATGGATTTGTGCTGTCATCAGGCAGAGCCCTGGTTCCTGGTACAAGCTGAGAAGAGGGGTGCTTGATACACTCATCGTTTTATTTCTAAATTCAAAGAGAACATGGTAGTGAATGGGGACACCATCGATTAGTCCCACGGTGCCGGTAAATGTTCCAGTGGCTGGAGGTCTTCATTCCAGTCTTGTCTTCCCAATACGCTTAATGCTAAAAACAGCCTGCTCAAACTATGGCAACACCCCCTCTCCCCCAGGTCAAACCCCTAATCATCCATTGATTCCCACATCACTAGCACTGTGATCCCCTAGCTAACCTACACAGGGCACCCTACAGCCCACCATCTCCCATGGCTGGAGTGCTGGTCCATGAACTGTATCAAATCACAGTCAAATCGTGCAAACTATCCATGGCCATATGGCTGAGCTGTCACTGCTACATCTGCCCATGAATCAGCCACTCTTGAAAAACAACACAACGCTGGCCAGATTTTGCCTAGAGAGACCAAAAAAAATACAGCTGCATCCTAAACAAAGCCACTTTTGGTGGAAGCAACAGAAGACCGAGGGGATGAGGTGGTAGCTCTACGTCTAAAAATCCACATTTGAGCCTTGCAGGTAAATGAGACAGGTGGTGAGAAAGCCCAGGTGGGCATCCAGCATGTTTCCTGCACTAGTCGACGTGGGGAGGGCTGGGTGCTGCAGCCTTCTCATGCTGTGTGCTCACAACCCTGGCTCTGCGGCCCCAGGCAGGCTGTCCCAACAGTGGAACTGGGGGAAAGAGGGCCCCGGGGCTTTTAGAAGTGTTATGGGGTCAGCGTCCATCCCAGGAGCCCTGGCACACGGGGTGTTACTGCTCCAAAGGACCCACTGGCAGAAAGCTGGTGCCCAGTAATTGCGAGGGAAGAGCCGAACGGTGGCTTTCAGCAGCTGGAGCCCAGCAAAGCAGCTCGGCAGGGGGAAGCTGTGCCAGGGCGGAGGTGGTGCCTTTTCTCCCTACAAAACCAAGCTAATTTACAGCTGCTCAGCAGTCCATTCCCCTAAACTGTTCACAGACATGCGTGGAAAAACGCCCCAGTGAGGGAAAGGCCTTAATTAACTTCGTGGCATTTGCCTAAGTGCCATCTTTCTGTTTTACTCTTTCCCCCACTCCAGCTGAAAGCTCACAGAAGCCACTGGGAGTTAGGCCAGAACAAGTCGGAAGTTATCATTAAAAATAAGAGAAACAGAGAGATCAAAGGAGCCGGCTGACAAGCACGTCCTGACAATCCTGCCAAAGCATCCCTGGCTGCATAGCGAACTGCTGAGAACAAAGCAGAGGTGATGGGCGAGCCAGTGCCGGAAGAGGAAATCAGCTGTGAAAGGTAAAAAAATAGCAAAAGAGAAGATTTTGGGAGATAACCTCACTAAGAAGAATAAACGGCTTGATCTGCAGCCCTTTTTGTATCTTAACGGGTTGTACAGAAACATTGAGATTTGATAGGCTTAGGATGTTGTCTTTGATAGTACTTCAAGTGTTTAAGTGCAACAAAATCTGATTAAATAAGTTCCTCTGTGTAATTTACCTTTTTACAAGCAGGATGGACAACCATCAAACCTTTCTTGCTCATATGCTGCTGTGGAGGATCTGGGCACGCATCCTGCTAGCCCAGCCGTGCTCAGGACCACTGCACTCGTTCCTCACTTTCACGATAACTTGGTTAAATGCTGCTTTCTGTATCACCACCTCCACTACCAAGCTGACTGACATCTGTTCCCAGAGACAGAGGCCAAATTTGTGATAAATGCTTGATAACTTTTGTTCTAGCAAAGCCTGGAATAAATTATAAAAGCAGCTTATTCCTTTGGGTATAAAAGAAAGCAAAGAATGAAGGGAAAGTTCCTTTCCTGAACATTATGCTAACATAAATAATTAGCAATCCATTTCTTAAAGTACCTCAGAGCTCAAGATTTCTGTGTATTAGTTCAGCAAGACGCACGCTCTCATACAAGGCTGCACTTCTTAGAGCTACCCGATAATGAATCTCCTTACTGAAGCCCTGGCCAAAGAAAATGCCTCGAAACTCCTCCAAGCTTAGCCCCAGATCTCTAAATCCCAAGGAGTGGAGCGGGGAAAAGCTAACCCTGCTCCTCAGAATCATCCCCAGCTTGTCCTCCTCCTACCTTGATGGCCTTTTAGTGGATTTATTTCAGCTTTTCCAGATGATCTCTTGGGGAGCAGGTGACAGAGGTGCTTTGCATCTCCCCCAAGGCAGGAAGAGGAGGAAGAACAAAAACACAGATGTCCTGAGTTAGAGCCAAGAATAGACCATCAAAAATACAGGGTTTTCTATACGTGTCTCTGCTTATAGGAGCAACCACGCCTTGGGTCCAGCCTCAGCAAAGAGCAGCTGGTGAGGCCATGCTCAACACACACATATCTGCAGGTGATGGGGCACATTTTCCACCCGGTCTCCCGGCACCACTGTCTATAAATCACAACGGAGGTGGCATGAGATGTGCAGGAGAGACCTAGAACTGCCTGCAAGTCCAACAGCTTCAGTGTGTCTGCTTGTGAGCAGGTAAATACAGCTACAGCAAAAAGCAGCAACATTAATAACTGAGAACAACTGACACTTCCAAGGGGATCTTGCCACTGGACAACACTGGTGCCAGGGCAGGCTCTGCTAGAGGAGGAATCACTGACATAAATTGTAGGCATTTTTAATGTAACCTTGTTATTTATTATAAGCTTTAGTCCTAGAAAGCAAGTGGAAACAGCGAATTTTTTCAGAGACCTTATCCCAAGCACCCATTCCTAAGAACTGAATCAATCTCTTCAGCGGGATTAGGAGAAAGACTAAATACCCACCAGACAGCTTCCCTTAGAAAAAGATAAAACTAGCGAGCAGTACAGCAGCTGTCTTATGAAAAAAAATAGCAACCATCACTTCTTACCCACAGACTCAGCCCTGCCTAACGCAGACACCTTGGCAGCATCGACCCTAAAATCTCTGACAGAAGCAGCACAGAAAACTCCAGTAAATCACCCTCATTCCCAGAGCCTGACTTTGGGCACAGGCTACTGATGTTTAACAAGCCCCAGTGAAATGGAAACCAATGGGAAAAATAAATAAAATATATATCTTCATAAATATTAGCTGACTAGTTTAAAGATGTTTCCCCCACCTAAGGGCAGTCCGTAGGCTGACCGTCGCCTCTATCTGTGCTACCTGCTAGCTGTGACCCTCTCCTTCCCTATTCCTCCTCTGCTGCCAGGGCTGGAGAAGGTCCCTAACCCCACGGGAGCTGTCACCACCACCAGGATCGCTGTCGTGGTGCTCATGGTAGCTAGCGACCCAAGGCGACAACCTGCAAGGTCCTTCCAGTCCCACACCATTGTGGGAGCACTTGGGAATTTTACAGTAAAAATTAAGTGGAAAGAAATAATTCTTTTGAAATGAGAGATTCTATGGAAAAGATTCATTTCCCTGAAAAAAAGGCTCATAAAATTCATCTTAAGTAGCTGGGCGTTTTAACTGGTGTTTTCCCTTCAAAACCATATGCAGAGCATTAAAAATTTACAAAAATATATATTCTCCATTTCTTTTTTTTCCCTTGAAGCCATTTGCCATAGGAGGCTGCTCTGCCTGCTGGTTTCCTGAATGACTGAAATATTTTAACCCCAAACCAGCACACAGCATGCTTCTGGCTGGAGCTGGCAAGACTTTCCAGGATCAGGAATACCAGCAGCACACCAGCCAGTGCAGGACAGCCACTGGCCTCGCCATGCATGTCCCAGCCTTTGACTTAATGGTCTTTATCTGGAAACACCAACTTCTCTGGTGTCTGCCCTGCACCACAGCCAGGAACCATCTACCTAGCCAGGAGAGCCTGGGACGAGTGGAGGTGGCCACCAAAACAGAGCTTCCTATCAGGGAAGCTGCTGCCCAAGCGGATGTCTGCAAGGGCTGTGCCCCACACTCCTGGGTGGAGGAGGGTGCAAGCTCCACTGGCGCAAGGTGAGCTCCAGTGGAGTCACTCGGGCAGCGGGTAGAGGACCTGCAGGAGGAAAGCAGCAAGTCATGATGGATTAGGGAGGGGGAACAAGAAATAGAGTATTACTGGAGGCACTGCAAGAAGAAATATTAGGTACCCGTGGCACTGACCTCCAAGGACTACCAGAGCATCAACAGCAAACAGACAGCACCATGGAGAAGGAGGCAGCATGATCTCTGGCAACTTGGGGCAACAGGGCATCACTTGCCCCTGTTTCCTCATACGTACCAACCAGCAACGGATAACAAAGTCTTGGCAGAGGATGAAGCCAATGAGCAAGACTCACAGGGAGAAACCACACCACTAAAAGCTGCAAAAGGATGCAGCGAGTGTTAGTAGCGGGTGTCTGTCTGCTGAGAGGCGCCTCCGCTGCAATGCAAATCAAAAAGAATATCTTTCACCTTCTTAACTCCAGAGTGCACACTGAAGACATCGCTCAGTCTTACACTTGTGACATGGTCTGGCTGATTTCCTTGCCCGGGACTTGAGGGCAGGTCAGCGGAGGCAACCAGCCAAGAGGTGCCCACGAGCCAGCCCCTGAGATGCGGGCAGCCAGTTTGTTCAGCACAGCAAGCCTGGCTTGCATTTGGACTGCAGCAGCATGGCTGTCAGTCCCGCTGCTCCCTTGTTCTCCCAGCCACAGCACAAATCTGCGTGCAAGCGGTGACTGGAGCAGTTGGAAAGATGCCCCTTTTCACTCAGTTTGATTTCATGGTGTGTGAGCTTTATCTTGACTACCAAAGACACAGAGTCGACACCAGGCCTGAGCTGATAAGTAGATCTGGCATGCTAATTGCACCGTTTAATTTATGGCATTACCAGGTTCATCTGTTGGCTCCATCACTCCACATTGGTGACTCCCCCACCAGCTGTCTGTAGTCCCCCCCACATGAAAGGGCCCAGCTTGCCAGCTCTCTGCCACTCCTTTGGATGACCAATACCAAGTCTAAGCATCCAAGTAGATACCTGCATATTGCGTCTAAGCCTACTCCTTCTCTTCAAAGCATATCTACAACACAATGTACCAGGACCCAACCCTTTCCTTAACACCAGCCTATTCAGAGCAACTCAGGCTGATCCCCTTGCTCAGATAAACATGTTTGTCCCCTAACTGATTGGGTCCGTCAAAATGGTCTCACTATGGTGGGGGATAAACCTCTCTAGCTATAGGACTGTCGTGGTTTAAGCCCAGTTGGCAGCCAGGCGCCACACAGCCGCTCGCTCACCCTCTCCAGTGCGGTGGGATGGGGGAGAGAATTGGAAGGGCAAAAGTAAGAAAACTTGTGGGGTGAGATATGAACAGTTTAATAATTAAAATAATAAATAAAAATAACAATAATAAATTGTAATGAAAAGGAAAGCAACAAAAAAGAGAGAGAGGAACAAAGCCCAGGAAAAACCAAGTGATACACCTGCTCACCACCCACTGACTGATGCCCAGCCTGTCCCAGAGCAGCGATCGCTGCCCCCCAGCCAACTCCCCCCAGTTTATATACTGGGCATGACGCCATGTGGTATGGAATATCCCTTTGGCCAGTTGGGCTCAGCTGTCCTGGCTGTGCCCCCTCCCAGCTGCTTGTGCACCTGGCAGAGCAGGGGAGGCTGGAAAAGTCCTTGACTAGTGTAAACACTGCTTAGCAACAACTAAAGCATCAGTGTGTTAATATATTATTCTCATGTTAAATCCAAACCACAGCACTATACCAGCTACTAGGAGGAAAATTATCTCTATCCCAGCTGAAACCAAGGATAGACATGAAGGGAACAGAGGGCAAAAATAAAATACAGTGAGGAAATAAAAATATTCAACAGTAAGGGGTTGCTCTGCTTCAGAGGCACAAACAGCCAATTCGTTCCTTGGTCTCACACCAAACGGGTGCATTCCTGAGCCTTTTGTAGCCAGCACTAAATTTGCCACCAGGCTTCAGCATACAGAGCTGCCCAGGTATGAATGCAAACTCTCTACTCCTCTTTGCATGGCAGAAGTGCTCCAGAGTCCTGGGAAGAGACACAGCAAAATGAGAGCAGAATCCCCCCCCCCCCCCCCAAACCACCTGCAGCCTACTTTCCTGACTGTAATTCCTGAGCCAGGCTCCAGGGAGAAGAGCATCTGTAGACACACACTCTGCCGCTACAGCGAGACACACAGCAACCAAGCAGCATGCGACACTCAAACAAAACAAATGAGGTTTTGCAGAGTGCGGAGAGCTGAGGGCTTGGCTTCTGCCCAGGACAAAGGAAGATATTTTGGTTGTGAGGCAATTGCTCAAATAAGTCCTTGTTGCTTCTAAGCAGGAGAGACATGAACATACCACGCCACAGAGCAGAAAAGGAGGCTCATTCGCAATAAGCGATGACAGCTGGCAGGAAAATGCACACGTCCAAAACATTTTAGTGAGCTCACACTGGGAAAACTGAGCACAGAGGAGTTAAAACCATCCAGCAGTTCATTGTGGCTGGAAAGTAGGTCATACCTTGAGTCTCACTACATTAGCATTACAAAGGAGAGACGGCTGCTTTCTGTCCTTGGAAACGGGCATCCCAGAATTTTGTTCCTGGCATCAGAGGATGCGTAAAGCAGGAGCTGGGAGCCCAAAGCACTTTCCTGGAGACGTCTGGTGTCACGCACCTCACCCCATGGTGTCTTCTGTATGGGCAAGTTATGGGGGGTTTTAGCTCAGTAGCAAACAAGGTTCTTAAAGAGGAGAGGAGAAGTCCAAGGTCAGCAAAATGTTTCAAGTATTTTGTACTTTGGGGGTGGGGGGAAATGAGAGAGCGACTAAACATTATTTGGGATAGTTTGTTTCATTTGTCAAGTTCTAAAATGAAGTATTCTGACTTTTAATGTGTTTTCCTTTTTAGCAAATGCAATTCATGTCAAGTCTGCAAATATTTTTGACTTGATTTAAAGCTGCCATTTTCCTGAAAAATACAAACCCCCAAATCCTGTGTGCATGAAAAATGTCACCCAAACTAGACACTACATTTCATTGCTGTGCCAGAAAGCCCGGAGGAGCGTGACTCTGCTCTCTACTAGCTGGCAGCCTGAAATTGGGAAAAGGGCACAGGACAGCTGGTAGGTGGATGGGGGATGTATTTTTCTGCCAGGTGGGCTAGCAGGGCAGCACAGACACTGCAAGAGGTAAGAGGTCTGAGTCACTAAAAGCACATCTCAACCCTCCTTCCTTATAGTATGCACCAAACGAGAGGCTCCTTGCCAGACTGCCCTGGGAGCAGTGACGAAGTCTGTGTTATTTGGAACCAGGACCACATCACCCTCTGCATTTGGCCAGTCCCCAGAAGTAGTTGTTCATGAATTGAGCAGAAAATGTCATCACTATCAAATTACACTAGTGTTTAAAAAGCAAACCAAAACAAAATGGTTCAGAATAAGAGCTCAGCCTTCTCTCCTGGGGTGCTGAACCGGTGCTGCTGGAGCTGGCAGGAGAGGGATGGGGAGCAGCAGCCAACAGGGGACTGGTGCAAAGGAGAAGGAAAAATATCTGTCAATGCTGGGCACATCGGTCAGGATGGAAAGGAGACCTCTTGTTAGGTTACTGTCTTCTGGGCCTTTCTGCACTGCAGGCTTTTCCACTGAGCCACCAGCTGAATCGTGCACTAGCTTCTAGAGGGAGTGCTTGGAGGGTGGCCTTCCTCCGAGTCCATCCACTCCACCTTGCCACTGCATCACTGAACGCCGTAACAATCTAGAGATGGGCAGATAATGAGCAAAAGTAAAGACGTCATGCAAAACCATAGCCAAGATCATTCATATAATAAATGGGAAGGTAGAAAGTGGAGAGTAAGTTAATTCATGCTGCCACATTTGCGCACTTTTTGTGTTCGCTTTCCAGCACTCAGCCAGCTAAGCCTCACTGGCACAGCCGGATAGATGAGAACTGGCAAAAATGGATCATCAGCATCATCCATGCCTGGATGTACTTGTGCACTTGACCAATTTGAGACCCAAAAACACCCACGAACTGAACCAAGCCATCCTAGCTAGAGAGCTTTACCAGTTATTTTTTTTCCCACAATACAGCAAAATATTGACAAACAACAGGTTCCTGCTGCCGTCACCATGTCATTGCGCCTCTCCTCCTGCCTGCACTCTCATTGTGTTCATCCTCCCAGCACAAGCACATCGGGGGTCATGCTACGTCCAAGGAGTGACACTCAGGTCATGCTGCCACTTGCATTCTGTGGAGGAATACCATCCAGATGGTATAACCCAATATACCAAAGCACCACCAAATGTGGTTAGTGGGTGTACAAGCACCCATCACTCCTTTGGTACTTCCTTACAGTGACTAGAGGGAACAACCACAGTCCCTCCGTGCAGGGGAAGACCTTCACTCCTCTGCCTGCTCTATCAGCTGGGAAGGTCTTCTGCCAGGGAAATGCAGCCTCCTTCAATCTGCATGCCTGGGGCTAGCTAATTTAATGATCTGGTTTTGGCACTGGGCTCATGACTTCCAGCTTAAGACCATCACAAGCAGATGATACATTGAGCATTTAGTTCACAGCTAACTACTTAAGCCATGGACGAGAGCCAATACTGAACTCCAGAGAGGCTGGGGCAGAAACTGGATTTGTTGTTATTCCCCAGGTGCATGTTGAATGGCTCTGACTGCTTCTCAGGGCCATGGGCTGCAAGCAACCACCGTGTTACACCACCTCGTTACACCCTTAGGGGCAGTGCTGACACCCACTCCTACGCCTGCCACCTTGTGTCTTCCCAAACAACAGCTTGAATCAAGCTAGATGATGTTGGAGTTGAGTTCAACAAGACAAGAAAATTGCACCCCATCCATCTCTGGCAAATGTCCCTACAGGAAATATCTCTGACAGCCTAATTTTTGGAGAAGGGCAAAGATTGGAAAGCTATCAGATACCTCTACAAGCTGGCACAGAGCTGGGCTTCTTCCCTTTGGAGGGAGGCTGGCCAGGGAGTTGGTTCCTAGCCCTGTCACAAATAGTCGTCACTGAGGTCAGTGGTCTCTGAGGGAGGTTTTGCCTATGAATGCTCTGAGCAAGCAGAGAGATGCATATGTTCCTCATACATCTTCTGTCCAAATCTGCTGCCTCAAAGGACCCCAAAGCCAAGCATTTTTCCACCTGCAGCAGGTGCCCCTTGCTCAGAGATGCAGTATTGCCAGTGGTCACACAAGTAGGCAACCCCAAAATCAACAAGGCTGGATTAGAAGTCATGAGACCATTTTTTTTAAAAAATAATATTAGGGCTCTCTATTTGTCTTGTGATTCCTCAGCTTTTGTAGGCAGCTGGGATCATGTTTTCAAGCTTTAGCCTATGAGCCACAAAAAATATACACTTTCAAAAAAACTGAAACTCTCCTCTTGTCACAGGGACTAATAAGGCATTAGCTATCATAAGACTTGCAATATCATATCTCTTCTTTAATGCACACCTCATTGTCACTCCCAAAAGATATCATTCTCCTTCTTAGATATTTTTTTTTTTTTTTTTTTTTGGCCAGAACTATCACAGCAAACATGCAATGTTGTTCTAAGGAAAACACAGTTTGCCAAGACATCTAAAATATTGTGTATTCCCTCCATCTGCTTCTGCTAAATAAACCCAGGGCCTTATCTAATATAATGAGTAGATGTTGGCAATAATTGCATAGCCATCTGTACTGTGCTTTAAACCTGTTGCAAGCTGGGCTGTGGACACAAGAAAGTCAGAATTTATTCATTCCATACTGAAAACAGAAATTGTAACTTCCCCCCTTCTGTTTTTTAGGATAATAACCATATCAGCTCCTATGCTTGGTGCTTGGGGAACAGTATTTCATTAATGTGACAGATAAACCCCCTCTTTTCCCTATTTTGTATAGATAAAATCATAGAATCATAGAATCATTAAGGTTGGAACAGACCTCTAAGATCATCAAGTCCAACCATCAACTAACACCACCATGACTCCTAAACTAGGCCCTGGAGTGCCACGTCTACACCTTTTTTGAACGCCTCCAGGGCTGACGACTCCACCACCTCTCTGGGGAGCCTGTTCCAATGCCTGACCACTCTTTCGGTAAAGAAATTCTTCCTGATGTCCAATCTAAACCTCCTCTGATGCAACTTGAGGCCATTTCCTCTCGTCCTGTCGCTAGTTTCTTGGGAGAAGAGTCCAACATCCACTCAAGTTCTGCAGCTGACAAGGTTCAGAGCAGTCCCAGGCGAGCGCTGTTTGCAGCACAGCAGCCTCGAAGAGCTGTTTCTGCCCAGCATGGTGCAACCACAACACAATACGTTTCAGCAACGGCTACACAACACCAGTGCTCTGCCTGTGCATGAGCCCTGCTGAGGACGACCATCCCAGAGGAAACTTCCCAGGAACTTTAAGGGTTAATTAGAAAGTCTCTTCTGGCTGCACTTAGCTGCTAGAACCATGGCGTGCAAGTTACTATCACCCAAGTTTGCTGGGGAGCTACTGACCTGATCTTCAGCTGGGGCAATAGGGATCCAGCTGCAGCGTACAGGACCACGCAGCAGCTGGCAGATGCGCAACAAGAGGAAGATGTTTGACTGAATTTACCCTCTGTAGGACGTGACTGAAATGGTCTGTAAGAGAGCAGTAGTGCTCAGCCACTTTGCACAGGAGTCAAAAAACACCAAGGTCCTTGGATAAAAAGAATTGGAGAAACAACAACTCGTTGCCTATGAAATCTAATTAACTAGATGCACCCAGGTACACATTGGCCTGGAATCAAGATGTTCAGAGAACACAGCATAGCTTCTGCATGCTCAGGAGGCAACATTTAACGACTGCAAGGATCACCTCAACGCCAATACAAAACATGCCTATGATCATGGTCTCTCTGAGCATTGGTTTGCCAGTCCTGCTTTCCTCCTCCTCCATGCCACGCTGCAGTCGCCCGCTCTTTCCCCACTTTGCCCATCCCTTTTCACCCACCACAGCGTGATAATCCCCTTCCCAAAACCAACATGAGCGCACAGACGCCTACTAATCAGCAATGCAAGCGGGCAGTGCAGCCAGGTCCCACTGAGCAGAGCCAGAGCAATGTCACTGGCGCAGGGAAGCGGCATCTTTATAACAGGATAGGGGAATGTGCTTAAATTAATTGGCAGTTCAGATAACGGAGACTTTCGCTCTCCACTGGGCTGTTAAGAACGCTGGAATTGCTGCAGATAAAAGTCTGGCAGCATTTTCATCATAAGCTCAACATTTCTGGGCTGTATAATCCAGCCGTTAAAAAATATATGCTCTGCGCTGAAACCTGACGTACCAGGTCTCAGCACAGCAGCAAACGTTTGTGTTTTCCAAATTTCCAAAGCAGTTCCTTTGGGCCCATCGGGCAGTTACAAGACGGCAGAGTGGAGATGGGAGTTGCAGTTTTCCAGGGGAGGCTGCACCTGCAGTCGTGGGTTTCGGAGCTTCTTTTCACTCCGCTGACCAGGCAGGCAAGTTTGTCTGCGTGCTGCAGCCATCTGAAATACAAGCAGACAGCAGCATCCAGCAGAGAAGATGGTATGTTCGTTGGCGCTGCTGATTTGCTGCAGCAAGTTTTCCCCGTGATATGAAGACCAACCTGAATTATGAGGCAGGAGAGAGGTCTGTAGGGAATTTCTTAGATAGCTGCATAAGAGGTGAGAAGTATCCTGTGGTCCACAGCAGCTTTCTGACAAGGCAGCGCACGAGAATATAGCACTGAGGACTTTGGGATGTAGGCCAACAACATCAGAGCTTTTTGTTGATGCAGCCTATTGCTGTGAAATGGTCCAGAAATCCCTCCTAGCTTTTCAGCACGAGAGTTAAGTGTTTCGTTAGGAGCTAAATCACGCCAGGCTTACCTCTACAGCCAACAGAGAAAAGCACAAGTAGAGAAAAAGAAACCAAAAGCAGCACTGGCTACTTCTGGTGTCCGAAATGCATGAGTCAAGTTCACCAAGGAGTAGCAAGAGTGGCTTTTAAGATCTGACTTGAGTTTAGTCATTGAGTGAGTCACTGTTTCACTCCATGCTGCTGTTTTCTCTTTATAATATACCTCTCTTGCTTGAGCTGTAAATTTTAGAAAGGAGATGCTTTACATTTGCCAGGGAGCTGGTAGTACCTGGCTCTAGTCTCTGCCCATTCAGTTCCTCTCCTGGCCATGACACCCGTCCCCATTAAATCACCCGACTCGCTGCTCCCCAAGCAGAAAAAAGCCCCAGAAAGGCAGCTCTCGGGCTGCACCCACCCACGGCGAGGCAGGGAAAGACCTCTGAGCACTTTTCCAGTCTATCAGCATTACATTAATTGAGAGTTTGCACAGAGCAGACCATCGTCTAGACAGCGTTAAGCTCCGACCAGGGAAGGTGCAGCGTGGTTTCCAGAGTAAGCGTTTCTGACATTTGCTTAGTCATCGCCTTCCCTCCGGTTTGGTATCGTGAGCCATTCCTTCCTCCGGTAGCCCTGGAAACGGCGGGACGAGGCAGCTCCAGATGTGTACATTGCAGCTCCAGGCGTGGGCTGCTGCTGCGAGGTGGCACTGGGGGAGATCTGCGCTCCCACTTTGTCCCCCTCCCCACCATCCTCACCACCACCCAGTCCATCTTCCCACAGCACAGAGGTAACGACTTTAGTAATTCCTGCCTCAAACCTCAAGGCGGGGTAGTGGGATGCTGATAGAGGGCTGGGGGTGAAACACACCCATGGCACCGGGCTCTGGGGAGACACCAGCAGTGAGAGGCACCTAAGAAAATTTAAGTCCTTCTTCCATCAGTGCCCCAGCTTGTTTTGGGGTCTTCAGCAACTTGCTCTGCTTTCTTCCTGCTCCAGTTCTGCTTTCTCCAGCTTCCTTGGACCGGTCCATAGCTCAGGCCAGACACTGCCAACTGCTCTGCAGCACTCCAGCACCTGGCACAATGATATCACCACTGTGTTTCAGGCTCTAAGCACCACCTCAGTTAAGAGAAACGGCAGAAGAAAGCACAAAACACTGCATTGTGTAACTCCTACATTAAGACCAGCCCTGGCAAAATGCAAATAGGTGGCATCTTAGTGGCAGTAACTCAAGCAAATCAAGAAGTATTGCTAGTTCTTAGAAAAAGCACTCAGCAAAGAAGGTTTTTGTGCTGAAGAATGCCTTTTTTGCACCAAAAATATTTGTTTTCAGGGAAACATCAATTTCAGTTTTCCAGTGGGAAATAACAAAACATTTTGGTTTCATTTTAACTTCAAATATGACTTCAGATTTTATTTTTATTTGGTTGTTTTTAACTGCAACAATATTGTAAAGCTGGCTGAAAGCAGGCATTTTCACTTAAAATCAGGTTGAAACCTCCCAGGGGAAACTCTACCTTTTGAAACAAAAACTTTTGGAAAGAGGATTTTTCCTTCGCTGTTTCTCATTGGGGAAAAATCCAGACTTCTGGGCAGCCATCCTTCAAACCTGGAGGGAGGCTACTCTCGCCCAAGTCGGTTCATACCTCCTGCCCGTCGGGATACGGTGTGGGGTCTGAGCACGTGAGGTGGAGGCAGTTGTTTGGCTGCATCTCCCCCGCATTTATTTCACCTCCAGAGCCACGTGGGCTCCAGGGGAGCCGCGGGCAGCAGGTCCCCCCGCAAGCCACAAGGGCTCAGGCACAGCCACCGTTCCCAGCTCCATTTCTCAGGGCTCAGGGAAACCCACTCACCTCTTCAGCTGCTGATGGCTCAGATGACTAGCTGCACTTTGATATTTACCCAAGCGCGCTGCTTGTCACGGCAATCTTCAGTAGACCACATTCTTGGCAGGCAAGGAAACTCCTTCAGTTCCTTGCAGCTTGTGGAGAAGCAGTGGATTTATGTTGGTCCTTTTCTTTTGTTATTATATTCCCCAGTAGCCTGACATGGTATGAAGGTGAGGGCAGGAAAGCTCAATCAAACACAAAGACAGGTTGCTGAGAAAGAGCAGACGTTCGAAGTGGGTTTTGCACCATCGGATCAAGGAGGAGGTGGGTAGTGGATGCAATGCTGGGGGCAAGCAAGAACTACTTCAGAAGGAACAAGCTTGATATGATGCGTCCTCCTTCTGGAAGAAAAGGTCTTGGGGCCATGCAGGACAGAGATCTCCAGCACAGCTTCCAGCAAATGAGGACAAGTCAGGTTGTGGGAGGGGGAGAAAAGCAGGGGAGCAGAGAGGGAGGCTGGAGGGCGCCAAGCAACGTCAATTCCATGGCTTTGCCAAGAGCACAGGACGGAGCTGGAGTGATAAAGTTTGCATCTGGGTTTTGCAGGTGACAAAATTTACAGGATGGGTTAGAGTCAGGATTTGGCATTTATCTCAGGCCCTGCTCTTCTTCAAAAGGAAGGAGAATTTTAGCCTGGAAATTCCCAAAATGAGCAATGGAGATGCTTGGATGAAATCAGCAGGCAGCTCTGAGGGACACAGCTACACCCTTTCCATTTATGCAGCTTGCTTTAGAAAGGAGACCAGGGCTCTGCTTCGGTAGATCTGCTCGCTACTGGTGATAACTTTTTTACTGCGATTTGAGTGTGGAGGTAGACATACAAGTCTGATCACATCTTCTGCAGCTTTTGTAAAGCCCAAGTCAAACATGGTTTGGTCACCCCTTCCATTGCAGTTTTTTCATGGCAGCGGGTCACCCAGTTAATGAACGTCAGTGCTGTTGCACTGTGCTTCACGCAGCCCGTCAACACTGATGCACGTGTATCCTGGCCACTGCTGTCCCTGTCCTCAGCACCTCTGCCTGAGCCAGCAGCTCATCCTCACATCATGTTATTCCGGCTTAAATCATGTCAGACTGACGTGCCAGGATTGATCTCTCGCCATCCCCAACACCTCCTGGATTCTGAGCACAAGCTCTGCCAAAGACCAAGGTGGTGAACTCAAAATGAGAAAGCTGAGGCCACCAAATTCATTACACTAGTGATAGTGACTGTCCCTGGAGTAAGATTTTAGCTCCTCTACACAGAAATGAGAGGCTGGACCCGCACATGCGGCTACATCCAGCCCCTGGAAGCCACAGCTAAGTGCAAGAGTTAAACTTGCACCGTTTCCATTTCCCTGACCCGACTGCAGGAGGGAAGACTTTTTTCCCCTTTCATTTTCCTCTCTTGTTACAATTTTCTCCCTTGTTACACAAATGAGACAGCAGAATTTTAATGCCTCTTATGTTCTGTGAAAGGTAACAGCAACCGGCACCACTCTGACCTTTTCAGTGGTTTATAATTCAATCAGCTGTTGAGACCCACTCTTCCCTTCTCCATGCTCAACTGGGGAGAGCAGGGTAGAGGGGATGGTCAGCGAGAGCACCACTGCTGCTCAGAGTAAAACAGCAACGGGGCTTTCCTGGCGGGAGAGGACTGAGGAGCTGTCTTCTATAGATTGGCTTTTTCTATGGGATCAGCTGAGGGGCAGAGGGTGGGAAGCGGGAGGCTGACATCAGTCCCTGCCACGCATCCCATAGCAGATGGCACCAGGGTGGGGAGGAGAGCACAGTGCCCCAGGGAGGTCCCAGGGATACAGTTTTGTCTTTCAGAAGCCTGAGGATGATGGTGATGGAAAAGCACTTCTGTGCTGCTGATGGGGAGAAGGTGGTTAGCTCTTCCCGCAGCACAGAATACAGATTCCCTTGCTCCCGCCAGCTGGGAAATGAAGATGGAGTGAAGCCCTGTGCCTTGCACAGCACCACAAAGACAGGCTAAGACCCAAACCCATAACCCCAGGCTATTTCCCCAACACTAAAGCAGGTGCTGTCACCTGGCTGAGGAGGGGGACAGGGACCCCCACCTTCTGCTTTGCTGCTCTAACACAGGGGCTTGCCTCCTCCCCAGGCTGCCCTCCCCACCCGCGCGGGGACCCGCCATTCCCATCCCTGCAGCTCCGGCGGTCGCAGAAGGGACTGCTCGAAGTGCAGCACCGACAGGCAGGGCCACACAGCAGCCTCAACGGGGAAATTGCTTATGGCACACGTTAATCAGACCGGACCGCCTCTGCGCTCCAGATCCAGAGCCCGATTCACAGCAGACCGTGGCACCTCGGCCATGGACGGGACCATCTCCAAACACACTCTCTCACACAGGATGGTGCATCTACTTCCAAGCTGCTTAAAGAGCTCAGAGGCTTTCTCCCCCTGCTCATTCCTCTTTCAAAATCATCCTCTTCCCCAAACGCTTAACCTGAAATCTCCTCTAACAAACTCCTCCCCACTGTGAGGAGAAAACAGCTCTGGCTGCCATAGGCAAGTGATAACCTAGTAAATTTTAATCCTTGCCTGTTATTGTATTACTACCAGAAGTACACGGATTGAGATAAAAGGCTCACCAGCCCAGCCATAATTATATTAGAAAGGTAATTATCTCCTCTTCCATCCGACTTTGTGCTTTCTTTCTGTAACGAAGTTTCCAGCTAATGTTTGCAGTGATGGGGCCAGCCACCACAAAATCGCTGGGAAATGTAAAAGCTAATTGTCTGTTCAGCGTGTGAGAACCAGCAGATAAGGCTGCGGAGAAGAAGAAAGGAGCGGGGGAGCCCCAAGCCGAGAGCAAATCGGAGCTCCTGGCTACTGACGATGCCCATGCCCCACCGCAGAGCTGGTCCCAGAGGCACCCTCAGGCTCTCACCTATAGACACGAGCACCCCAAATCACAGCAGTATGGTCCAAATACACATTTGCTTCAAGGCACCTGCCCCACGGATCCTGCGCTTTCAGACTGTTTCTGATCCATCAGGAGGACTAAGGGGATGTTAAGATAAGAAGACATTTTCGCTTTTTGAGCCCACTGATTAATGCAGTGAGGAGAGTGCCATCCCATTATCTCAAACCGGCTCACCATGTTGCTGGCTGCAGGTGGCAGGTTACAAATGAAAAGGGAAACTGAGGCACAGAGCAGGAGAAGGACTTCAGTGCAAGACCATGGGTGGGCACCCAACCCTCCCTCACTTTCAACTCCACCCAAGTGGTGTCTGTGCGTGAATTTGGACCAAAGCTGCTTTTGGCCTGTGAGCCATCCTCACTCATGTTTCTAAGCATGGAAGCAACATGAGGGCTCTTCTCCAGCAGACAACAAACTGTCCAGAATTGAGTGAGCTAAATATAATTTTAAACTAGCACACATTGTACAGATCACAACACGAAGATGTTGGCTTACATATGTTGAGTGCATTGTTTCATAGAGGGGTTTTTTGTGTTTTGTACTATTACTGAGTAGAATAAAATTACCATTCAAGACACTTAATTGTGCTAATTATAATCTTTTTGGGAACATTTTGAAAAATTACTGTCTTTTACCAATGCATAACTGACCATATGATGTCCTCTATAGTATAGAGTTTCTTCTATCTTTCCAAACTAAGAGGTAGGACAGTACTTTGCAAAAGCTCCCAGAAGGATCAGTTCCCACCCAGCACAGCAGCTTGCGCTGTTTGTCTCGTGCCATTGCAGAACAGGATGTTTTTTCCCTTAATGGTAAACGATGCTCTAATGATTTGGAACGGTATTCTAAAAAGCTGAAAGTGAAAACACGTTTCAGCTGAGTTTCCTCAACATCAAAATTTGCACTAATTTTGCCAGGACTGAAAGTTTGGTGTCTGTGGGCCACTGCTCCCCACTTCCAGTGCTTTCCATTTTAAGATGGACCTAACCTATCCCAGGACTTTGGTCCCAGCCCTCAGAAACCATCCAGCACTCAACATCTCTAGACGCCACAGAAGAACCAGCACAGACATTGGCTACACCTCCACCAGCGCTCTGCTGGGCACCAGCTGATGACTTTTCCCTGTCTCTTCCCACTCAATAGCACTTGTGACCTACCCAGCAACATGGGGTTTAATTTTTCCCTTACGCTATTATACATCTCAGCACCTCAGACTGCTGCGCCCGTGCATCTTCACAGTGATACGCAGAGTCCTCACAGAGCATCAGAGCTTTTCTGTGCTTGGCACCGACCCCCCCCCACTCCTTCAAGGACATAGCACCCATCCCAAACAGCTTATTACATCCTCCCTGTGCACCGATGACCCTCCTGAGGACACCTGAGGCAGCGAGGGGATGTTTGGGGGAGTTTCTGCTCCCTGATAAACGATTGTGTGAAAGCTGCAGGTTTCAAGCAGCATCACCAGGGCAGGGCAGAGAGACAGAGGATGATTGCATTGCGGAAGGATGCAGCGGGAAGCAAGCGCCTGCCGCGTCCCACGCCTGCCCTTCCACCAGCATCTCCTGACAGTGCACAACTCCAGCAACAGCGTTTTACAGCTTTGCAGGATGCGCTTCCCAAAACCCGGCCAGCTCATTCTAGAAACTGCCTGGGAAGGAGCCTGCCACCGGCTACGCATAGAGATGGGGCAACTGGGAGAGGGGATTTGGCTGGAGGTAGTGCTTTATTAGGCTTAAAACTTTCAGTCTGTAAACAACTCTCCCCAGGTAGTTGCTGGGTGCAGCTGGATGAATCTGGATGAAGCAGAGGGGAAGAAGTAAAGGCAGATAAAATCAGTTGTGCAATCCAACACGATGTTCCTTCCACCTGCCCTCACTTCTCCCCTCTGCCTTCAAATGCAGCAGTTTAGAGAGCCCCATGTGCTTGCAGGAATACCTCTCTAATCCTTCATTTATCTGAGAGATCTGTCCCACTCATCATTTCTAGGGGGGCACTGGCAGTAGCACAGGAATCACAGATTTATCTGCTTCTTGTTTGAGCAGTGCAGAGCCCCTGGGCTCGCCTGGAGCTGCGCACAGGGCAGCGTGACCCTGGCAGCTCCAGCCTCCTCACTGGCACTGGCATCTCACAGGCACATTCTCATCGAGCTCTGCACTAACACCGGAGCCAAGCGCTTGAAAGGCCCAGAGCTATGGAGCTGATGAGACTTCATGAAGTTAAAAATGCATATATTATATTCCTTCTATGAGAATCCTTATCCCCCAGCTCGATACCCAGGCAAAAGCCACGAGGGAGTCAGTGCCTCCCTGCAGCACAGCCATTTCAGTATCTCCAACCGCAACCACACAACAAGCAATTTTGGAAGAGCAAACAAGTGGCAACCACTCGCTGCACCATCTCTCCTGGGACAGGCTGTCCTCTCCCATCGCCGGCCCTGCAAGATGCTCCCCTCCAGCTGGGTCGAGCCGTGGCAGCACTTTTCTGTGTTCCCCACCACAATGACAGATCGTCTTCCATCGCAATATCCAGCCTCTCAGTAGGGTGCAAGGTCAGCAAATCCTCCTCCGCGGCTCAGCCTGCATTTGCCTGCAGCCCAGACAATTGACTCATCTGTAGGCTTTCATCTCCCCCCTGGGCTGGGAAGATGAAGTCAAATCGCACCTTCAAAATTCAAGCTGCCTTGTGCCACCCTTGCCAGTCAATAAATCCCTACCACCCTCACTCCGTGGTTTTCAGGGCAGCTATGAAAAGATCAGGCCAAAGCACTTGTGGAAATCTCCCCTCTCATCTGTCACACAGCTTGCTCTGAAACATGAGCATCCTTTAACCTGCTTTTACTTATTTATTTAAGCAGGAAAGGAGGGAGAAAAACATCCCAGACTAGCCTGTGTCAGCAATTAGGAGCATGAAATATCTGGCAAGGCAGCTTTATAATTAGAACTTTACCCTGTCCTTCTCTTCTCCCCCTGCCAAAAAGAAATCACTGAAGACTAGCCATGTCTGCAAGGTTGTGCTGCTCCCGGGGAGCCTCAGAGGGCGGACGGACGGAGGCACCGAACCTGCTGGCTTCACGCTCCAGTCGGGCAGGAGAGCTGCGTGCACAGGGAGCTCAAGGGCTGCAGGCAGCGCACGGACCAAGAGACCTGTCCCAAGGGATTTCTCTTTTGGCTGACCTGAAGCCTTTTACCCCTCCAACATGGGACAACCTGCTGTCTCATTCCCTCAACTTATAAGCACGCCCTTCCCACGCACCAGTACCGGCACTCCAGTTTTTCACACCTTCCCCACTGCCTTTAGACTATGCACACACATGCACCGCACATCTCCAGCCCGACACCATGTACCACGTTGCCCCCCAACCCCTCTGAAAATAGTCATCCAAAACCACACGCACACCTGCATTAGCAGCCTGCCTACACTCCACATCTACAATCACTGTCCATGTAACTATAAGCCTTCCTTTCCACACACCCAGCTATTTCCAGCTTGCTCCATATCAGGTATCTCTGTCTTTTAATTCTGAAATCATAAACTGCAATTTCTACAGTACTCTGACATCATATCCTCTCAGGCTGGAATAAATAAGCTGACCCTAACATCTATTTCTTAGTGAGATTGGCCCCTTATAACCAGAGTCTGGCTAGTGACTACCAGTGACAATAAAAAACTAATAACTAAAGACAATATAAACCTCCAAATGTCCTGAAGGCAGTAGAAGACAGCTGTGTAGCAGAGCTGTGCCATCCCTGGGCAACACGTATTGACGTCTATCGGGCCAGGCCAGTATCTGCAGACTGTCCTAGCTTCCATGTCCCAGGACCAGGGCCACCCCTTCCCCGCAGGGCTCTTCTACTCCAGCAAGTCTGGTGAGCTGGAGAGACCAGCTCTGCAATGACCCACCCTGGCCCCAAGGGATCTCCTTTGCCCTCTAGGATGGATCCAGAAAGATGACAATATTTCCGCTACCAGCGATGTTAAAAGCCGCAAACATACAAAAGCTGTAAGAGCGTGAAAAGGTCCCTGCCCATGGCCTGTAGTGTGAGATGGGATTTTGCTCAATGAAGCAGTGGCAGTGGGGCAGAGGGACACTACAAACCATCCCGGGAGCTGGTGACCTGGTAGATGTAGGCTACTGAACTGCAAAGCTCCTTCGTTTCAGGCCTGAAGGAGCACCCCTGCAGGGAGGCGGTGCAGAGCAGGCTGATGGTGCTGTGCAGCCAACGCAGCGCATCCCTGGCACGAGAAACAACCTGAGCTCAGACACATCACTCTGCACTGGGGCTGCTTGGGGCAGGGACTGTCACTGCTCATACACAGGATTCATTTCAGCCAGCCTTAAAAGATCCTCAAAGCTCACCAAATGCAAGCTAATCCTTTAGGGTCCCTCTGCAGACATCCCCTGAAGGCCACGCACTGAGAAGAGCAGCACCCAGGACGGGTGGGGTGAAGCATCGTGGAAAGCAGCTCCTCTTCCTCAGCAAGCCAAGCTGGACACGTCACGCGGATTCAGGCAATGGACTCGCAAAGTCTGAAATGCATCTCACAGAGGCGGCCTCCCATCACAAACATAACATCAACGTTAAGAAATAGCAATAATTTACACAGCAGAAGAGCAGTGCTAGCTGTTTAACTCAGCGGATGAAGAGGAGCAATGCAGAGGGTCTTACACCGAAGGAGGTTACCTCCGCGGCCTGTGCCAGGCATTTCCATTAGGAGCCATGTGCTGGTCTCCCCCCCCTCCAGGCTGTAAGTGCCAATGCCCCTTATAAATTATATTACCCAGGTTTGAGCAGTTTCCTTTGCTCCAAAGCTTCCAGCTCCAGATATTAATGGCATTTAATGAGGAGCAGCTGACGCCTGTTCATATTTCACTTCCGAGCAGTACATAGCAAAAGGGCTCTGGGCTTGGCAGGGACCTGCTCACCATGAGGAGCCAAGCCTGCTCCCTGCCCTGCCTGCCCCCCAGCAGAGGCTCTCTCCTGGCCACCACGGAGGAGTTTTTTAGGGGGAAGGATGTCCCTTCCCCCTAAGCATAGGAAGGTGATCCCCAAGGCATCAGGCACTGGAGGTTAGGAAGAGGCATGAAGCAATCTGAGGAGAGGTGGACTCGTATCGCCATCTCTTCTAGTAGACCACAAGCATTTCTAAGAAGATTTTCCCATAGATGCCATTTCCCTGCTTTGTCTGCGAGAAACCCTCAAACACACAAGTCACTTTTGTCCCCTCTAATCTCCAGGACATGCTGTCTTTCCCGCTGCACATCTGATGCCCGCACCCACAAGAGAGCTGCGCCATCCCCAGACACAGCCCAGCTTCACACGAATCCCACCACGGCCCTGAGCCCCTCCAAATTCTCTTGCAAAAGCAATGTGTAACCCAGCGGGATAAAGGCTTTCAAGACATGTCCTCAAACCCCACACATCAAGTCAGCGACATCACACATTTCCCCTCTCCAAACCCCTCGCTTCCCCGAATAGCAGGTTGGCACACTGCTGCAGTGACCTAAGAGAGCTTTTTCATCTTTAAAAGGCGTAAAGGAGAACAAAAGGCAGATATACGTACATAGCACACACATATATAACAGGGCTAATAAGAACGCCAGCTCCTGGGCTTGCAAGCCAGCACAACATTACTGAAATTGCTCTCTAATTCATTACCCCTAAGCAAGCCAATATGTTTCAGGAGCATCTGGATTCACATGCAGCATCTGGGGCCCGTGGCTGACCTGCAAAGAAACCCCACGGACTGAGAAAGGGACCTGGGGAATGACAGAGCATGAGGGGAAAGGGCTGCTGCACACCCCACAGCATGGCCGGCGGGATGCACCCTGCGCTGGGGGAGCCCCAGGCACCCTTCGGGAGGCAGGTGCACAACCACCCTCCCAAGAACTTCTCCCTGCTGGCAGAAACTGCTGCAGCGAGGGCTGGGCGATGCGACGGGGACCCGCGGGGACCCACATCAGGGTGTTCGCACGCCGCAGGCTGCAATGACTGGGGTTGCACAGAGAGGAACAGGGAAGATGCCAAAATTGTCTACACCTGCCTCAGCTGTGTGTGAGCACTGGCAAGTACAAATCAATTCTTTAGCAGGGCTAATCCAGGCGACCCAAGAATATTTCTGCTGAATATTCAGACAGGAGAGCAGGTCTGGCTGCCTGAAGTGCAGAGATATCCCTGCCAAGGCCAAAACCCCTGCCCAGCCCTGCCCAACCCAGAGACAGGTAACGGCTTAACACACAGTTTTCTACCTTGCACAAAAAAACAAACAAAAAAAACCCCCAAAAACCCAACAAAAAACAAACAAACAAAAAAACCCCAACCCAAAAAACTCCACATATATAAAATCTGCACAGAGGCTAATAACTGCTAGCGTCTTTGGAGATTTGTAGCATTTCTGTGGTAAGTGGATTTCAATTAAAGCCATCCATAAAGAGAGAGGGCCTCTCCTTCCGTCTAAATCACAGCAGCACATCAGAAGGACCGGAAAATGTATTTTTAAACTTATACCTCAGATGGTGGAGAGCACCATCCTCTTACACTGAGGGGAAAAACAAATTAATTGATAGAGGTCAAACCAGAGCAAGACTCTCAATTATTCTACAGTAATTACCCTAATAAAAATTTAAACACACATAAGCCAGCTTGGTAAGGCTTAGCCTCAATATTAGCAACACAAGAAACTCATCTTCTACAGCTGCCCAAGGGAGAATGAAGAGTCAGCTACTGATATCCAGACCCCCAGACAGGTCTCCTTCGTACAAACAGCCGTTCAGGGCACACATGAAAATATGTTGCCAGCGCACACACGTGCAAATTCCTGCAAACACAGCTATCACTTGAGGAAAATAAAATCTGTATACAACGTATTACAGCATCTTCAATCCACGCACAGTTTCCCTTACAAAAGCACTAGTGTGCATCCTAAATAACATGAGTTTCCCATTCAACACCCTCTGAGGATGAGAAATATTATTTTCATTCTCATTTTAAACACTGGGAATGGAAGAGAGCTGAGCAAACTTCTTCTGGAAAATACTTTATCAAAGGAAAATGCATGTGGAGTGAAACCAAAAGTGCTAGCTAATTTGGGCTGAATACAGTAAATAGCCTCAGCCAGGAAAAATGAAGAGCTGAAGGAGTAATCAAACATTTCCTTTCGGTGTTTGCTAAATTAGGTGGTTCAAAATGGTGTTTGAACTTCAGTAATTCTCCATATATCAGCGTAAATGAGCTTTAAAACATATATATATATATAAAAACAGTAAAATGGAGCAACACATCTTATTTTCACATCTTGTGAGAAAAAACAATGAGAAAAGTACCTAGGGTTCACCAAGCATGCTAGGGCTTATTTTTCTCAGATTGTTCAACAGAAGTGCAAAATAACCGACCAAGCTCTAGAAATCAGGCTCAGAGGGATGCCATGAAGCCCTGGACCACTCAAGTCCATCCCCATGCCAGCCCATGCCTAGACCTTCACAGCCAGGTGAGCTGTACCGTGGTGACAGGGGCTCCAAGGTGATGGACACCCTGAGGAAGGTGGCCTTGCACCTGGATTAGGAGCTGGTCTTACTTAAGGTGGCAGAGCTTCCCCACAGCCAAAGCGATGGGACCAGTCTGCAAAATCGCTTCCTGCTCCATTGGGTGCTCCGTAACGAGAGCTGCCGACCTGTCTCTCCATCTCTCCCAAAACCCCTGGCTTTCACCATACAGGCGGTAAGTATGTCCTGATGGTTCTGCTCTTCCCAGGGATGAGCAGAGCTGCAAAGGCTCGGAGAAGAGGAAAGGGTGTTTTAGGAGTTACTAGCCTCACCTCCTCCTTCCCTTTTCTCTTGCTCTTCATGGACCTGGTTCCTCTCACCTGTTGTGTGGCTGCCATTCACCAGGAGTTAATGTTTTAGCAGGGAAAACACACGTGTAAAACAAGTCTTCAGCAGATCTGGGTGATGGCTTTTGGAGCACCTTTGCCTAGAGGAATGCGTCCCTAATAACCTCCCAGTTAGCTTCAGGTTGTGTTTGCTGACTCAGGCCAGATATTTTGGTGCTAAGGGAAAAGATGGGATTGGGAAGAGGGGGACTAAATTCAGAACCATACCAGAGAAGGACAAAGCACTGATGCCACCCTTCCCCCAAGATCTCAGAGTTGGCATGCTTGCTCAGGGCAAGGGAGGCCACGGCCCACCCCACCCCACGCAAACAGATCTGGGCTTATTTCTGCCAAAATGGGGTCCTTGTTCCTAGGACATGAAAGCAGGGATGAGTGGTTCTCAATGCCTCCTCTTGAAGCTGCTTCACATGGTGCAGATGAACCTGTGCTGGGCAGGAAGCAGAAGGCAGATGGCCAACGCACCCAAAGCACCTGCTGAGGGATCCTCCCACTCCCTGCCTCAACAGCTACCTACGTCATTTCTGTAGAGTAGAAGAGCTACTCCACCAGAAGGGATGCAAAACGCCCGACAGCCTGATGACTGGAGTACTGATTAAAAATGCAACACTGCTTTTGACTCCTGTCCTAAAATCAAGCAGAGCTTAGATCTTAAGTTTGCTCTCCTTAATCCAAAAGCTCTGAGCACGATGCTGCAAGGAGCTCTTGGGCAAGTTGTGCCTCTTCACCTGGAGCTCTTCCACTTGATGTAAATACCCTTAAACCATCAGGGAGGCTATCAAAGTGAGCTGTTATGGTTTCACCCCTACAGCAGGACACCGGTATTGCTGTTTACCAGACATACCATTTGATTAAACACCAAGCCAGATCAGGTCAAGAAGAGTCTTAAAACAGGACAAGATGTTCTTATTTTGTTGCTCCAAGACACGAAACCTGCAGCTGTCCATTCTGGTTGCCCAAACCAGAAACTACTCATAATCTCCCAGCTGATCCCAGACTGGGGACAGGTCATTCTGCTCCATCGTTCCTCCCACCAGCAGCAACCCTGGAGGTAGTTAGAAGGTGTGTCCTGCACAGATGTTCTACAGCATGCAAGTGTACCACTCCAATAGCTACCCTGTTGCATACTGGTGCCTAAACAGCTGCACTGGGATCACTTATCAAAGGGAAATGAGATGAGCATTAGCACAGCACCGATGCATCTTTCCACCTTAGCTGATGGCGGATGAGCGGGTGCAGATTGGGAGTGCTGCTTTTGGTCTGATGTGTCCTGTGAAAGCCACAGCCCAGAGGTTTCATGCCTGTTGGAAGCTCTGCCTGTGCGAGGTGAAGACTGTGCCGTCACACAACCAGCAGCGTGCACCACTGCACAGGCGAGCCGGCTTTGCTGCTCTTGGTAAAGACACTGCTGCCCTTAGGCAGTTCATTTCCCTCCAGTACATACGTAACTCCCTGGTGTGTGTTTTATGCCTCCCCTCAGTGCCTGAACCAGGGGCCAGGAGTCTGTCAAGGCCACAGTTAAAATGGCAAACTCTGGTATTTTTCATGTTATAAAACAACCCTTGAATTCCTGACAGGCAACAGGTAGGAGCAGCAGGGCTGGTGGGAGAAGTAATGTTTCCTACCAAGCCCTCTGGGAAAAGAGCAGCTTTCAGGAATTCATTCGCCATTAGATGATTGCTAAAACAAACAAACAAATCATGTATATCTTCTTGCAGCTGTATGATTTGGTGTAACAGGAGATTACACCTCCCAAAACACCTGCCTCCCCCCATGCTGCTTAAACAGCCTCCACTGCTCAGCTCCAGCCCTGGAAAGCCGTGCTTTTAGCTTGGGAGGTCACCAGGCTCAGGCTTTGTATTTCAGGCAAAACAACAGTTGTCCAAATAAGAATTACTCAAACCTCATCCCCTTTCCAGGTCACTCTGCACCCCATCACCACCCCACAGAGATGCTCCCCCCAACCCCAGCAGCCCCACTGCACCGCATGGTGCCAGAGATCATTTGGGGCTTATTTCACACCGACCCTTCAAGATCTCGTGTATCGCTCGACATCCCGACATGCACAGGCGAGTTTGTTCCCTGCAGAAAGAGCTGGGGACTGAAACGGCTTTAAGGTCTCTGCTAGCAGAGATGCACAGCCTGCCTGTCCCTGCCTATGTGCCTCGGGGCTTGCACCAGCCACTCTCCCAGAACCGTCAGCTGAGGACGGAGGCAGACAGGCAGTCAGCATAACCCCTCTCACTGTGCATCGCCTCCTGGGATTTCCCAGCTTGGCTTCCAGCAGCACAGGGCCGAGGCAGAGCTGGACTCCAGATGCCTGTAACTGGGCTAGGGTGTTCACGCTGCCAGACCAGCATCAAAAGCCCTCACTGGAATTAAGGATCAAAGACAGGAAGGGAATGTGGCGAGCACAAAAGTTCCCATTGGCTCCTGCAACTGCTTCCACATGCAAAGACCCAAGCCCAGCACCCACCTGAATCCTCTCCTCTTTAGCAAAGCTACAGCTCTTCAGTGCTTCCCCTTGCAGAGAGATGCTGGTGCAAACCTTGCTGACCCGCACAAACCTTTTGCTCCCCTTTCCTCGCATTGCCAGGTGCTGCCATCACCAGGACAGGCAGCACCCAGCCTGCAAACCTGACAACCACATGCAGCACAATTGCTCCAAGCTGCTACAGGGGCTTTGCATAGGATACCAGGAGGGATGCATTCAAAGATTTGAGTCCAGGTAGGGAGCAGCAGCAGCAGGGACCAGACGAGAGAGCAGCAGCTCTCCTCTGGCGGCTTCATGCAAGAGAGGCAAATTCTGCTGAGCTCGGCAGGCTGCGGAGGAGGTGGCTCGGAGGCAGGAAGCGGGGTTATAAACCTTCCTCTGTCTCCAGGTGCAATTTAGTTAAATTATGTCACAAAGAGTAGGAGTAACATTACAATGAACTGCAACCAGGATATTCATTTCCAAGGATGCCCAGGGCACAAGCAAGGAAAATATTGATTAGAACTGGCTGCAAATTTTCTGGAAGAACAGTTTTCTGACAGTAAATGACAATTTGATCATATCAAAATTTCCTGCTAGAATGGGTCAAACTCATAAAAACTTCATTTAGGAAAACAATCACAATCTGTCTTATCACTGGGTTGAACATGTTTGTTCTTATTTTGAAACCACATTTACTTTCATTTTATTAAGAGTCACGCCAAAAATAAATTCTAAAAACAAAATAAAAATGTTTTGATTTACCCCCCAAACAAACTATTTTCATTGTACTGGAAGATTCACATTTCAGCTTTCCAAACGTGGATTTTGACATTGCAAAATACTTTTGCATGGTGGAAACTCCAGGTTCTGCCCTGACTTTGAACTGACACAAATACTTTTTGCCTAAGAGGGTTAATAGGGTGAACTATTTCTACAGAATATTTGTAATACTTGTTTTAATTCTTAAACTGATATCAACTGTAATCATAACTTTCAACGAGAATGGGTGATGCTGAGGCTTCCTTGGGTGTGCTTTTACAGAAACACTTTCTCGTTTGGTAGTTCTGGCATTTGGTGGGTTTTTTGGTTAATTAGTTGTTGGAGTTTTTTTAAAAGTTATTGGCTATAAATCATGGGTAGATCCTGTTCCAAGAAGACTGGAAATCCACCAGCAAAATCTCTCCGTCTCCAGCAGACCCGGCTGGGGACGCAGAGTGTGGATGGGTGCCAGCAAGTCCCCTGACTTTTCTGAGCAGGGACACGCCGTGGGAGCATTGGGGGTCTCAGTCTTCCAGATGTTGCCAAAAGTAGAGCAAAACACTGCAGTGTTAACAGTAACAAGAATTAAGCAAAATACCTGAGGACCAGAGTCACAACAGTATTTATGCATCTAACACCTACTGATTTCAAAGCAAGCCACGAACCAAATCCTTCATGGATCCAGGCTGGGGATATTATTTCTCACACCTGCTATGTCCTCTCTGTTCTTTCCCCTGTTTTTCATTTTTTCCCCTCACTCCTGTCATCACACAGTTTATGTCATTCACCATTGCTTTTGCCTTGTTCCCTCGGTACTCTGAAGGCATTCATTTCATTTCCATTTTTCAGACATTAAAAGCATTTATTTTGAATGCTGGTGCCTTCAGCACATGAAATCAGCCTCAGCTGCACTCAAAAAAACCCCAGCCTGATCTCATTATACGCCTGTTCTTCATATAGTATTAAGACAGAGGGGGAAACCTAGCTGCCTTTCAAATAACCCTGTTCATTAACCATGCTCCAAGTTCAAAAGCTGAATGCAGAGGACACACTACCAGGTCCAAACCCCGCTGCTCGCGCTGCATCCCTCTGCTCTCTCGGTTTTGGAGGTAGACAGGATTCGTGAAGTCTGCACTGAATTTTTTCTAGCACTATATTTTAAAAGTGGCCGTGGAGTGACCGACAAGAAGGATGGAGCCAGGGGCTTCCACAGCAGAGGAGACGGGGTGGGTCCGTATCTCGACCAGGTGCCGCAGAGCCACCACCTCGTCTCCCCAGAAGAGATGTGTTCTTGTGGATCTTGCTGGGACAAGGTAGGAAACTCCTGCCCCGGCTGGAGGCAATCACCCCACCTCAGGAATGTGGCTTTTAATGCAGCTCAGCTCAAACTGCTGTTGAGACAGAACTAAGCCAACGTGCTCTGCTTTGCCTGCAGCAAGGCAGGAGCAGGCTTTGGATCTGGGTTTGGGTGACCTTATTTCACCTCCCTCCATTCCCACTTAAAGCCGTGGTGCATTTTCCTATGATTTTTCCTGATGTTACCGCCTAAGGGGGAATGGGAACCAGCAGTTGAGGGCAGTAATTTCTCATGCCAATCCACCTCGATCAGCAAAAGCATGTCTGCAATACTTTGCACAAAGCAACATGCCATACTCATGCAGCCTCAGCAGCTTGCTCTATCTTGCAGAATAAACATATCCACCACCGTCTCAGGAAGCTCGTGCCATACAGCCAGGCTCTGCAGCGAGTAAATCCCATGGAGCTGTGCCCCGGGCAGAGCCAGGGATGGATCTCACCCCACTCCTCATGGCTCACCACCACAGGGACTCTTTCACTGAGCATCATAAGCAGTTTATAATCTGGGCAATGTAAGCACCACCATGTTAAACCCACTCCCTGCTTTGTTCACCAGTGCTGAGTGCAAATTCCACTGTAATGCAAGCAGCGGCATAAGACCCGACTTAGCTCAGCTCCAGGGAAGCAGACGGCACCTATGTTATACATACAATGAACCCAGCCAGCTTTTGTGGCTTTGCCATTCAGATTGCTCAGCACTGGTATTTCCCTTGTGCATGCACTAACACACACAAGCTGCACAGCCCTTTGGTCCTTGCTTATCCCAGCAGCTTTACAGGTCAGTTAGGATTTGGGGTATTTTTTAGCCTTTATCCTAAAGTGAAAAAGCACCCAACCAAAAAACAAAACCCCAAATCATTAGACTGAGAACTATCAGTAGTGATTAACAAAGAGAAAAACAACAAATGAACTCCCAAAACACAGGAGCCGGGAACAATATAGGGTAGCTCTTTGAAAAGAAAGCTTTTCATGAGCCTCAGCATGGCATTGAGCCATTCCTCTGATACATCATTTCCCTTGTCTGACACAGAAAACACCCTGATGTAAGGTCTATTTTCCATTAACAACCAACAAACTTTTATCATTAAAAATAAAGCAGGATAATCTACTGTTAATATGGTCTGGATGGAGAGCAGCAAGCAGACGCTGCCAGGGCCTCGGGGTCACACCCATGTCCCCCCCAGGTGCCAATCTGAGCACACAGTTGTGGTTTCACCAACAGCTCCTGCAGCACTTGGCATTGCTGCTGGTGGATCGGTGTTAGCTCCTCTCTCCCAACCGGGCAGACAACCTGGAGAGACATTAATTGCCTTGCCCAGGGTCACGTAACAAAGCCACTGGAAACCTGGGAGAAGGAGCCCAGGGACATTTGACTCCTTTCCCTATATTTTTCCCACTAGTTCAGATGCTTCATTCACTCCCAGCCCACGCCGCATCCACTTGTGCCCCTCTGGGCTCACTCTCCTCCCCAGGAGGGACTTGGGAAAAGAGCCCTGCTCTGCAAAGCCCTTAAGCACATGCTCAGAGTTGAGCTTGTTCTCAAGGGCTTAACAGGGAGGTACTGAAGGAGTTGTTCAAGTGCAAAGGCTTCCCAGAATAATAAGGAGATAAAGGCTAATGCAGTGTATAACCACTGGAGAGTATGTGAGGTCTCACACGCCCTAAGAGCGATACGGGTCTGCTCAGCTCCCGTGCCCCTTCCCTCCCTGGGCACATGGGTGAAGCTGTCCGGGCATGGGAGAGCTCACCGGTCCGGCTGGAGCCTTCAAACCACAGATCAAAACCCCCCAGCCTGGTTCCTGCACCCATCTCCAAGCTCCCTCTGCTGTTCCCAAGTGCATGTTACAGTCCCTGATTCCTCTGTTACTCACAAGCAAGACCACAGCAGAAATGATGTCCTACTGCCACCAAAAGATACTTCCACCTAGGAGGGTCTATCAGCAAGATCAGTGGCAGCTGTACCAGGAGCAGGAAACAGAGCAGCAAGTACCTTTGGAGGCTTTATCTGGGATGCAGGTGATGAAATGAGAAAAAGCAGAAACCCTTGGGATGAAATAAAGCGGGGGAGGAGGAAATCACCCTGCTGCAAACGGGTCAGATGGGCTGCTGAAAAGCAGGGAAAGCAACCACATTAAATAAGTGTCTGAGCTGCAGATAACTGGGCCACTCAGGGTTCCTCTGTCTCTCTGCTTCCCCCAAGGTGCTGCCCAATTCTTCTTTTACTCTTACAGTAATATTGCCACCTGCAAAACCCTCCAGCAAACGCCCAGGGCACCTCTCAGGGTTAGCATGAACTCTAGTTCTTCTCCTGCAGGTCCTTGATCTCAAACCCATCTCAGTGACTTGCAGTGACCAGCCTGTCCCTAGTTCGGAGACATGGCAGAGGAGGGTGACCAACACTGCTGTCGGTATCCCATGTGATGAGCAGTGCTCCCAGCTTGCCTCCGCCCTGGCCACCTCAAAGCACGGCCCCACTTGGCTTTCTCCCGGCCATGGGGGAAGACACCACACACCCCAGAAGATCAGCAGAGTCTGGCCTGACTAATAGCAGGAGCAACAATAACCCTCCAAGGTACGCCGCAGCCTTCAGCAAAGACTTAGCAGAAAATGAGTTATGTCAGAATATCCTGAATTCCTGCAGTTTTCCAGACTCTTTAGAGTGGATTTCATGCAAACTCAACCCAAATGACGCTCATTGTCCCTAAGTAGTTTACAATCCACCATGCACTGGTTTTTAGAGGAAATGAAAGAATGCAGCTAGCATAGCTTAAAGACAAATAGATGTTTACTTGGATCATTTGTCTCCTGAGTAGGCTGCAGCTGCATCTTTGTATGTGGAGTGGCACAAAAGGAAGCCACAGGTTCTTATTACTGAGGAGACTAAAGACAGCGCACCCCTGCTGCACGGCATCCCCCGGCTACGCAGGCTTCTACCAGCACCTGCCTGAACTGGTAAATGATTCATCTCAGTCTCCAGAGGACTTTTCTGGTAACTGCTGCAGATCCACCTGGGGATGACAGAGCAAAACTAGCAGAAAACCAATCTCATCACTTCTTTTTTTTTTCCCACCAAAAAGACATAATTTCAGGATTGGGATATCAGAACCAAAGCTAAGCGCAATCTGGCTCCTTACGCAGAGATTTTTTTAAACCTATTTTCAGCTGACAACATTAAAGCTGCTGCCCATAGATTTATTGGTGAAATTTATGAGCCAGTGAGGAAAGCCACCAAAAGAGGAGGAAGCAGAATCAATTCCAAATCTCAGGACAAGAAACATGTTTCAGTGGGATTCAAAGGTGTTAAAAACAGTAAGCCAGAGAGAAAGAAGCACGAAATAAATACATATACCCTCTAATCCCTAAGATACTTTGTCTGGAGGACACCAAGCACTGTGCTGCAAAGTAAAAGCAATAACTCCTAAAGGACAACCAGACCCTGCTACCAGTCAGACAAGAAATGAGGATGAAAGCAAGAAAGAAGCATGACAAGTTAAACAAATTAAAAAAAAAATTAACCACCACCACCCCCCCCCCCCCCTGTGTCACAGCATTTATAAGGGGAAAAAAATAGGAAGAACAGTTCTCCTTGACTGGAGCTTTATTTCCAATTGACCCAAATGGGAGAGGCTCTTCCCCAAGCCCCCCCGGGTGATGGCTATGCTGCCCGCAGGAGCGGGGCCGGGGATCGCAGCCATCACACCCACGCCACTGCCTCTTCAGCCCACCTATAAGGTGCCCAGCACATCCCCAGCTGCCTGCACAGCACCAGCCTCTCTGAAAGCAGCCTGCTGGCTTTTCAGCTTGACCTTCTCTCATGTGCTACCGGGAGAGTTTAAGGCATCTGGAGGAGGACTCGGCTGGGCACGCACAGCTGGCCTGCCCTGTCCCCACCGGTGCTGTTCATCCCCACCACCGTGTCCCAGTGTTCAACAACCCACCCACACCTAGCAAGGTTTCATGCCCTAACTGGGCCACAGAAGCTTTTCTGGTTCAGACACAGCACCAAAGGGGCCTTCCTCAAAGTCTACCTCCAAAGCAGGAATGACGAACACACGAAGCATCCTACGTCCACGCATGAAGGAAGGGGCAGTGGTTGCCGCCACCTTTGCCTAAACCTGCCTCCCTTTTGTCCAGCAGCTGACTCTGGAAAGAATGTCCTCCTGCAGTTGTGACGAGGAATACACTCACCCCGTCCTCCCACAGCCATCTGAGAAGCAAACCTCTGCCTCCAAACTCGCCTTGGCAGGGCCACAGACCGATGACAAAGAGAAAAGAGGAGCAAGACTCCAAAATTGTTTCCAAGTCCAAGAGGCATATTTCCAGTTTCTCAAATTTTGTGTGTGTGTATGTATATCTCTCTCTCTCTCACATACACACACATCATTTTTTACATCAGCCCCTTGTCATTCAGTACCTGGGGAAAACAGGAGGTTTATTCTTTATTCTGAGTCATTTCTCTCTTCAGCACGAGCACAGAGCTTGGCGAGACCTGGTCTGCTGGATATACTGAGCTACAGACAGCCAGCGATTCCTCTGCAAAGGCCTCCTCCTCCTGAAAATCCATTTAGAAACTCCTAAAAAAAATCATTTGCTAAAGACAAGGGAAATTTAAGGTCACAGCGAGAGAGCCGTGATTATCAGAAAGGCAGCGAAGGACCAGGGCAGACGTGCTGCTCTGGGCAGAGAACACGAGGACTAACCAAATATTACCTGAGCCACCGAGTGCACATTATCAAGGAAACCACGCCAGCATCGCTTTGATAATCCAAACCATTTACCCTAGTCCATGAGAACAGAGCACTGATGGGAGAAGCTGGCAGGAGGCAGAGTTGGGGCCAAGAGAGAAATAAGAACCAGAACACCTGGCTACAGAAATGGTCTAAAACATCCCAAAGTAATTAGCTCACCAGCATACTTCGTTTATCCTTTGCAGCAGGAATTAATGAAAATGAATCTGTATTTAACCAGCAGCTTGGAGCCTTTAATATAGAAATATATTCAAGCTGGCAAGGGGGGGCATAGCTCCAAATTTCCGCCAAGTTCTCAGGGGCTGAATTAATAGAGCAGTAAAAAAAAAAAAAAAAAAAAAAAAAAAAATAATTGAGGGAATTTACAGGAACTTTTTTTAAGGTTCAGCTCAGTTTTTGTTTCAGCAATGGGCAATGCAGAGAGGTTATTGCTTCTGGCCCAACCCTCAGATGAAAAATAACCCACAAGGTTGCAGGATGGCTGAGAGCGGGGGCGGAGGCCGAGCAGGGCTGGAGACAAGGAGGGATGGCCAGTGGTGAGCAGAGACTGTGACAGAGGCTGTACCGGACTCGCTTAGCCCTGCTCGATGGGGCCAGATGCACCAAACCTCATACACAAAGAGATCACGACAGTGAGGGACATCACAGACAGACAAGCGGAGCACAGCTTTCTCTTGCAGCACCATGCTGGTCCTGTGGGATTTGCACCTGGCAGTGTGTAAAGCTCGAATTCATTTTGGAAACACTTCCAGCAGTTCTCCAAAGCAGTCTGAGTCCTTCAACCACTGCCCTTCACATTGTGTGCCTTTATTGGAAGGAAATTGCCCACAGCTACCTCTGCAAAAGCATTCTTCAAGTGAACCCTCAAATTTTCCCCTATCCTAAGAAACCATCTGTGGAAGATCCTCCAACATCCGCCACCAAGGCATCCCTCACCAGAGCATCCCCATACTCACCTGGAGAGAGCCGGCTGGGACAGGAGCACTCAAACTACGGTTGAGGTTAAAAACCCCAAGAAGGGGAAAGGAAAGGCCAGGGAGCAATTATAGGGA
Source organism: Fregata magnificens (assembly GCA_013389945.1). Lineage (NCBI taxonomy): Eukaryota > Metazoa > Chordata > Aves > Suliformes > Fregatidae > Fregata > Fregata magnificens. Next base: position 391,650 of record WAAD01007751.1, read on the forward strand.
GGAATTAGTTTCTTTAGCAGTTCCAGCTCTATCAGGCATGAAAGTTTAGGATGCTCTCGGGGGAGGGAAGATTCTTGTCTCAAGGCAAACTGGCCTACTCACTCTATTTATAGATGAGAGGCAGCATTTTAGCCCTGCTGCAGCTCAGCAGAGCCCACTTAGATGCTCTGCACATTATGCAAGTGCTCCAGAGCCAGGTTGGTCCCTTGGCCCAGCTCCACGTGTGGGTGGCTACCAGGAGCATGAGGAGATGTCCCATCCAGAGCAGGAGCACCCATCCAGCACGGGGGTGGCAGAGCCGATACCCCACTGCAGGCATCATGCTGCAATATGGGGACAACGGTAAGAGACTGAAGCGCAAGATATCCCTCTTCTCCACTGGCATAAATTGGGCTCAGAAAAGCAATATAATGCAGACAACTGGGAGCCCCAGCTTTCCCTAAACCCCTCAGCTGGGAAGCACGGGGAACTGCAAGCAAAACAAGGCAGAAAATGGGATTACTTGAAACCACCTATATTGAAGGGAATGGCAACAAATTCTGGTCTCTGGCGTAAATACCGCTGGCTGGCTGTTCACCGCGGGGCTGCTCGGGGACAGGATGTGAGCAGAGCAGGGGCTGCTGCAAGCAGGACTTTGGCCTTCAAGGTGGTGCCTGTGCTTTTGGGTCCAAAACAGCCACTTTGGTCACAAGACGCAATGTTCCACGCGAGGCAGACGTCAAGTAGTCACCATGACACAGCCAAGTTAACTAATCCTCATCTTCCTTCTCCTTATTTTTCCAGAGCAAATTTAGCCTTCTCTTTGCAAGTCACCTATCTCAGCTATTAAAGATAAGAGTAACTAAGGGAGCCATCAATGGGAATTTAATCCTGGTCTTTTAGGACAGGGTCGCAGGCATTTGTAGGGATAAGTCTCAGGAATGCCGCCTGCTCCCCATTCAGAGTCAACCAGCATGAGAAGGTCACATTTAACAACAAAATCTTATAAATCTCATACTAGTGGAAGCCCTCAAGATTGAAAATCTGTGTTCTTACAAGCAAACCCCAAACCTAGGTACAGTATACACAAATAAACACCGAGGCCTTCCTTACATGCATCAGCCCTGCCCTCGGGAGCTTGCCGTGGGAGCGATTGGGGATGGGATCAAACTGAAGGGCCATGGGGGTGAGCTGGCGCCCAGCAGTGAAACGGGAACGGTCTGTCTTTCCACAGCATCTGCCACCTTGCTCAGCACAAGGGACTGAAACAAAGTCACCAGAGAAAAACATATAAATCTCAACAGGATAAAGTACCAGCTGGAGTCAACTCCTGCAGAGACAGGGACACTTAATGCACCGAGCAGTGGTTAGAGCTGGGCTTGCTAAACACAACACGGTATAATGCTTTCTAGGGATAATTCACCAAGACCCAGGCATTTCCTGGGCATCTCTCATCAGCCCGCCAGTGTGCCTCATTGCTTATTTATCATCCTCACTTCATATTAACCTTTGAGAAACTGGTTAATACTCCAAATCCAAATGCCACAAGAGTTCATCCTGCGATAATCATAATCTTTGGGCCAGACAGGAAAATCAAGGCACATCACTCAGGAGCTTGTTGTTAAGCTTGACCTTCAGCATGAACGGAGCAAGATTCGTAGTGGCATCAAGGAGTCGGCCTTCTCCAGCATGGCCCTTAACACCTGCAGAGGCACCTTAAAATTTACTTCTAGACGTGGCCCCAGCTAAATTTCTCCAACATCACCATGGTGTGTCCTGTGGCGTGGGATGCCAAGAAACAAGACAGCAGCCGTGCTTGCTGGGGCTGAGTGATGCTTCCCCATGCAACACCATGCCATGCCACAATATCCAGCATAGTTCCAGAGCAAAAACACCATCAGCACATGAGCACAGCCCTTTGCCTGAACCAGTCACCTTCGCTGGGAGCAGGGGCATCTCAGCCAGGGCAGAAAATGGTCCCCGCTAGTGACACCCAGGCTTTTGCCCCTGGAGGGTGTTGCACTGGTGCGGTCACACACAGCTCACACCTCGTCTGCTTGGGTCCCTCTGGCACAGCATCGCATCCAGCAATGTCAAAACATCCCTTCTCCGGTGCCTTGGCCTATGCTTCCGGACCCTCCAGCTGAACAAACAGCCCCAATGCCTCCTACACGTAGTTAGCCCAATTAAAGGGGGAAATGTGCTATGCTGCTGCTCACTACAGGCACACAAAGAGAGAAACAGACGGCTCTGTGGGAGACCCCCTGCTGTCATCTGGTCTGATGCAGCAGGAGAGAAGGAGAGGCTGCAGCAAAGGGAATGGCTGGATCAAACACAAATAACCCAAGGCACCGAGGGACTAACCCAGACTGCAACAGAACCAGCAATTAACACGTGGTCTTCATTATTCTTCGTTAAACTAATCTTCCAGTGGTTACTAGAGACAGTGAAACTAGCTTTTAGTCCTTGCTGAAGACCAAGAAATGGTTGAAGTAGGCACGAGGCTGGCATTTCGGGCTGCCCCGGAGGGAAGCAGTGGTCTGGGGTTTGCCAAGCTGCCCACATCGCATGTCCTCACAGCAAACCCACAGGCAGACTGGTGCATGCGATGGGTTGCAGGAAGATGCCCGGGAACTGTCCGTGCACAAAAGCGTGGGTATGCTGCAGGAGCCCAGCTGGATCCCTGCTGGTTTTGCTCTGGCCTTGGGGTGGGAGATTCAAAGAAAACAAAAGCACGAGCATCGGCTCTGGGTGTGGGAAGGGGTACAGATGGCTGAGACTGACACTTCAGGGAGGAACGTGGGATCTTAGCAGGTTCCTGAAATATTACCTTTGTCTAACAAGAACCGGGTGAGAGCTGAGCGTGTCCCAAAACAAAAGCTCTTAATGAGAGTGCTAGCAGAGTCAGGGAAAGCTCTAACGTACCAGGTAAAGACTGAAAAGAAAAGGAGGACCCTAGTCTGCAAACACATCTGCACACCAAGGTAAGAGTCACAGGTGAAATTTTAATATTCGATAGTTCATTGCCTCTGAGTCAGGCTCCGTCACAGCAACACAATGAATATGGTATCAGTCCTCGCATGGGGATGACACCAAGTGACAGCCAGCCATTATTTACCATCCCCCAGGGTGCAAAATCCACTATTGACTTCAGGGCGGGGAGGAGGAAGGAAGGAAATCTGATAGCAGTTCAGGGATTTAGAGCAAGAGGCTCCACGCACGGGCTCTTGGAGGCATTTAGCTAGTGTGTGCCTCAATTTCCCCATGGGTACAAACAGGGATTAGCAATAGCACTCGTCCAACTTCCAGGAATTCTTGCAAGGCTGAGTTAATATCTTCAGATATTCCAGTAAAGGAAGTTAAAAGCATGTAGCATTGTTCACTTAACGCTTGAATATATTTGCCGTGTAGCTACATTGTCCTAAGAAGAGCTATTCTGTAGGAAACAAAGCTGTCCTTCTCCATGTCTAGAGAGAAATGACCCTTTGTTGGAAGGTGGGATGTAGCAAAGCAGCACTCTCAGTGTCTGTCCTTACTCCTCCTTCCTACACAAGGGCAATAACTTTTAATGTGAAAAATTAATAGAACAATGCTGATTATCACGGATAATGCCAAGTACATTGTCTATAAGATACTGGCAATGCAGCTGCCTTCTCAGCAGCGCCCTGAGTTGCTCTGACAAGAAATACCCAGATTGCCGCTGCACCAGTGTTATCCTCCCGTGGATTAAACATACCTTGGGGAGAAGGCAACATAACTGTCACTTCCATCTGGGAAAGCTGAGCGCAGGTCAGCTGGCACAGCCCAGGAAAGGCTTGCTCCATCTATCCCCTTACCCCCTTCTCCCTAGGCTTGCTCAAGTGTTTCGCAGCTGGGAAGGCAGCAAATGTCCACACACAAACATGGGCTGCGCTGGCTAGTTGAAGCTGTGGTGAGACCGCCTGCCTATCTCATGGTTACGTGGGAACAGACTGCCAAGAAAGCAAGCGAAAAAACAAAACAAGTTTTTTTTTGTTCTCTTAAAGATCAACTGCTTTGGGTGAGGACATGACAGTTTCCCCAAAGCTCTAAATACACTTGATTCCTTTCAGATGTTAAAAGAGAGGATCCCCCAGACACCCATCAAACAGTTTTTCCAGGCCAGTCAAGTGGTGTCTGCACACCGTCTCGGTCCTAGTCTGTCCACTGGCAGCACTCGCCTGGGGTGGTTGGAGGAGAGCATTTGCCGGTAAGACTGTGCCAATAATTAGGCTGTTTCTCACAGTCTCCCCTGTCCGGGAGTTACCATACGAACCGGCTTCCGGCCAAGACAACTCTGTTTGTGATTCTTCCCTCCTCGTTTCAGGGGCTTTAAACTACCTTAAACACTTCCAGCCTGCTCTCAGGGACTTTATTCACAATCATTTGCTAGGTGGTGCTAATGAGCTCAGCATCGTACCCAATACCCTCCTGTGTTCCTGCTATCCTTAACAACCCCTACAAACCTCAGGGCTCCACCAGCCAGGAGCTCAGAAGAGCTTCAACTCCAAAAGCAAAGCTTTCCTTGGTCTCCATGCTCCATCTAATGTTGCCCAGTAGAGAAAGAAACATATTTTAGGGCCTTTTCTGCAACATATGCACAGAGGGTACCACGCTTATCCAGCATCCAGGAGAGCCAGGAGGACTCTGTGTTCCCCAAAGGCCATCAGCTCCAGGACCAACATCTAAGGTTGCTAAGCAGTGTCTCTTGGGAACACAGGTTAGCCACAGGTCCTGTTCCCTTCCAGAAAACCCAATTATTCACCTAATGGGCAATTTGCTGCCATCTGGACATTCAGAGCTTGACCTGCGATATGCCAGACATCCCAGTGAAGTCAGTATTTGGCACCAACAGGGTGATACCACTGCCCGGCACTACTGGAGAAGTGGATGCTGAAGAGCACGACAGTGCAAATCGAATGAGCGTCAGAGCTTTCAGATGGATATTCTCAGTCTGCTTAGCAAGCGTTCATTCTCTTTCCTTCGAGATGAATATAGTTTGAGATACAGGTGTCAGGCCAAGCAGAGTGTGAGAGGATAGCCTATATTCTGCTCCTTTCTCTCCAGAGTTAGCATCAGCTCCTAACTTTCACGGGCAACCAATTTACGCTGCTAAATGTCATTTTGCAATCCTGCAGGTTGAACAGAGCCCAGAACTTTTGGCCCTGAGCAGTTGTCTGGGAGAGTCAGTCCTTGGCACTCACGCAGGACTTTTACCAGCAACAGAGCACCTCAAGCTTGTTCCAGCAAAGATCAAGTCTACTTCAGCATCAGGTGTTAATCACTGAGAATATCAAGGTAAGGAGATGGCTGTGAAAGCACCGTTGTCAACAAATCCTCCCCTCCTTTGGCTGCTTGAGTTATATCTGCAAGATCTCAATCAGGATTCACTGCAAAGACTCAGGAGTCTGAATCAAAACTCCCTGCCCAGGCCCAGCAACCAAAGACAGAAGCACTGCTTTAGTAAAGGAGCACAAAACATGCTGCTGATTTGATTTTGCTAGCTTTCGGAGAAGCACAGAGTCCCACTAACCTCCTTCCTTTTCAGTAGCTGACTGGTAACAACGTACATCCATACGAAGGTGCGCTAATATAAAGACCATAGAGAGGCACAAAAGTTATGGGGATGTAATTATTCTGCTTTTTGACACCGAGTTGGAGCTGAGGACTTGGCAAAGGATGTGAATGAATGTGTGCTTGCAAGCTGGGATGACTGAGCCCAGTGCCGGTAACCATGTGGATGAGCGAGTACGTCTGAGCGAACAAGTGGGCTAGAGACGTGCGTGCTACGACAGCAGCGCTATGCATACCTAACTGCTTCCTGCTAATCTTTCATCCCAAATTCAACACAGGCTCGTTTTCAAGTTATGAATTGCAAAGGATCCACAATCACACTCAAGCAGGCAAAAAAAAAAAAAAAAAAAAAAAAAAAAAAAAGAAATCAGACATGGGAAAGAAGGACCAAGGAACAGGAAGCCAAATACAGAACTATTTCCAGGAGGAATAACAGCCATATGGAAAAAGTTACCAAGATGATGAATTCTGCCTTCAATATGTTCAAGAAAGAAACTACATCAGACCCAGTCTGGGGGTGGCCAGATCCTTCAAGGGGAGGGGGGGGGGGAACTGCCACCCCAGCTTGAACTTGAACATTTGGTGTTTCATTTGCATCTTGGAATGAGGCAACTGTTATCATTCAAACTTTGCTTTCTCCTCTTGGATCTCTGCCTTCCCAGGTCACATTTGTGGCTCTCACATAACCAGGAATCCCCCCGCTACAATATGCTTCTCCTGGCTCAGCCCTGAAACCAAATTCCAGAGCAGCTGACATGGAAATTTACCATCAAACAACTATTAAATTTTTACCTCAGGCTGTAAAAACTGGTTTATGTGTTCTGCATAAAAAAAAGTAAATATGCACTCATCTCACGTGCTCTGTGGCATGCTGCCACAGAGCTTCACACTGCAGGCTCCTCAGATTTCGGAAACCAAGCTGGAGAAGTGCAGGGATGGTAATTGAAGCCCCAACCCTACAAGTCTGCAGCTCCCTGCATATGGCCAGAGACTTGCTGGCTGCATTGCAAATTGCAAAATCCACCTGAACAAGCCAAGGCTATTTTCAGCCATTAATTCATTTAGCTTCATGATCCCCATCTCACCCAAGTCTCTCCCTCTGCCACATCCAGTTTCATTACCCAACTTGAAGGACTGGGGGAAAGCAAAACACAGCAGGGCCATGGAGGGTTTGCACAAAGACAAATCAGGGCAGAGTAACCCAGTAGCACACCAGCTGCCCACGCACACTCATTTCTCTCTCCCCAATGCACAGAGATGCCCCCTGAGGCAATTCCACTATGTGGAACTGCCCTGTGGAGATGTTTCTCTCTGATGCCTGTTCTTCTAATGCAGGTACCTCATTCAAGTACTTAAAGTTAACTGGGATGGATCCAGGCTTTTCTCCAACTAATGGCAATTTCTTTTTCTACTTTGCATCCCAACTTCATCTTCTTTCTTCCTTTCCATGCAAATCACCACCCACTTGCCTCCAAGGGTGGACAGCCTTTGCCAATACAAGTACCCAGCAGAGAACTAAAGCTAGAAACTATTAACCATTGTTGTGTTTTTTTCCATCAACATCAAACTCAAAACCGTCTTCTATTCAAGCTACAAGTGGGCTGATGTATATCTTCTGCGGATGTCTGTGTTCAAGGGAAAAAAAACCAAGAGTAACAAAATCCTCTTTTGGCTAATAAACAGAAAGTAATTGCAGTTTGTTTCTTTGCTGCAAAAGGAATTGTCGTATTGATGGCATTGGCTGAGAGTGCCTAATTGTATCAGCAAACTTGTATCATTAGCTTTACATTCTCCTGCAAAACTCTACCCACAGTGTAACCACAACTCCCTTGGTCACCTGTTTTGTCCACCCCACACCTAGGCAATGATGGCAGGGATTGTTATTCTTTCCCATTCCCTAGTATATCACACAATACAATGGGATCAAGCTTCTTTTTCCTAATTCCTACTCACGACATAAAACAAAAATCTAAGCATAATTAGACATTCTCCAGTGCAACAATAGTCACAGCTGCATGCGAGACTATGAGCCCTATGTATGAAATGTGAAGGAAGTTATTTTGCCCAAGATGCAGAGTGATTCTGCAGCAATGAAGAATCCAAAGAGATTTTGCCATAAGCAAGGTTAAGCAACTGCTTCTTCCTTTCTCCTCTATAAAGCAACTCACTGATTAATTCAGAAGCAAGGTAAACAATAAACAGTGATTATGTGCATAGGGGTGATGATTCAGCCAAAGCAGCAGATCAGCATTTGAGTAACAGGCTACAAACATGTGCTTTATTTTCTCAATGCTGATTCTCCAGTGAGCAATAGAACAAGATGTCTTATACAGCCACCAGGCAACAGCATGGTCCCAGTGTCAAGAGCTAAGCACATGACCATCAACCCGAAGGACCGACGTGAAAGCCTAAGAAAAAATCAGCCCCATAGGGGATCACACATTCTAGGACCAATTTTTTACATCCAGGCAGCAGTAAACACAGACCAGCTGGGACATTTCAACTAGCAATAGCATGGCAGTGCCTAGGAGAACGTGCTGTGTCAAAAAGATCTTCTGGAGAAGTGAAGATGTATCGGGACACCTGCAAAACAGCTACTTTTTGCCTGCATAACCAAGCTCTGCAAAATGTAAATGGGTAATGCAAGAAAAACATGCTGGGGAAAGTTCTCCTATAAAGCCATAAAACCCTGAGCCACAGAGGGGAGGAAGGAAATCATGAAGGGAAGCATTTTTGCTTCTGTTTTATGCCTCATATTTTCATTTTGCCTCATCACAACCCTGATTTGATCATGTCTGTTACTTGGCTAAAGAGAAGATGGAAATGCTTTCTGTTGCATCAACAAAAACCAGCATGAAAGATAACTGCAAAGGCAGCGAGCCAGCTCCGAGGTAGCTGTAGGTCAATGTCGCTCTGCAGCAGTCAACAAAACTGCATGGACTTGCAGAGTGAGATTTTGACCTCCTCAGGTCTGTGATCAGAGTGATCTCTACTTAAAGCAGTTAGCTTGTGAGCCCATAATATTGCTTTCAAATGCAATTGCCTGTATGTGGATGAGGAAAGAGGCAACGGCCACATCTGCAGCTAGTCCTTTGAGACTGTTGCTGGGCAGCTGCAAGTTGTACGAGGACGTCACTAGAATCAAAGGCACGTGAGGATGAGTCTGGCAAATTCATCTCCACGTCCATGGTTTGTTCCCTACCTGAGCGTACCTGGCACATTCAGCAGCACAGCCTGGCAGACCCACTTTGCTGCTTAAAACTCACCTGCCACCAACACAGCAGGCGTCTTCTAATAACACCTGCAAGGTTTATTATATTAACAGCAACCAAGTGGTTAACTAATCTAAGAAATATAGCCACTCTACTTAAGCAAAGCAAAGCAGCAAGGGGGCTCCATGGTGTTGACAACTCTAACAGCAAATTAAGAAGCTAAAATAAAATGCACCATCAAGAAAGCAGCTGGAGTGAGGCCAGAAATCAGAAATAGATGTAAAGAAAACTGTATCGAGAAATCAGCTCCAAGCAGGCTCATTGAGCTCAATTACTAGAAATTAGAAAAGAAAATGGAAGAATTTATATTGTAAGGACACAATGCATTATGTGGCATCAATGATGGCCGCTCTGTTTATTGTCTCTCTTCTAATCATGTTTTTATAGCATGAGATTTACAATACCAGATCGGAAAGATATTGATACAGGAGGACAGCCTGCCACTTCCAGGCAGAAATTCACAGCTTACATTTAAGACATCAAACTAGAAGTGAAATTCAACGGCCAGGGTCTGTGCCCGTAACCCTGCTGACATTGCCATGTGCTCGCATCTCAGCACTCAGCCCCACTCACAAGGCTGGAGACAGGCTGAGGAAGCCAGAGTTTTCCAAAAGGGCTCCAAAAAAGACTCTTCTTCTAGACTTTGAGCCGGTACAGTCCTGCTTTGAATCTCTACTCTGCAGCCAAGAGCAGTAGGAGAGAAGAGACATTTATTTAAACAGAAAAGAAAACAAACAACTCATGGGCAGCCGTGCAAGTTCAAACAAAACAACGGGAAAGGAAAACTACAGAAAGCTTGAGCCACCACAGTTATAAGAGCTGGCAACGCTGCAAACAGTGAGCAGGCAGATGCTGACTACCAATGCCTGCACCGAAGAAATTTGAGGTCGTGCTATCCAGAAGCACTCAGACCTCCAAGCACAGCTCACAGCAGCTTCACTTCCCTGCCCATGGTGCCAGCTCAGGGCTCTCCTTTCTCAGGACCCCTCCTGAGCCTGCCCATCTCCTCCCTCCTCCTCCAAACCTGGGAAGATCACTTGCTCTCCCAGCAGTATCATAGGAGTGACCCATAATGATGATTACCCCTCACAAGCTCTGGAGGAGGGGAACAGGGTAGGCACAGATTTATTTTTCCATCCCTACCTTCCCCTCGTAACCAGACCAAGTTACAGCACCCAGCCAGCCAGACCTCGCAGCCTCCCGCTCGGGCAGGGTCAGGACTGGGAACGAGTCCACGTCTCGCTCCAAGCTGTCACTTACTGCAGCAAAATATGGCAAACGAAATACGTGCTAGGCTGAAAACCAGCCAGGATCGTGTGGCAGCAAGTGCCAGATCAAACACAACCCGTGGCTAGCTCAATCCGTCACCGCCCTGGTGCGAAGCGCTACCCATCCGATGCTGTAACATTTTCCTTTCCTTTGAACTACAGTAAATGACTCTTCAAGTCACAGGAATAGGCACAAACGATAAGCTTAGGCTGCTGGGCATAACCTGAAAATATTTTAAGAGAACAAATCTCATTTAGCTGCAGTCAGTGGAACCCAGAAAGTTGCCACTCATCAGACAGAAAACCCACGTTCTTTTGTAGAAAGCTGCTGGCAGCACTTTGAGACTGGTTGACGAGATGCAGAAACACGTGGACAAAGAAAGAAAAACCCCACGTTGTCCATACATCACCAGACTCACTCATCTGGCTCAGCAGAATGCTGGAGCAGCCAAATCTTGCTCAATCTTCTCTCCTGGCACACGGACCTTTCTCTCCAGATGTCCCAGAGACAGGGAGGTCGGGAACATCACTGAAGTCTGAAGGTCTTTGTATTTCCAGCCCAACGCAGCACTGCCAGCAGTGTCCCACCCTTCCCAGGCACTGTCCCTTCACCTGCCACAGACCTCCCAGGAAGAAGGTCTCGGGTTTATTTCTTAAGGGGGCTACAAGAGATGTAAAAAGAAAGTTTATTATATCAGAAATTCAGAAGCCTGTACCTCCTGTCTGGGGAGCCAGGAACTAAAAGAGGTTGATAGCAGCTGCCCTGACCTGCCATGAGTCCACAGAAAACCGCTTGCTAGAGGCTCAAGCTCTCCTTAGTGTTTGGGAGAATTTGTCCTCAATTCCTGAAATCCTTTGCCCAAAACCAAGCACCTTCCAGCAAGGCCTTGGCTTTGTAACTGCTCATTCGCGGTTTCCCTTCAACCCTCCTGCTGCAGCTCTACCCCTGTTCCTTGCTTCCATTCGTCACTCTTATTCCTTGTGCTCCGAGGTTGCAGGTAAAGAAATTAATCCACACAAGAGAAAGTGTGCCTCCTGAAACAGGAGCAGGACCACAGAGGGTCCCCAGAAGGAGGACAGCTCAGAATTGTCACCAGGTCTGAGCAATGCCCATCCCATTTCACAGCGCACAACAGTGCTCAAAACCAGGTACCACCTGCGCCCCGACTTGGGGAGCAGCCCTAGAGGCCACCTTCAGCAGGGCACCAGCCTTGTTCTCACTTCGTCTCACTATAATTTTCATTCACCTTTCTCCTGGCAGAGATGGAGATGGACTGGGGAGCTATAGGAAGAGCGCTCTCTCCAACACACTGTTTAAATTGACTTAATTTCTTCAAAATGTTTTCTTTTATTAGATTCCGGGGGGGTGGGGGGGAAAATCCTACGTGCAGTCAGACAAGCGAAAGTAAAGAGACTGATCCCTGGCTTTGCTTATTGTCCTGGTTTCGGCTGGGATACAGTTAATTTTCTTCCTAGTGGCTGATACAGTGCTTAGAGGGCTTATTGGTGTATGCATCTAGAATTTTACTCTTTCAAAGCAGTCTGTTCATTGGGGTCATGTTCTTCCAACAAATTCCATTCCTCTGAACTGCACTTGGAGGCCCCCGGTGCACTCAGCAGCTGTCTAAAAAGCCTACAAAATAACTCTGTCCTCCAAGGATGTTTAGTCTCACATCAGGCATTTGTTTAAGTGAGTTTTATTGTACTGACATTCTCTATCCTTAAGGAACGGCAAGGCCAAAAATATCACCTTGATGCTTTCATGCTGTGCAGGTCCACATGTAGCAGTCCAGCACGCATCTACCTGCAAGTCCCCAGCATCCCAGGTAGTTCAGGGGCTACCGCAGCCCGGCAGGCATTTGCCCAGCCCACAAGCTACTGGTCCAAGTCCAGCCCAGGGCAGCAGGAATGCAGAACTACCATCTGACGGCTGGTTGGTGGCTTGTGTGAAGCAAGTGGGTTTGGTCCAGGTCCTGGCAGGCAGGTATCCATGTGTCTCAGACCCACTACCTGCGAGGAGAAGCCTGGGTGGATGCCAGGCACGAGCAGGATGGGGTCCTCTGTGGTTTGCTGGCAGGGAGGTGCACGGGCACCTGCCCCACGGTCAGATGCTGTGCTCCAAGTCTGGCACCTTGTGCAGAGAAAGCCACAGCTTTGCATCCCCTTTGGGTGATGCAGTTTCTCCGTTGCATCCCTTTTCCATGCTCACCAGGCCCATAAGACACCCAAGCTGCACAGCAAAGAGCCCCAAAGCCGCAGCTATACCAGCTCCCTTCCCACACGCGGTTCGGGAAGGTGGTGGAGGGCTCTCAAGCAAAGCAAGCAGCTGGGGCTTACACGGCTATTTTTCTTAAGCAAAGGCAAGGTTTTTTTTCCCAGGAAGGCCATAGCATGGATGTGGTAATGGTTAAGAAGTAGTTGCAAGACAAAACAAGGGCCAGGGTATAAACAGAATGAAAAACAAGAGGTTAACAGATGTGTGCCGGAACAAAGATATTTGGAGAATTACAAACAGTTCTAGCAGGTGTGTACATCTCTCTGATTTAGCAAAATACAGAATAGGGAGTAGACTGTGCAGGGCCTCACTTGAACTGATGCCAAAATAAAGGTCCCAGATGGAAAATTACAGGAGGAGGTTGGACGCTGTAAGCAGGGTATATAACCCTGCGTGTAATCTCAATAAAGTGATTCTTGCCTTGCATTGCTTGAGTCCGTGCCTCCATATGCCACACATGGAAGAGAAAGCAAGAAGGTGGCGTAGGCCTGAAGCACCAAGGAAGGCATCAGGGTCCATCAGGAACAGGAGAGAAGCTGTCAAGGAGAAGGGGGCGATGAAGACGCCAGCAAGGGAGACCACAGGCGAGCAGGGGTGGGTGCTGGAGATGCTGGGGAAACTGCTGAAGGGGTGGAGTAATGTAAAAAACTTTTAAGCAAGAAGGGATTCTGAGCATACAACTTGGGACTTGGTAAAGCAGCCCTGATTTTCAGAAGGGAAAGGGGGGTAAATGCCTTTGGACAACCAACTCAGGGCACCAAAATCCCAGTCTGCCCAGGCCAGAATCATCTGACATTATCAGGGGAGAAGAGGAGCTTCAGAGGGAGAGAGAAGAGAGTGTCAAGCACAGAAGAGAGGCAGTCCGGTCTGTCTAACAGATCCAAAAGCAGCTCTGCACCCAGCCTGTATGAGAACCACCGTCCCAAGAGGCACCCAGGCGATGTGGGGCAGTGGGATTTTGTCCATACCCAGCAGAAAGCCTTGATCAGCTTGACCAGCTCCTTGCAGAAAGTGGGCACCTCTGTGCAGGAACTTGAGCTTTGATGCTTGCAGCAGCGCAGGATGACAGCATCGCTCCTGAGTGGGTGGTGCAGCCTCATCCTTCATGAATGAAAATTAAAAAAAAAAAAAAAAAAAAAAAAAACCACAAGAAAGAATCACACCACCCACTAGCAGGTATGCTATAAATACCATGGCAGGGGGTGTCTGCAGAGGAACTGGAGGTATTGACTTCATGGCGTACTTACAGAGCCACATATGCAACTTAATTACCATGTAGAGCACTTTTCTGAAGACGTTAAGCCACGCTGCATAAGTCTGAGCTAACAGAATCAGTCTGTTTTGCTATGGCCATGCAGCCCCACAGCAGAGCAGAAAAACTATGAACAAGCCCAATTCCTTTTCGTAGAGAACAGGCAAATAGTTGCATTTATACTACAGTGGCACCTACAGGCATCCCAACCGGGGAGCAACTTTTCAGCGCTATAAACTCTGTAAGATACTGGACAAAAACACAACACCCCAAATCCTTCCTCAAGCATTTGAGATCTAAGTTGAACTGAAGAAAGTTGGTGCAGCTAGATGCTGACCTTCACTTCAGTATGGAACGCGCTGAGCTTTGCAACAGCTGGAGTAGGGCAAAATTCAAATATTTGGCAAGCTTCAGCTGAGATCACCTACCTGATATGCTCACTAGGCAAAGAGAAAAGAGGAATCCCAGCAGAACCCTTCATAGGAATCAATTTAGGGTAGAAAGTCATTGCTCTGTGGCTGAATCAATGCCGGTCAGGGTCCAAATCTAGTCTGAGCTGCACATAAATCACAAGACCAGATCATTTCTGGATCAACATACCCTATATAGCAGTGATCAGACCCCAATCCTCTCAAAAGTTCCCCCCAAAACCTTCTATAATGCAGATTGCAGCAATGTTCATTTACAAAGCCAAAAAAAAAAAAAAAATCACGTAGTAGCACAAAGAGACCTGTCTGTTAAGAAAAATGTTTGGGTTTACTGTTGCAGAGAAAGAACATTGTTACCTGGAGAATGAGCCTAGAGGAAGAGCTGAAATAATGGGAGCTGCTGGCAGAGGGAGGGGAAGGGCATGCTGGATGCCTCACAGAAGGCAAAACAGTCTCAGGCACAGGCAGAACTGGCTTGCAAGGGCCCTGGAGTCACTTTTACCAATATCCTTAAATAATAAGAGAGCGCCTTGCGGACTCTGCTGTGGCAGCGGCTGTGTGCAGCAAGTCTCAGCTTTGCCCTGCAGCAGCAAAGCAAAGGGAGCAAGGAAACATGGTCCATCTCCCAGGAGGATGCATGGATGTTCGTTGGCCTCGCATTTAGCCTGCAGGTGCCCCAGAAGTACAAAAGAGCCTTGCTCTTCTGGCACATAAGGTAAAACAATCTCAAGTTACCAAGCAGAATAACAAACTGGCTCACAGTGAGCGACTGTGGCACAACCAGAAGCAAAGGCTGACCAGGGAGCAGGGGCCCACAGCGGAGCAGGACTAGCCGAGCCCAAACCAGTGCCTGGAGCCACCGGAGAGTTCTTCTCACCATCTGGCTAGATGGTAAGAGCTGGCACCGAGAGCCCCGTGAATATTACCTCAGTGCTCTGCACACACAGTTATTTCATGGTATTACATGACTTACAAGAACCTTACTTATGGGCTTATACGCTCAGCACAGCCAAAGCTTCAGCAAGTCCCCAGACTGCTTTAAGGGGAAACAATTAAATAGCTCTAAAGCTACCTGTAGAAACATATCTCTTCTGCATTATCTTCAAGTTTTAACTGGCAGTACTAAGATGCTCATATTCTTTACTTTAGCTTACTGTTGAGCGCTAATGGGATGTAACTTGTGATTTAGTCCTTTCTGAGCACAACGCACCTTGCAATCACAGCTGCTCAATCCTCCAACCGCCTACAAAGGCAGGCTCATGTTCCCCTTTTCTCAGTGGATGTGTTTGAAAAGCGAAGGCAAGCACTTTACCACGGCAACAGTGGTGCCAAGTGCCAAAACACAGGTTGCTGCTGCTCCCACCCAGCCCGCGGAAGAGTCGAACCGAATACGCAGCTCCTCCAAACACGCCCTTCCAAGACAGACTGGAATATGGCAAAACTTATTAAAAAGAGACGTACACAAAATTTCCCAGCATTGAGCAGGCCAGTGCTTATACTCTCACTGGAGTTGTATGACTGGAGATTTTTATTCCCATCAACCTCTTTTATCAAGAATGCTGCTTCAGCAAGAACCTTTGCATACAGATAAAATAATAATACCCCAAAACATTTTTTCCACATCTTTTTGGAAGAACGTACGTTCCAGAAGGAGGCAGAGGTCAGCCATGAAGCCTGGGTGGTTCACACAGGGACGGCCAAGTCCTCAGTGTCAGCCCATGGAGCCGAGCTCCGAGGTCAGCTCGCAAGACAATCAAATACTTTATGTATGAAAAATAAACAAGAGCTAGAGCTGTCTAGCAGCTCAGACCAAGTGCTAAGAGTTTTGATTTTCTCTCACCTCTGCCCTACTTCCCACCGGCAGGCAGGTCTTCAGCCACCTCCAGGAAAGCAGGGCTCCATCACGCGTAACGGTTACTTGGGAAGACTAAACGCCATCACTCCAAACGTCCCCCGCTTCCTCCTTCTTCCCCAGCTTTATATACTGAGCATGATGTCATATGGTATGGAACAGCCCTTTGGCCAGTTTGGATCAACAATTTGAGCTGTGTCCCCTCCCCTTCCAGCTTCTTGTGCACCTGGCAGAGCATGGGAGGCTGGAAAAGTCCTTGACTAGTGCAAGCACTACCCAGCAACAACCAAAACATGTCTGCATGATCAACACTGTTCCCAGCACCTCTCCAAAACACAGCCCCATACCAGCCACCATAAAGAGAATTAACTCTATCCCAGCCAAAACCAGCACAGCATCATGGAGACATTAGATTCAAAAATCGCACTACTGGCTGTAAAAAACAGGATAATAATAATAATTACTAGACTCTGACCCAGGGTCTGAGCACCATTAAATTCATTATCCCCCAGTGAGACAGCACCCACATTTCCCCTCTTAGTGCTTTTTTGTCAGGGCTGGATGCACCGATGCACAGAAATGTGGGGCAAGAGCAAAGCCCTCCCAGTGGGCAGCAGTGCCTGTGCCCTGGGGCTGACAGCATGCAGGACCTGCCCTCCCCAAAACTCATCCTCTTTGCTTTTACCACCTCTGGCAAGTGCCAGGACCTGGCACCCTCTCCCTGCGCAGGGATGCCTGTGCCGTCCCCAGCCCTGCCGGAGCGGTTGTGGAGACAGGAACTTCCCTTGCAGACTTCCATGGGTTTGTCTTCATAAGGACATAAGGGGTGAGGTCTGTGGTTATTGCCCTGGGCCGGTGGGGAGAAGCCACCCGAGATGTTACCCATCTCCTTGGGGCACACAGCCCCGCACGTGCAGCCGCCGTGAAGCCTCGCTCTGCTCTGGGCTCTCAGTCCCGCCGCCCTGCCCGTCCGCCCCCACACCCTTCCTCTGCCCAACATTTCAAGCATGTTTCTCTCATACAAAATCTAAGCAATAAAAGCACTTTTAAACACTTTCTTACCATTCAATCTTTTAGCACGGTGGATGTTTAGGACCACATCATCAGGAGATCCATGGCATAACCACGGTTGGGGCCAGCCTCAGCTGCTTTTGGTGCTGGTGGAGGTTGTCATTTTGTACAGTTATACCGTGGATTAATTCCCAAACTAGCTCTCCGCATGCCTCAAGTCATGGGAAAGGTCGCAGCTCCATCATCCCTATGGAAAGCTTATGGCTTAATCCAGCACTGGCTACATAAGGCAGGGATGCATGGCTAAAATGCCAGTGGCCAACATACCTGGGACTGAACTAGAGACTTTCAGAGCAAAACACAAGAGCTCTGTAATTGCTCTGTAATTCACATCCTCCACAGACTGGGCACAAAAAGGGACAAACATAACTAACCAGTTATGAAGAGCAATGTTTTGATCGATGCCAGATCCAAAAGGTAGCATCTCAGCCTCACTTTTCCAACATAAATTATTGCCTGAAGAGCAACAGGATAGAGAATGAGGTTCCTCTTGGAGACCAAAACAAACAAACCTTCCCCTATACTCGCAGTCTGGCCCAACTTGAATTGCCTTTCTAGATCCTCTTTCTCTAACTGAAAAAGAAAGGAAGGAAAAAAAAAAACTGCTTACCAAGATGATTAAATAAAATGTTAGCTATTCCAGCTACCCACTGGCTCTGGGTTTGACGTCAGTGCTGAATGCATTAACTATATTTGTCGCTCAAGATCTAAAAATATCTAAGGCATTAAAAAAAAAAATAGGGCAGTGCTGGGAGGACTGTCGGTCCTTAAGAAGCACAAAGCCCCTCCAAGCCTTCGTGGGGTTCACTGTGCCCCGGTAGCTGCCCATGCTGTTGCACAGCCCATAGGATCGGGATGTTACAGAAAAGCTGCTGCTGATGAACAGCCAAAGGAAAGGAAATGGGATGCTGCTACGCATCTGCCGTTAAGACTGTTGAATTGCCAAGAATGCCCAAGGTGTTTGAAGCATTTTCCTTCTTACCCGGCTTCCCAAACTGATGAATGAGGTAGCTGGTATGTTGGAACTAATAATCCGTATTTTTAGGGGTAACTAGAGGAAAGAAAATTCTCTTTAAATGATGTAACAGAACTGTACATTGAGTTTGGGAGCCAGACGTGTTCTTTTCCAGTCCCTTCCAACCTTTTTCTTCTTTCAGCAAGATCAGTCTGCTCTCAGAGGATACCATAGACACTATAGGTGCCATTTCAAAAAGAAAGCAAAGCAGAACAAACACTAGAGTAAAGCATAAAGAAGCTATTTACTTTTGTTCCTTGTCAGAGAGAGCACCTGGCAAGTCCTTCACCCCCTCTTCACAGTTTGCTAAGAGTCGGGCTGCTACTTAAACAAAGGGTTCCTATAGGGGTTGTTGCAGGGTAGTAAATATCTAAGCAGGGAAATCGGCTGCAGAGTCTGGGCTGTTGCAAGTTGCTCCAGGGTAGGTGCAATAGAACAAAAAAAAAAAAAAAAGGGCCAGGAAACTCTGGCTACAAGACAAAACCAAGAGGAAACAAGTCTGGGTTTTGTTTAAAGTTATGGAAAGCAATCTACGTCGGCAACTTTCATTTTTACTGTTACTGTTTGTGCAGGCCCTGATCCAACGAAGCCTGTAAGCATGCATTTAACCACAGGACTAAATCTCGCTGGCTCAAGTATGTTACTAATGTTTCACTGATTAGGGACGGAGTCAAGCATGTGCTTTGGACTTTGTTTACAGAGACCTTGCTTGGTGCATGGTGAATTACGATAAAGGAGCTCGGGTTACCTGAAGTCCCTTCCTGTTACTGTTTCTGTGGCACCTGAGGAGGGTTTGCTTCACTAGTATTTTACAACAGGTTTACTTCTTATTCTGCCAGAATTTGCATGGGAAAAATAGTGGCAGGAAACCAAAACCAGAGCATTTGACCCCTGCACTTGGAGGGACCACTATAATAGTGTTGCTGGATACTAAAAGAACACACACAGTGATTCTGCAAACTCTCGTGGCCAAAGTCCTGGTAATACAGAAAGGGACAGTGAGGAGCAGCTGATCCGTGCACATGGATGCCATGAGGAAATTTCTTCCTCAGCGGGGCTGGAAAAGGCACAGAGACTTGGGAGATTTTCCCCTCCACAGAACTGCTGCTGGCTCTGCAGCCTGAGTCACAGGGTTTGTGCATCTACAGCCAGAGGTTCTAGGTACAGGCTCCAGGGAGAAGTAAATCAGATGTGTTATTAAGCACACACACCTGATAAATGACATGAAGCAGAGACCAGCAAGTCAAAATCAATTTCCTGGCTCTGGAAGCTAGCACACAGCTCGTGCAATGAGAAACACACCACCCATCTCCGGCCCTTGTATTACAACCCTTCAAATTTTGCCCAGGGGAATACAAGCCCCTATTGCTTCAAATGTGGTGCACGCACAGGCAAAACCCTACCGGCTTGTCCCTGGGAGAGAAGGTGCCCTCCCACAGCATAGTTTCTCCAGCATATCAGACACAAGCCAGCCAAGGAGCAGAAACAACATCACAGGTCTTAAGTGACTTATTAGTCCGCAGTAATAGAGAACAAACATAATTGGGTTGAAATGCCAACAGCAACAAGATGGAGAGCAAAACCTATTTCCACAAAACATGGATGATTCAAGGTTGCAAACCGCCTAACGTGGAAAGCTTTAATGGAAGGATAGATGGATAAAAGATGTTTATATTACCATCTGGCATATTTAATTTTGTAACAGCAGCTGTGAAGCGGCAAACTGCCGAATCCCCTAACCTGAGCCCTAGTAGAGCCGTGGTTACCTCCTCCAGCAGAACTGCAGCTCGTTCACCTCCTTCTGACACTTTTTCTTCTCTATTGTGCAAGATTAACATATGTCCAATCTGTTGAGGGTTATGGAAGGAATTTCTCACTGAGAAAGGTTAATAAACAAAGAAGTCCTGCAGTAACAATACAACCACTGTGTGAAAACTTAATTGGATCAGCAATACATCAAATATGCCAAGAGAGGGGCAAACCTGCAAAATGATTGTTTAATCTTGGCCCTAGGTCATGGTTTCAATGAGTGCCTTGCAACAGAGACTGCTTTTAACTGCGCTGAGAAGTAGGTTACAATATGTTGGAAATAAAAGCTGTTGGGAGCTGTCTCTTTTTTTTTTTTTTAAAGCAAAAAGTTATTTCTTTAGAGATTTAAGCAACCCAGCAAATATCAGCTGTAATCTTCTTTAAAACAATGCATTTTAGGGAAGAAAGGCTTTTTTTAAAAACAAAAGCAATACTTATTCAGTGTCAGTCTGCTCGTAATCAGGTTAGACTGATGAGTACAGGAATAAACCCACCAAACCAGGGACAGCAGAGAGAAGCTCTTGAGATCACCCCCTAAATCTCCATCATCCTCTCGCAAGATAATGGGGGACACTCAACCCACAAAATCCAACATTAAAAATTTTACATTTTCAAAACAATTGTGAATTAGTTGATTTTTCTTGGAAAAGTCACAGTGAACCAACAGACTCCAGGAAAGCTGTCAGCATTGTCCAGTGAAGCTGCGCTAGTCTTTAACTTAAGAGTAAAATTTCTATCCTCGGCTCTCACTTGACGTGAGCAGCCCCTGTGGTACTCAATTTACAGCATTACTTACAAGAACCCAACCTCACTTTGAAGTGTAATAGATTATCCTCATCAAAACAACTAATTTCAACAAAGGGGAGCAAGCTGCTAAAAAATGTTTCTGGGTGTCTCAATTGTAATTAGGAAAATTTTAAAAATAAAGAGGAGCTGACACTGACAACCTGATGATGTACCATGGCCACACCTGCTGTTGTTAAATAGATACTACGCTGTATTTACTAAAAGGGCCAAAGTTATATAGCCATCTCAAGCCAAGGACATTCAAAAAGTGACCACAGGAGAAAAGAAGCAGAGAAAAAGTCATTCCCCTCCTGAATGTATGGAGAAGTATAAATTTCATAGTGACCAGGAGGGAGGGGGTTTTTTTGGGGTGGTTTTTTTTTGGTTTGGTTTTTTTTGGGGGGTTTTTTTTTTTTTGCTATTTCTGTGGTTTACTCCGTGTCTGGGAAGGAAATCCATTTTGATGTGGTATTAGCAAAATGGCAGCTTCCCCTGGGAGAAACCATTCACAGTTACAAATACCAGAGCGGTGGCATTTCTCATCAAATCACTCCTCTGAGAGATGAGAATAGGAATAATGAGTTGCAGTAGGAAGAAGCCGGTGAAGTCTTGTGCATCAAGCATGCTCAGCGGGCCAGATACTGTTCCCAGGTACGCCCGTGCAGAAGGGGCACAGCTCCCTGAAGACTAGGGCAAAATTTTAATCACCAGGACAGATACTCAAGGGCCAGAAGCGTGGTGTAAGCGTGACCTCTGCATGGGTATATACGCATGCACAGCATGCCTTAAATATTTTCATTGTCCCAAGGCATCATGAAATGCCAGTGGGAATCCAGTCCATAGCCTCACGCACCAGAAGACCACCCCACAGCCATCAGAGCCTCTGTCTGTCCATGTCTCTGGGTCCTGTAGCAACATCAGTTTGTCTCTCTCTCCTACCAGCCTTGCCCCATTCAGAAACACCAGGTTGTTTTCTACATGCTGGAGGGACGTCAGCAAGACCCCAGTGCACAAGATTCAAGGTCCAGGTTTGTTAAAGCTGCAAAAGGTCAGAAGTTTGGAAGCCTGAAGGTGCACCTACTTTGGGGCAGGGTTGGGTATGGTACTACTGAGACTGCAGTGTTACAAGCGCCCAGTGCTGCTGTGAGCAGACAGATAGATCCCACCGTCCCTGATGCTTTCTGCCTGGCACACACATATTCTGTCCCACAGGGGATGATGCCATTGTCCCACAGATTCCCTCTTTTGTGTGGCTCTTCATGATTTAACCCTCTCAAAAGGCTTGTCCAGACTCATTCCTAAGCTCACCCTCATTTGTTCGCTCTGGTTCAGAGCAAACCCCACCTGGACATGGAGAGGTCCCATTGGAAACCTACCTGGCACAGCCCACACCAGAGTTGCTTCCACTGGCTCGTCCCAGCACGCGTGGTCCATCAGGGCTGTGGCGTTTCACCCGCTAGCCCCACTGCTGCCCCTTCTGCACAAACACTATCCCATGCTCCCCCATCCCATCCTGTCCTGGGAGGGTTTGCCCAGCACACTCCTCTTAGGGGACAGACATTTAAAGACATTCAGGGCACAAATTCCTGAAGTCCAGCTGCCTGTTAAGCAACAGGGTCCAAACACAACCGACAATGGAAAGAACAAACAGAGCAGGAGCCACAGGTTGGGTGCAGAAGGGAAAGTGAGGTGGGAAACACCTGGTCCTGGCTGTGATTTAAGGCCAAGTCAGGGACAACCAGAGTCGATGAGGATTTTCTCCCATGTGGGATGTTGTGTGCCCAAACACAGCTAAGCGCAACCAGCCCCTCTCCGCACCGCCCACCCCTTCCCCTATAGCATGTCCCCTGCATCCTCAGGCTGAGGAGAGGTGATCCAGTTCCCTCCAGGGACAGCGCTGCCCCCTCTTTTTTCTCTGCACCAGTGGATATGCCCCCACCAACACACACACTGCTGCCTGACCCCCTCCCTTCCCTGGTCCATGGCCATTGCAGGATTGTTACCACCCCCCTCTTCCTACCACCTCGTTCTCCCAGCCATGAGAGCACTCATCCTCCCTCTTCCATTTTTCAGCCTGAATTATTCATTGATGTGAGCAGTGGTGCAGAAGTAGAGACAGAGAAGGAACCCGGCGCAGAGACACTTTGGGGAGCTGTCGCCCCGCTCCCGGCTGCGCAGCCACTGCCAGTCCCCCAGGGCTGGGCTCCATCCGCTGTAATGAGCTCCGGAGGCCACCACCCCCAGGAGGAAAGGAAACAGCACGAGAGCAGCTCTCTAATGGTGCAGCACACAGGCAGTGATCAAAAACTCCTGCTGAATATGAAAGAGAGGAGATATATGCTCACACATAAAACATAAATGCTGTCACACATCAATATTGATGTTTCCTTGCTCCCACAGACCCAGACCAAGGATAATTACATGCAGTTTTTATGCTGCCTCTGACACACTTCAGTCTCTGAACATCAAAGCACTGGTAGGTAATGCTACAAGTTGCCAGGAGTAGCGTGGATCAAAATGGAGCTTGCGGAGAAGCAATGGGTGGCAAGGTGGGTAATTGCAGCAGCCTTTCAACGCTGCAGATGCTGCCTGCGGTTACAAAGGGAATAAAGTAGGTGATCACAGGCTGGGCCCAATTATTTGCCGTGTACAACCCCAGCACCCTTGCTGAAGCCTGGAAGGGCAGGGCAAGCTGGCTGAGCACCTGGTGGCATATCAGCAAAGCTGAGCATGGCTCCGGAGCTAAGCAGAGGGAAACACCTTCAGAAAACACCAAAGTGCCAAGGACCACCAGAAGAGCAGGATGCCTGACCTGGCACGGAGGGGTTAACAGTGGGATAAGCTGGAGGCCAGATCCCTTCTCAGCCTCCCATCCCCAGCACAGGGGAGCGGGTTGCTGCAGTGCCTCCGGGGAGCCCTGCTGAAAGCTTTTACTGGGCTGGCACGTTTCCACACCACCTCCATCCTGGAGAGAGGCACACCCCCATCTTTAGAGCGTAAATGCCACTAAATCAGACGCTGGGAAGCATTTTCCACAGCCTTGGGAGGCAAAAGTAGACTCTTCATGTCAGCACTGCTGATAAACAAGCCCCTGCTTTCTTCAGGCCATGAGAGCACCGTCACCTGTGGCTGCATAAAAGCAGGGATCATGCACAACACCGCTCTGACACACCACGTCCTGCTCCGTGCAGTTAACTCTACCACACGACAGCTTTTCGGGGAGCATTGAGGGATTTAATCAGGCACAGCTTGGACCGACTGCCACCTCTAGCTGCTTCTGCTGGCCCCTCTCTTCCTTTCAAGACAAGGTGAATTCACAACCAGCAACATCCAAATTTCTCCATCCCGGAGACATGGATATAAGCTGCATCCATAGTTGCAGCACATGGTGAAACTGAACGCACAATTTAACATTTTTTTCTTGAATGACAGTTTTAATGAAAGACATTTCAGCGCTTAGAAAATCAGCATAAATGATCAGTTGCTAATCTTGTTCTCCCAGTAACTCTAGGAAGTCAAAAATAGACTAGGCAGAATAAACTGGGGGCTGAAAACGGAGGTGGGGATGGAAGTGGGGGTATGTTTTGCTCCTCTTTCTGAGAAATCACATAGCAATTGCCACTGATTAAAAAACCCACTTTTTTTACAAAAGGCACAATTTGCTGTGCCGCCAGTGTTGTGCAATAGCTGAGGCTGTCTCCGGGCTCAGCAGAGGGAGCTGGATAAGCCACTTTTTGTGCATCTCCCCAGCCTCTAACCTTTTATACCCCTAGCACAGTTTGCAGACTGCGTACATCCCTGCCATCACACATAACTGAACGCGCTGCGAGGACAACACAGCCTTTATCACAACCTGGGACACCACCAGTGCTCAGGAGCCATAGCTCTGGAAATCCTTGGACCAGAAACTTTACAGGACAGGAACGGTTAGGAACAGGGACAGATGAGTGGACGACACAGATTTTCTACCTCTAAATAAGCACAAAGCCACAAGATCAAGACAAATACCAAGAGGACACCTTTGCGTTCACCGGACAGAGCTTTTGTGTGCACACATAAGCACAGGGGCTGCAGCACTGTGCTTTGTTCATTAATGCTTCAGGCTAAAGACCAGTTATTGTGCTCACTTCTTTGGCCCCAGACAGCACAGGGGAGGATGGCAGGTACATACCGAAGAGCTGCGCCGAGCCCTGGCAGGAACCAATTCACTTCAGGGGCCTAGGACATTGCTCTGGCCCAGGCTGCTACAGCAGGTGACATTCCTCACTTCACAAGGTCGACAAGGCATCCTTTGCTTTGACTTTGCTCTTTCCATCTGTCCTGTTCTACTCAAAATCTTACCCTGGTCCTGTCACCACGTATCTGAGCTCCCAGTGGCAAAGTACAAATCTTTATAGCATAAGAAGGGACAATTTTGACATCAGTGTATGACTTGTAACAGTCGCTATCTTCATGATAGTGCCTTTTTAGTACTTCTTTTCATTTCTATACTTTTTTATGAGGCTATTTTCTTCATTAGTGCATTTTTATATTTTGTCCAACACCTTAAGCACCTCCAAGAAGGTACTTTATAAATAAAATTGTTAATAAGATTAAGGATTTAACTTCAAGAAAAAACACAGTTTGCAAAGTTATGAATCCCATGGCCACTGTTCCATGCCCTTCTTGTTTGTGTGGGTCCTCGTATAGTCAGCAGGTTATTTGTTTTGATGCCTATACTTCTGGCAAAGCAGTTGGAGTCTCAGCAGATCTCTGCATTTCAGATACGTAACTAACAGGGCTTTTGGAGACATTATATTTCTTGTTTTCTGTGTAATTCAGATATCAGTTCCGGAACTATAACAGGCTTTTTTTTTTTTCTTCTTCTTCTTTTTATATCACTTTCTTAGAGGCTTTTTAAAATTTTAATGGTACCTGAGCCACCAATTATCTGTAGCCAAGGGGACAGAGAAGAAATACAGCCCATCATGCCAGAAGGTCCTGGGATATATGAATGTGCTGCTCCTATGCCTACTTCATTTTCACATGCAATGGACAAACAGGAAAATTGGGAAGACTAGGGCTGGATGACCGTAGATCACTAAGTTATCATGACACATGCAGCTACAGTGTAAACCAAGAAGTACCAGACACAGATCTGAGCCTGCTCTCCCTTCTCCAACGTGCGCTCCCAAATTACGGGGGACTTGAGGCCTGGCTCAAGTGAAACTCTGCTTCTATGAGGAACTACAGCTCTTGTTTGGTTTAACCCAGGAGACAAGGTCTTTAACAGTGAAGTCTCAAACTCAGCCTCCTTCTTCAGCAGGCAGGCCTGGCACTTCTGCTGTCTTCCCTGTATCACGTAGCGTGCAGCTTTCATGGCCCACCACTAAGGATAACAGCAGAGCCTTTGTTCTCTTTCCAAAGGGGCTTCAAAAGCTTTATCTATCAAGTGAATAGCCATATCTGTGTCACTGTGGGAAAATAACAAGCAGTTTCAATCAAAGTGATGCTACAGCATAGGAAGAGCAGCCTGAGTTTCAGAAACCAGCCACCTTCCAACAGCACATCGTGCAACACCACAACAGCCCTAGCAAACTCAACTTGGCCAACACCCCACCACACCTCATACAAACGCTGAGTTTCACATACAAAAGACGCATACCTAGCCCCAAGAAACCTGCATTCTCAAGAGACACAACAGTCAAAGACCTAGACCAGACATACGCTGTTACCCTCTTTTCACAGAGAGGAGGAATTCGGGAGAAAGCACATCCTCAGCCCCAAAGGTGATACCAGAGGCCAGATCTCAGCTCAGCTGCCTTCTGTGCCCAAGCCTCAGCCCGCATCAACCCCTCTCTTTGGCACCAGGGGAGAGGCTGGTTATCTTCTGCCTTTTTAAACTTTCCCCTCACTCTCCTGGTCCCAGGACTACGAATAGGATTTGAGCCACCTGGCAAAGATCAGCTCCAGGCCATCACCCACCTGGTAGCTGGGCTGAAGGTGGATCAAGGCCCTCAAACAAAACCTCTCCTGCGAAACTCAGTGATGTTTCATTTTTCCCATCAGTGCTTCCAATACTCTCAAGCATTTACCTAATGAAGGGGATCTTTCACCAGGATCCCTGGGGAAATGGGGCAGGTGCTGCACTGACAAAATAAATTCTTCTCGGAAACCATTTCTGCATTTGGAGTCTGCTTGCTGAGCTGAGAGAAAGGGTGTTAGAGGACCACAGGGGCCAAGTTTTCAGGACAAATAGATCACTTGGGTTTCACAGGGGGCCAAACGGAAAGTGTGGCCAGGGCAGCAGCATCCCATGGGTGGTGGCACCCTGGGAACAGCTCGGTGCCTGAACCGAGGCAGCGCGTTCCTTCTCTGCAAACACTTTCAGCTCCTCCATACTACTCTGCTGTGAAGTCCTACTTCAGATCTGAATCCAAAAGTCTCCCAGAGCGTGAAGATAAAGTTTCTTTGCTTCTCAGAATCCACTTTCCAAGCCCCAAGGAGTCCATTTCAGTGGTAGCCCATAACTGCTTGTTGGAAAAAACCACCGTCAACCCACATTGCATTAATCGGTGTTATTCATAAAAGAAAAACAATTTCTTCCTGATCCCTTCAGGTAATTATATTTTGCCCTGAAGCATGAGATTTTATTATGTTCAGTCTCATTTTATTTAGAGCCTGGAGAGAGACCATGAAGTCTCAGGTAGGAGTGATAAAAGAAGATGATGCTCAAGCCCAGCCTTTTGCAAGTCTGCATCTGACCTAAGTTAAAATCATTCAAGCACGATAGGGGAAAAAAAAGTCCTTTAGATTTCAATCTATTTGAAGAGGGCAGAAATGCTGGCTGAATCATGAACTCTGGGGAATATGAATGCCTCCCAAAGGAAAGAGGGCTTTCTTGTCAATGTTCTTTAAAAAGAAAAGAATGTTTCATGTGGGTGTGTGCTGTTGTTTTTTTCCACTGTAGAGCAAGTGTCCCATCTTATTTCTCAAATGGTCTTTTCTTTGTTGATGTCTCATCTATTAATAATCCTTCACTGGAAGGGGAAAAGAAAAAGCAAGCTTCTGTCAGACATACAAGCTGTTAGTCTGAGATGGACAAAAATAAACCAAAGCAGCACAATTAGCTGCAACACAGGTCAGTTGTCTGTAGTTGCCTAGGGGTTATAACTATAACCTCACCAAACTTGCCTTATAAAACGTGGAGTTGGACACTTATGGATCCAGAGCACTGTCCTGGAGACTTGGAGTAAATTTAGAAGGTTTCCTGAATGGTCCAACCCCACCCGCTACATCAATATCCTCTATTTGGGTCCTAAAAACGTAGAGGAACGAGATCATGCCTGTACTCCCTTATGGAGTCAGGACATTCAGGGAGCTGCCCCAGGTCCAAGTGCTTCTTAGAGGTGTGCTGTGGTTTTTCCATAACATTCATTGCAAGTGGGCTCAGCCTTTCAGAAACAGTGGTGATTTTCCCCAAATCCCTTCTCCACCCTGGGGCAGGATTGCCTCCTCCCTTCCACACACAGGCTCCCTGGCTGCCAAAGCTGGCCAAGGAGCTGAGGGTTGATCACAGGTGGTGGGAGCTGAGCCCATGGTTTGATGATGTTCCACCGTCAGTCACCTCAACTGTGGGAGGTGGGCAGCATCTTCAGGGGGAGCCTGGGATGAGCTTAAATTTGCAACTTACTAAGTGAAATCTTCATTTGTTTTCACAGGTCTTCTCTAAACTGCGGCCCTTGGAAAAGGAACAGAATTTGCTGGAAACGTCAGCCCAGAGCTTTGGTGGTGGGTATGTTAAAATGCCACTGGTGAGATCAGTCATACTTCTGAGGTGTGAAGTGTATCAGGGAAGCAGCCAACTACCTGCGTCACATTGCAGGAGACTTGATGGTTCCACCACATTTCCTGCGAAGGCACAGATGCCGTCTGAGCCCACAACAGACCTGCTTTCTTGCCTGCTCACAGAGCGACTGCGGGAAGAGTCAGCATTACTGAGACTCCAAGACACTTCTCAAGATGGCAGCCCTTGAAGCAGGCTTTAGCCTGGCGACACAGAGGTGAAGAAGTGAGAATGAGAAAGACATATGAGCTGAGAGTCCAACGATCATCAGGGCAAAGCGAGGTGGTTCTCAAGATATTATCACTTTACAAGGTCTCAGCTGCATTGCCAGCTCCACGATGCACTGCAGAGGCCCTGGTCCCCAGGGCACAACCCCAGCATTTGGGACTGCCTGCCCTCTTTTTCCTGCTGGACGGGACTATTTCTGCTCAGAGCAAAACCATGATCATCAACATCACCCTTTGCCATGAGCTCTGCTGCAGTATTCCCAGTCTTCCTCTTCCCCCCAGGTTACCCACCTGAAGGAAATTATATTAAATCATTAAAATAATCGTCTGTACTTTTCAGGTCCTTTCAAAGGTCTGGCTTGCTGGGTTGGGGGTTTCCATTTTCTCCCCAAGTCTATTTACCTTCCTTCTGCAGCAAACATGCCGGCGTGACTCGGGTAGGTGAGCCTCAGTAAACATGTCGCGTTGTCTGGCAGGAACAAACCACTGCACACAGCGAAAGGGAGTGAGTACTGCTGTCACAGCAACAGTGCTGGGGCAAAGGCAAGTTTGGAACTGTATTTTCTTTGGAGAATGCTAAAGAGGACATCTCCATTCCCAAATAGCACCACAGTCAAAGCTAAGCTGCTGCACAACCCTCTGCAGCACTTGGTGCACCAAGCAGTGGGACCGAGACTTCTTCTCGGGGGTACGAGTGAAGGACAGGGTCCTTGGGGATCTCCACGACTGACAGTTTCTTATGGGAATGGGTGAGCTGTAGCCCTGTGAGCCAATATAAGGGAAGGTGTCCAGCAAGCAGCCTGAACTGGGACAGCACCAGCCCCAAGAGCAGCAGGAAAGTGATCCCCATCATCCCCCTTGCACACGGGGAGACATTCATTACCTTCCCTTGCCAGCACCCAAAGCCTTCAAGCCATGTTGGAGAAAAACGCAGGTGGGCCTACTCCCAAAGACCTTCTTCTAGGTGGAGCGGAGATGGGAACTGCAGCAGCTCCTTCATGGAGGGAAAGGGTGTGAATTACTCACCTGGAGTCAACACAGATCTAACCAGCCTGAACATCCCTAGCACAGCCCCTTTCCCACTGCTTCCAACACCCTTCTCTCACACATTTTTCCTCCTACATCATGCACTGTATTTCAGCCTTCACCAAGCCAGAGCTGGCGGTCCCTGAGCTTTCTGCACCAGAGGAAGAACACAAGAATGCACATTTCCATGTGCCTCCCGGCCTTCCAGCTTAGGGCGTCAAACAGCAGCAATAAACAATCAAAATATTATTTTACGAGATAATGCCAGCTATTGCCAAAGCCAGCATGAAATACGTTCTACCTAGAGCCATTTAATTTCAGTGGTACGAACCCTCGGCTTGTTGCCAAGATATAGAGCCCAGGCTGCGGTATATTAGCATAGGCTGCCTTATCTGCAGGGAAATAAACTCAGACCTGCTGAAAACAGTTGAGTGGAATATCACCATAGAAACTAGGCGAGGAAATGGGTGAAGTGTCTCTCCCCAGCTAATTTCAACGTGACAGCAACCAGAGAGACCAACCACTTCGGACTGAGGTGGGGTAGGCAAGAAGGATGCCTGGAGCAGCGCCAGCCCGAGAGCAGATGTGTGCTGGTGGGGAGATCCCCCACTCGCCCCCTGGGCTTTATTTTAGCTGCAGGCAGGCTTCCTCCCCAGCCGCCCACCACCCCTCTGCGACGCATCCCCCGTGATGCTGCCGTTGTGCCGCGCTGCCTGGTCCTGCACACCTCCGCCACGCACGCCCGCACCCACCGCAGTTGCAGAGCACGCAGCAGGGACGAAGCACCCTTTTCCTTTTCATCTGCACATTTCAATAGTGGAGGAAGGGAATGATCTGGGAGCAGATCACAGAGCCCCTGAACCTTCTACCTACAGCACAAATTTAAATCCATCCTCAGCGTGGAGACAATCTTGTATGCAACAAGGCCTTTTCTGGAGAGAGAGATGCCTCAGAGAATCCATCTTCGACTGCAGCCTAGACCAAATGCTTTGCAGAAAAGGCAGGAAACCCCAGACTGTTTCCCACTCACCTCCTTCCCTCCCTTCCAGGTTTGCAGGTGCCATGAAACACAACCATGACACCATGTCTTTAATGCAACACCAGCAATGCTGACCTGTCTTGAGATGTCACATACGCAGCTCCTCAGCCTTGATGATATCTAGAGACTAAGCTCCCAGCTTGTGTCCTCTGCAAAAAGTACAAACATCATGCTTCCTTGCATGTGGGTTTTTTTATTATTGCTATTTTTAATAGTTACATGCAATTCCTACTTGTGCTTCATAAGTAAGAAAAGGAGCTGCTGATTCACTGTCCTATCATTTCTTATTTTTCACATCTCATGTCCCCATTTAGTCATCTCTTTACATTAAATGACCCTAGACTTTTCATTAATATTGCTTTAGTTCTACTGTTTTTCATCTTGACAACTTCTATTTCTACTCCATATACTCCATTAGATGTAAGGATCAGAGAGTAGCTCAGGAAAGGGTCTTTTGCTGATATTACGACACACTTTTTTTTAAATCCTGCTGTAATCCTGACATGTTTTTTTACTATTTTCGCTATTGCCATGCATTGAGTAGATTTTCCAGCCGCTCTCCACAGCGTCACCCGGATCTACCTCACCCCCTCTTCCCCACAGTTACCACTCACTTAGGGTGCAGTTATCTACCAGAAGCTCAAATTATCCCTTCCGTGGTGTAAGCTGTCTTTCTATGGCTGTCAGCACTGACTTCCACCTGCTATCATCCTGCTAGCTTGGTCCCCACCTCCTGAAATCCTTCCGTCTTGGCTAATCTCACTAATTACATGAGACTTTGACCCTACAATCTTCACAACCCACATTTCTGGACCATTAACAAATACATTATACATCAGTGCTAAAACAGATGCTGCTAGTGGAGATGCAACAATTACGGTCTTACACGCAAGCTTAATTTCTTCTGAATCTCATTCCCGAAATACAGACGTGTAGCTATTGTACTGGAGAATAAAGCTATATGGTCTGGCAAACCAGAGATTAATGACTGACCTACATGTTGAAATTGAGCCTCTAATTGGTTTCAGATCCAATTCATATTTGTATAGGACCTAGTATAATGCAGTCCTGGATCATCTATGGGCTCTTTGCAAATGTAGATAAATAGGTTAATAAAATGAAATTGTATGTAATAATTTTTTAAATTAAAATATTTTGGACATGATGATTGGAAGCTAAGATTATCCATGATTGAGCCCCAGTTCTGTTGAAAAACTGTAACAAGAAATTCGCTTAAATTGAAAGCACTTCTTTTCAGATGCTTTGAATTTAGGAACACTGGAAGAAAGCACTTCAGTTCAAAGGTATCTATATGTGCGGGGGGTGGAGTATTGTATGTATAGATATAGATACATATATATACAAAAACATATATAAAAACATACTTTTCCACCTTAACAGCTCTAGAAATGGCTCCTCTTTGGAAGATTCAGTGTGAAATGGAGGAAGAACTTGGTCCCTAATAGGGTATACAACTGACTAAACCCTGAAAAAAGAACCACTGAAAAAAATTCTCAACAAGATTTTAGGTTCCTTCTCTTAAGTCAGATGAAACCCGCCCTGGTCTTTCCTGAGCTGAGGGGTGAAACTGGTGGGACAAGCACCAAGAGATAAGAGACCCTGAGAAATAAGGGTATGAATGTATCAAACCTCCCAGCTCAAAACAAACAAACAAAAAGTATGTAAATAAATATATGAACACGCACTTGAGGACAGAAGAAATCCCAGGTAGAGAAGTGTTTGGAAAAGGATGGACAGCCCAGCTGCTCCTCTCCTGCCTGAGGGCTTCCAGGACTGGCCTACAACTGGACCAGGGCCATCTCGGGCAAATTGTTTTAGAGACGAGTGTACAAACAGGCTGTAAGACAATCCCATCGCTGCACAGCTCAGATCCTAAAAAAGACCAGACAAAAGGAGACAAGCATACGGCGCGTTCGGGGTGGTGATTGGCAGGCGACACACTCGATCCAGGAATTTGTTTTGAAAACCGTGTGATCGTTTTTCGCTCAGCTTCAGCTCCTTTTCTCTCTTGGGGAGAGGCAGAGGGGACACGTGAATCCTCGGTTCGAGAGAGGGGGTGGTTATTGAGTGGTTTTTTTGCCTCAAAACTCGTTCCTCCCCTTCCTCACCAGAGCCCCATTTTATGAGCACGCAGCTTGTCACAAGGAGCATTAAACCTTCAAAGCATTTTGAAAAAATAAAATGAAGAGAAGGCTGCTTTCTTATGACTTCTTCGAAATCCAGAGAAAACTGGGGACCCCTCCGTGCCCCCCCATCAATGCAGAGGCTGAAGACAATGAGGGAAAAACAAAATGGAATGAAATCTTCAAATGCCTCTTCAGCAATTCATCTGTCCTGGAAGGAACAGGGAGGTCTAACGATATAAACTGCCCTTCTTCTAAACCTCCCAGACTTGAAATAATCAGTGCAGGTTTTTCTTAAACACTTTACTAATGAAAACAGAGACAATGAAAGGCTTTAGTCCCTATGGGGCAAGAGCCACCTATGCTTTCATCTACGGGGAACTTCGCTTAGAGGTGCATCTTTCTGACTCTTACCTGGATCGGGCACATCTTCTATCTGCCTGGATCCCTTTCTGACTGCCAGTGTTTGAAGACTGTCCGACCTTTTCTTTGTTATACAAAAGCACCTGTAACACTCCGTGTTTTCCAGGAGGATGCTGGTGGGAGATTCTTAACCTTTCAGCATGGCTTTTTTGTTTCTTTCTAAGGTCTGATCCATTTCAGTAGACCCTTCAGATGTTTCAATTTAAAGAATTTTTAAATTTTAATTTTAATTTAAAGAATTTAACAGCCAAGACCTGCCACCAGCAATACCCAAATGCCACATGGAGGAACCTTCCCCCCCCCCCATGTATTTCTTCTGGCATTACAGGCTACAGAAAACAAGAGACATGCTGCTTCTCTGTGTACCAGAATATTCTTCCTATCAACATGCTTCCTCAAGAGAGGTTTCAAATCAGGCCAGATAAACAGAATAAAAGCTGCGTCTTTTTCACATTATGCTAGACCATTTCTTTCTATGGAACATTCTGTCAGGGCTTGGCGCAAGGAAGGAATCAGAAACATCCTAGTTTCCTCGTTCTCCTATATTCACTTTGTTCTGTTTCCCTGTCAGGTTTAAGTACTTCCCATGCCAGCAGGCAGGTCCCTTCTAATTCAAGAGGAACGTATTTCACAGGAGACTAGCAATGGAAAATCCTGATTGCAGACATTTCCCTGGGGGGAAATCAGATTTCTGAGTGTAGAAACAACAAACAACAGAAGAAATAATTATTGCCACCTGGAGTTGGACAAGGGAACTTTTCAGTTTGATCATCCAAATGAAGAACTTGAGAAAAAAAGTTTGCAAGACAATGTTTCAAGTGCTTTCATCGGGAAAAGCACCTGAGAGAAGCCATGTTAGGTCAACCAAATATTTAGTTTGACCAGAAGGTAATGAATTTATGATGTCTGAGTCATTTAATTAATTTTAATTTGCAGTTTAGATCAGTGCTATTTCAAAGCATAAAGTCAAAGAGTATCATTTCAAATACGTAAAAGCAATGCCTTTAGGGGCATCCAAAATGAATCACTTTAAATTTTCTTCCTTCCCCATTTTTGGGTTGCAACCCCCATCCCTCAACAAATGTATTAACAGATTAAAAAAGAAATCTCATGTCTTCCTCCCTTATGGTATTGCTTCTTTCCCTATGTGTGCTCTTAACCATCTCTTTGCCCTTCTGGAGAGCCTTTTGTTCAGCACAACGGGTGAACATTACTTGAGCTGAAACAAATTTGAAACAACTCTTACAAACACATCAGAACCAGAGTTTAGAAAATAAGGATGGAGGAGACCTTGTGTGCCCCAGCCCCTGAAACATGGTTAAACCACAGCTAACAGACTTCATGCTGCCTTTTCTAGGTAAGAGCCCAGGTGGCCAACAGCCTTATGTCCCCTTGTCAAACTCACCAAGCACCCAAACCTATAAAACACCATTGCTTGCAAAACCAGCTCTTTTCCTACCAAATTTTCCTGAAGCTGACAAAGTCAATATCTTCCTTCTCCTTGCAGCCCCTGTTTTTACAAGATGCCTTAGCTGAGAACGCTCAGCAGACAGCCTTGCCCACCCACTTTTATCCAGCACTATGAACACAGGAAAGGACAGTAACACTGCCCATGAGCAGAGATCCTGTTATTTTTCAGTTGTGCCGTCTCCAGCCACCAGGACCGTCTGAATAATCTATCTGACATAAAAAGCAATTCTGATATCCAGTTTCCATCCCTTCCCTTCCAGCCTGTCTGGATGAACCAGACTGCAGAGCCTTCCACCAGGCTCCACGGCATTGAGGAAAACGTGTTGGCCCCAGCCATCTTGAGCCCTTCAGAGCAAGCCTTTAGCATCTCTACATGCCTCTCCCTGTCCCACACACCAAGTTGCCATGCCCTTTTGTTGCTTCAGGTCAACATTTTCCCCTTCAACTCACCAAGATTTTTCTGAGGGTTTGTCTGACACCTTGTCTGTGCAAAGAGGCAGAAAGTACCACCTAGGCTGCGAGGAAAACTGCTTACAGCCTAAAATCTGGATGAAGAAGCCTGTAGAGCTCATTTAGAACAATCTCAGGGAGATCTCTGACTTCCTTTGAAGAAAAGGATCATTAAATATTTGGTCCAAACTAACTGAAATAAATTGGAATACAGGAAAACAAGGCTCTCTGTGACTCTACCCTCACCCAGGTGGGTGACAAGATTCTCTTGACAGCAATGACTTACACCAGGGAACAAGACAAGATTCTCTTGACAGCAATGACTTACACCAGGGAACAAGACCAGAATCACATCTGATATTTCTGCCTGACTAGGAGTGCATTCAAGGCTCAAGAAAATAGCATCATCCAGGAGGAATAAGGGAATCAACTGATTGTGGAAGAAACAGTCACTTCCAGGAAGGTAAACATAAAATCACCAACACTGATACAAAAGAACACCACTGGTATTTGCCATTGTCATCTATCCATTTTAAGCATGCTTTATTTTGCCCTTTTTTTGTTTCCTCCTTTTTACAAGCTGGGAGGGGGTCAGCAAGCTCATTCAGGAAATATCAGAGATGCTTCCTGCTGTTTTTGAGACCCCCAGATAACACTATTGTTCAAATACACAATGACCGTAAAGAAATAAAGCAGTTTTCCATCAGAAACCACATTTCCACTTCTTTACTTCATCTGTCAGATTTCCAGATTTACATAACAAGCAGCTCCCAATGACAATGCTGAGCTTTTATAAGAGCCAGGGATTCTTCATCCAGCCTGCAAGGGGTCATTTTTGTCATCATTCGGGCAGTAATTGGTTTTATATAAAACCGAACTGTGCAGGTAAGACACCCTGGACTTAATCATGATCCTAAACGTGTACAGCACCTCTCTTAGCAAATGATCCTGGAATGTTTTACAAGCTGTAACAGTCACTTCACATAGCACATGGATGCAACCACTGGGATGGATGGCAGGGAGCTATTTCACAGTGTACAATGGTGCTTTGAAGATCCAGTCAGGAAGCTAAGAAGAAACCGTATGCAATTAAAGGTGCAAGGAAGGTTTACGGAGGCAGATGCTAAGATGTGTCATTGCCAGGATGTAGGACTTCTTAAAAAAAAACCAAACAGTTCAGCTAGAAGTGCCATGTGGGCTCAGTGACCTTGCTGGGCTGGGGCCTCACTTTTACATCTGCACTAGGAAGATCCGCAATGAACTTCACACCGAGCTCTAGAGGAGGAGGAATTTAGCATGCTCTGTACCAGCTCCCCTTCCTGGTCTTAAAAAAGCAGGCAGCTGCCTAAATCAAACATCAAGATGACTGCATTTTTGTTCTCTGTTGCTTTATTACTATTCTACTACCTCCCTCCTTCATTTCCTCTCCTAGAAGATGGGTAACAGTTATGTTTCTCTCTCATCTTTCATGAGATATTCGATAATTGTCTGCTTGCCAGCTGCTGCAAGCTTCTTGATGAAAGATGCACAGAAGCTGGAAGCATGACCATCTCTATCAGGCCTCATGAAGACTTGCTCAGGGGACATCTTTGTGGAGCCATTTGGACTTGGTGTACGGCCCACACAAAGGATTTCAGTCTAGGGAAAAACCTGCCTCAGTCCTTAGCCCGTTACATGAAAGTTTCTACTAAAGATCACTACTACTGCAGAAATATTGGGGTAGGTGCTATGAACAAAAAGGTGAACTCTGCCCTCCAGAGCAAGCTGGTTTATAAGGCGCTAACTTCAACCTTAACTCATGACGCAACAGATTTCCATTTTTACAGATGGGGAAATAGAGGAAATTTGGCCCGAGGTCAGCTGTTATAATGGAGGAGTTCTTGCCTTGCAGCACCTCATTCATCCCATTTCATCAGCCACTTAATCATCATTTAATCCAAGGATACTCGTTCATTCTGGATTCTCACAGCCCTGCGGGAGTCTTTCACAGTGTCATCTGAGATATTTAAAGCTGGGCGGCCGGCAAAGACAGCTCGGAGGATGGCGTCAATTGTCTGCATCAAGTTCCTCAACCCTTACTTTGAAGGGCTCCCTTGCACCAGCAGGAAAAATAGAAGAGTGCTAAATGGCCCTTATGAAGATGAAATGGCCCAACAGCAGCACATTCATTTACTTAGACCATCAGGGCCATCTCGCTTGTGATCCTAAGCATGAGAGAGAGAAGTTAAATCTTTTTTGAAAACTTCTCTTAGAAGACCCAACACAGATCTGCAGCCTCCAGAGATTCATGCAGAGACAGACACCCAAGAGATTATGTTTAAATTTTTAAATAGCTCTGGTTGATTGGGTCAGTCCCTGTCTAATGACACAGACTGACGGTCATTCAGGGTGGGGTTGATTTTTCCTGAAGCTTCTGGCACCAACTAGTTATTATAAAATGAGGTAATTAAGGAGCAGATTCATTAGCCCACAAACAGGCTCGGGTCTCTCCAATACGTTGCCCAGCCTTTCACATCCTTCCGGGCTCTGGGGTGGGATAGAGAGAACTTGTCTACACAGCTTT
Source organism: Fregata magnificens (assembly GCA_013389945.1). NCBI lineage: Eukaryota > Metazoa > Chordata > Aves > Suliformes > Fregatidae > Fregata > Fregata magnificens. The sequence continues at coordinate 429,416 of WAAD01007751.1, forward strand.
CTGCTCATGATCTTTGTTTCAAATGATAAGAAGGCACAAAAAGACCAATCACAGGGTTCAGATTTATACAGAGTAGATTGAATAATACTATAAAAATTGACAAATTCAAAACATAACAGTGCAAACCACAAAAGAAGAAACGGGAAAATCTGATTGTTAGCCTGTAAGACAGAGTAATCATCCTAAAAATTGTGGAGATATATTCATGTTGCTAAGGCTCCTTTCAGACACCGGAGTCAGTCCCTCATCTATAACCCAGAGAGCAATTTTAGAATTCAGCAAGATCAATCACAAAGCACTGGTGAAGTGGGAGAAAAGACTTTCCTGGAAGAGAGCGGATTGAAATTTCCAGACACTCAGTGACACAGGTTGTTTCTTTCAGTTGCACATGAAATAACTGGGACCAGATTCTCCTTCATTGTGCCGCAGGCACTGAGAAACAGAAGCAAACCTGACACACAGAAGAAAGTGAGATATGCTAGCCTATACCTAGGGTTGGAGTTTTTCCTCTCCTTTCATCAGCAAAAATCCTATCATGAGATGTTCCTAGAAGCATCTATTCACAGCCGTAAGAACACGGGAGAACATATTTGCAACAAAAGATGACTGCAACAATTTGTTATTTGCTCCAAAAGGGTCAAGAATGAGCTGCAAAACTGGCATGCTGTTCAGAAGACCTAAAAAGCAACAGGGTTATTGCAAATCACACTGGTGTCCAGGACAGAGTCATCCAGAGATGTGCTCCAGCCACACTCCCAGCCTCAAACAGTTCTACAAAACCAATTAAAAGGGCTGAAAAATTATCAGGACCTGGAGTCTATGTATATTTTTGGTTCAGACCAGCTTGAAAGGGACGGTTTGAAGGACTTTGTGGCATGAGGGGCCGGAAAGCCTTATTCAGAGGTACAAAGGATTAGTTTATGGGACAGTAATTACTCTGCAGTAAAGGACATTAATTTGAAGTTACTAGGGTTCAAAATATTTCATTATTCATCCTGCACCCCATTTGCAATGATATCATTTCAAAGTGATGGATTCAAATTTACGCAAGTGATGCTGGAATAGGACAGAGAATATACTTTCTATGTTTTATGAGCATAAAGAGATCCATAAATTTTGAGTGAAAAAAGTCATTACAAAGAGAAAAATATTTTAGCTGTCAATCTGACTCTCTTTACTGCTGAGGGAATAATCCAGCAGGATACAGAAGCCCTGTAGACCCAACCATCCTTGCTGGCTGCCCTGCAGACAGCAGCTGGCAGGTCCCCACCAGCAACGTTGTGCCTTCCCACCTCCTGCCCACGGGGTGTACGAATGGCACAGCCATGCCCCGACCTGTGTGCATCAGTCTGCAACAACGGGGAAGGACAAGGCGAGGACAACGAGCCCTGGGGCAGAAGGACCCATCTCTTTGCACTGTACAAATGTGACACCCTTCTACCCTCACCCCCTTGAACCGTCTGTGGACCCATGAGAAGCCAGTGGGACATGCGCCAGCAACTGCACCACCCAAGCCAGTCCCAAGCTGGGAATTCAGTACTGCAGCATGGTCAAAAGGTTTTGGGACTGATCTGAAACCCACTGAAGCTGGCAACAAGAGTGTTAAGGACCTACCACCTACAGCAAACTGCTAAATCCTAAACACAAAGCCTCTGCCTTTCCCACTGGCAAAAGGAAAGGCTCTTTCCAAAGACGCATGTGACTCACCTGAACAAAAAGCTATGCAGCGGGTTAGAATGGGTCTCAGCCGGAGCACCATCACAAGAGACTGCAGTAAGGACGGACATGGTGAAAAGCCTCTTGTGTACACAAGAGGAGCATTTTTGAGCTGGGAAAGAGGAGGATCACTGGGAGCTCCCTGACCTTCCCCTCACTCTCTCATCTTTGTGCAGAACCTGACACACCAAAATCCTCAGAGCTGTAGGTCCTGGCAATGCATGCGCAGAACCTACGCTACAGGAACAGCAGCACTACACAACTATAGGACCCAAACCATTATAACGCCTTTAGAAGGGGTGAGTAAAGGGAAGGAAGACTAAAACCTCTGCTTGGATTTGCACCAGAACTGAGTTCATCTGTCAATCACACAAATCAGCCCAAGTCAGCTGGGGTTTGCATCTCCCCTTTGGAGCAAGAAGCATCCAAGCATTAACATAAAACAACCGCAGTTTGCAGGATCACATGGCTATAAATGTGTTGCCTCTCCAAAAAGGTCTCAAAAACAGCATTAGACTTGCTGTTAAAACAACATGAAGAACATGATACCACCTCAGCAAGAAAAGAGAGGCTATTTACTCCTAATGATTTCATTCCAAGAAAACTAGTTTGAATGTACGCTTAATGTTTCAGACAGCTTTTCCTATGCCTGCTAAGCACTTCTGCTTGAAACAAATATGATCGTAATTTAATTTTATATATCCCAACAAAATGCAAATTACAAGAGCAATAGTCTGGAGTCTTCATCTTTTCTCATCTGTATCCCAGTCTCCCCACTTGTAAACTATGAATGTCTGCTCATGGATTTTCATTTTTTTTTTTTTTCAAGCGTACAGCCAAATAACTTATGCCACGTTGTGCTTCTTTCCTCCAATATAAATAATGTTCACTTAACAGTGAATGCATTAGAGAACTACGTTTCCATTGAGTTGTCATTTCCAGAAATATTCTTCTTTTGGGTAGAAATTTTCCATTCTTGGTCTCAGCTGAAAGGCGATTTTTCTCCCCACTTATTTCCATCCTTTCAGTATATCTTGCTCTTATTTTTAATTTTAAGGTAACAGCAATATCTCCCAGTAAGAAATGCAGCAAAAGCACAGACTTCTTCCCGACCTGTAACTATGGCTTAATTTGGAGACTATTTATAACCCATCCAACAAACAGTTGAATTTCTGTGGGCAGGTCAGTAGCGTTAAGGTGCATCTTTCACTGTAACCAGTGCAAAGTGCCAGGAATGGCACAGGGGAGAGGAGAGGAGGGGAGGGGAAAGCAGCTACAAAACTCCAAAGATATTCACATTGTGGCAGCTGGGAAAGCAAGGAAACAACTACTGCCCGGGGAAACAGGTATCACATATTTTATCTTTGAACTGTTTAGCTTTGTTTACCCAAAGGAATGTGGGGCAGAGGGTGGTGGCTGGGTTAATTTTCAGAGCCACTCTATTCACAGATGAATCTCCCCCCCTTCTTGTTGCCAACTGGTCAAAAGGGTAAAGGTTTAAAGCAGCAACTATAACCACTAATATGCTTAACCAGCTGGGGGTTACAACCAGCCTTGCAGAACCGTTGTCTCAAACTCACATTGGATCATCTGGTCCATATAGCACCTGGCACCGACTGGGGTGTGGACCCCAAAACACTGCAATAACATTGATGAAGATCAGCATCTCTCGGTACAGGTTTGCAGACAGCAGGGAGCATCAGCAGGGACGTGGCAATGCCAGCCCACCCCATCCCCTCTTGCAGGTGGGCACCAGCCAACTCCCCTGTTATGCCATGCAACGTACCGATTTTTGTACTGTTGAAACAAAAAGGTCCACAGTGGCCTTTGAGTCCCAGGGCACGATCCCATCTACAACAGCTCTGGCCCAAATGGGACTGTGGGAGGCTCTTTCACCAGGCAGCTCACAGCTCCTGGCCAGGGGTATAACACAGGGGTTGAATAGGGGAAGAGGTGGAGAGAGAGAGGTCTTCCCCTACTTTTTTTTTTTTTAAGTATATGTAGTTCACACAATTTTCATCTTGGACAACTGAAATGAAACCAGTTTCAAAAGAGGGAAGAGATTTTATCCAAAGTTTCCACACGAGTCCTTTCTTACTTTTTCCCCCCACAACTGAAACAATTCAACATGAACACAAACTGGTTTTGCCAGCTTAAATAAACATGAGAAATCCTCCCCTCCAGACAAAGACACACTCCGCTTATGATTGCTTTCTCCTTTGCTCCTCCTGGAAGGAGTACATGATCTAGGCCAGCAGCTTCATCCAATTTCCAGTCCTAAAAATAAACAGTGTTTGTTCCTTGCCCCTTTTGCTTCACAAGATCTCAGATGTTAAATATTCAAACAATCCACATATAGAAAACTGATTCATCTCAATTATTCTTGGACATTTTCCTCCTAAAGTACATATATACCAAGTAAAGAAATAATACCACTAAGTTTTTTTCCTCCACAGTACAGCTATATCACCAACAACTTTAAAAATCACTTTTCACTAACAGATGGCAAACAGGGCTAAATGATGGGATGAGTGGTAGAAGGTTTCAGATGAGCATTCAGTACAAGTTGCATAAACTGTCATCTTTAAGCTAAAACGTCCACTAAGACGTTCTTTACCACCATCACCTACGTGATTTTTTTCTTCCTGTATGCGTCTACGCATCAGGAGACGAGAAGTACACAAAGTTACCAACAGACTTAAAGCCAAACACTCCCACCTCTTTTTATTGTTTATAGTTTTCTACTTTTAGGTGAAGTTTTCTAGGTGTCTGAACATTCTTCAGTAACTGATGAAGTGGCAGAGCTTCTTCCTAAATCAAGGAGGACTGTAAGAAAACTCCAGTGACTACATGAGAAGCCCTAGAAATCTCATTTTGGATTGGTGCCCTGAAACTTGACAGGGAACGAGGCTGTACAGGAGAAACGAGCCTATTGCTGTTCCCAAAAAACATGCTTTGAAAGTATTAAGTGAAAATTAATGGTTACTTTTGTCTTTCATATTCCTATACCTCCCTTTCCACTGTAAAATAAGAAACATCAAAGTCTATCTCACAGGGGTGTTGTGAAAGTGAATTAATGTTTGTGTGAAGCACTCATACGATAGCAATGAGGTCCATAAAAAAAGGCCTAGAAGGAAATGAAGATTCCCATCTTCAGCCCACAGTTTGAATGGTGAGCTGTAAATAAGATGCAGGGCTGTGCACTGAACAATAAAGATGGCAAATGAGATTAGCATGGTCCCTTCTGCAGCCTCAAACAAAGCTGGAGCCCAGCAGAAAAGCATGGGGGTGATCAAAGACCAGCTCAATACAGACACGCTGCCAGACAGGGTTAATCGCAACATTTCCCCATTTTTGACCAATTGCTCACTGAGCAGAAAGTGGTTTGCGGGCATCGAGTTCACTTTACAAGAGGACAGGTCAGTCTGGAGATAATCCGGGTGCCTGGTGGGATGTGCCTGCTCCCAGAAGCATCCCCACCAAGCATTTCTGTGCTCCCAGGGAGGCCATCTCCTCTTCTGCCATGACATGGGTGCAGCTGGGACAAGGCAGACCAAAAGCCTTCCTCCCTACCGTGCTGCACCCCACAGGAGCAAAGCAGAGAGAGCAAACAGAGCTGCGACGCCACCCGTCATGAGTGTGCTACATGCACGGGTTGTAAAAGGCTCCAGAGGCAGGTGTGCTATAGACATGCAAGTTAATATTCGGCAGAGCGAGGAGACCACCTGCGCCCTGGCAGCACAGCACGTACCATCCCACCAGGTGCCCGAGCTGATGCTCACCCACTCCGTGCACTCCATTGCAGGCATCTCATGCCCCTCCGCTAGTGAGCACAAGCAATGGCTTTCCATCGGGGACGGGTGGAGCAGGGTGGCTCCTCGGGAGACAGAGACCCGTAATACACCAGAACAACTCCAAGGACCACAACACTGGTGTGCAACCCTAAAATTAGCCCAAGCAAGTTGAAGTTCGGCTTCTGCGGGCTGGGTCATCACACCATGCCAGCAAGCACAGAGCAATCAGGAAGACTCATTAACAGAGAAGACATTTCAGCAAATGGCTGCAGCTTTAAGGATGCTCTGTCTGCTGGACTCATCTGCCCAGGAACTGAGTATTGCAGCAGCATAAGAGAAATTTTTTGCCAGATAATTTTTGTTAGATTCCTCCCCCCCTCCGCATGGATTTAGGTCAACCACAACACTTCAGTAACTCCTGCTAAGTTTGCCAAAACATTTCGTTGAAGGAAGGGAACATGGAGAACTTTCTGTATGTCAACATTGTTACATTGAAACTTTTAGAGTTTGGTCTTTTCTACTTGAAAGGATGTTACGTTTTAATTTCACAAATAAAATTGAAGTTATTGAGAAAATTAAAAGCTCAAGAAATTTTCTTAATCCAGATTACACAAAAACGTTACTCCTCATTTTACCCAATTGTCTTGCCTTTTTAATCTGCTTTTCATCTGAAACTCGGTTCTTTCAGTGCTTGTGCATGGCATGAAACAATTTCCTTGATTTTTCAGAGCTACAAGCAAGCCAAAATAACAGTTATTTGCGCAACCAAAGTGGTTGTGCCACATACATTTCCATACCTATCAGACAGCTAAATTTAACTGCTTAATTATGGGGGGGGCAGAGGGGAACAGTAAGAAAGGCTGCACCTGGCAGCAAACAACCATCCCTCCTTGCTTTGGGAGCAGCACTGGAGCCCTCTGAATAGTCTCTTCATCCTTTCATTCCCCTGCTTGATGCTGGAACAGAATGTCAGATCTCAGCTTGTACATTTTGTCCCCGTCTTAAATCTACGTTTGAAGAACTACAGTGAGTCTAAAAAGGAGAAAGCTGAGAGGTTTAATTACTTTTATCCATGTTTGAGAAGCGCTCTCAAGTATATCCAGGGTTCCTGGAATTGCAGCCCCAGTGCCAGGGAGAAAATGAACAACAAGAGACAGGGTAAAAAAAAAAATCCCCAGCTCCCAGATATTTGCCTGAAACACAGCTCGTTTCCAAGAACGCTGCACTGTTAGTCTGGCTGGGGCTAGTCTCAAGCAACGCCCTTTCCATCTCTCTGCTACAAGGCAGCATATTCAGCTCAAAGATTTAGGGATCCTCCTCGCACACGCACACAAACCAGACTTGCGGCCGGATGAAGTGGGAAGTGGCAAAAGGTGGGGTTTGCATTGCTGAATTTGCTTTAATCAAAGCACAAGGAAAGAGGATCTGCATCCGGCACAGACTGCAGCTTAGCTCCACGCGCTGCAGGAGCCGGCTACCTAACTCCTGAGCTTCAGTGACACTCATTTGTGTCTCACAAAAGGCACGCTGCAGTTATTCAGCCTCAGGTTGCAAAAGCAAAGCCCAGATATTTTGGTAGTCATTTCCGCCAAGTCACCTTCCCAGGGTCTGCAGCATCTTAAGTATGCCGAGCCCCGGCTGATCCGCAGGCTGCACGAGGTGACGGGCAGCAGTGCCAAGGGAGGGGAGGCAGCCTGAAGAGCTCACATACCATCTTAGATTTCAGCCCTGAGATATTAAGGGTGATAACACGCCAACAGAAGCCCTTGCACAGGATGCAGCTCTGTTGAAGGGTACCAGATCAGCAGTTTTCTACCTGTCGCCCTACGTCAATACTTTAGCTAAGGCAATAGACAGCTCTTTTTAGCTGCACCTTGTAAGTCCTTCAATCAAGGCACACAGGGCAACCGTGTGCGTCCTCATCCCGTTTCTGCCAGTGTTTTAAAGATTTTATTGGTTGTTTTGGTTTTGCTCAAGTCCCTCATTCCTAAAGAAGAAAGCAGACGTAAGCGTGACCCATAGTTCCTGGTAAAGATGAACACTCAGTAGCAGCCACAAATTTCTTATGGACAAGAGGCAGTACTCAAGACTTGTAGGCTTTCCCTGCACCTCACACAGACACCCACACACTGCCCGAGACGTGGCTGCAAACACATGGGGCTCTGCCTCATGGCTGAGTCCCTCAGACCACCTGCCTGCAGCTGAGCTGCCCACACACCATTTGGAAACGCTGGCATGAGGCAGCTGGATTTCACAGATCTCCTCCCTTCCTCACAAACATTCCTGCAAAAAAAGCCAGGAGTCTCAAAGTATGATGGAAAGTGCCCAGCAGGGACGTACACAAAGGCCTTGTCTCTGTCCTGGTGAAGATGCTCTGTCCCCCTCCCGTGCTTTCTTCACCCCAAGTCACTGTGGTTACTGCAGACTGCTTCCCAGCCCTGCCTCAATCCATCCATCCTACTGCCACGAGGTTCCAGGTAAAGAGCTTTCACCAGTATATTCACTGCAATCCCAGCTTCATTTGTGCTTCCTACACTAGCAGCATGGCCAAAGCAGTGCCACCACTACCGGAAACAAGCTACGTGGGGAGGCAAGTGGCTCTGCCCACTCCAGCACAGCCCCGAGCACAGTGTGAGCACCCATTAAATCACACCCCGTGGAAGCGGCAGTGGAGGTTGTCCTCTTGGTCCCACCATTATGCAAGGTCCTGATCAGCCTCACAACAAGGTCCCCCTGTGGTTCACCTTTCAATGCCATATGCACTGCAAGGACATCAAGCCTTGCCCTATCGCAATCTTCTTTTCATGGATAAGGATCCTCTTTCACCAACTGTGTTACAGGGATTTTAACAACCTAGCCATGGACAGAAGGTTGGTCCTCTCAATCCTTTCATACCTCTGGAGCAGCAGGCTGGGGAGATACCATCTCCTGATATCTGAAAGAGCTTGTTCACAAACCTCTCAGAGCTCTCAGTTGTTGTTTTCAATTTTTAAACAAAAAGATTCACTGGCCAGCAAAAAAACAGCAAAAAAAAAAAAGGAGGAGTAGGCATGTAACCTATATTTCACACGGTTTTCATGTGAAAAATAGTATCTCATAGTTGTGCATAAAATAAGATTTGAGAGGATGTTGAATTGCAAACTAGGAATTAGAGGTGAAGACATTGTTCAGTGCAGGCAGGACAGGGACAGCATTACTTATCTGGCCATTTCAGAATGCCACACAGCCTCCCTTACTAGAGGATGCAATTACTAAAGATGGTCCAACGTGTTCATCCTCCCAACACCCTTATGCACTTGGGCAGTGCTGTTATTTCCCAGATGGGGCCAAGTGACCCAGCCTGTGCTGGCCATCATGCAGTAAAGCTGATCTCCATTCACCCAGGCTGGTGCCCAGCCAACAGACAGTCCTCCTGTTTGGGACCAGAACAAGAACATTTGCCACACAATGACATCATAAGCTCATGGGTCTGCTGCAACATCAGCAGCAAGGAGTATCAGACATCTGCCGTACAGTTAGAGTTGGATGATGAAGGCCTGAAGGAGCCCTAGAGCTGACAGTGATGCTGGGGTAATTTTAGGCAAGCAGCCCAAATGTATTGTTGAGGCATCATTTGTAACAGAGGAGGGAGTAATTCTCTTGCTAACCCCACTAGCAATGGGTTTACACCATGGTATGTGACATTTACCACTTGTTCCTGAACAGCTAGGTTGGCCTCTGCAGAGCTGAAAAATAAAAGATCTGGTTTGATCCATGCATATGACTGGGAAGATCAAGCAGAGCAAATGTCTGCAGCACCAAGGGCCCTGTTTTGCAAAGTCACTTTTCTTGATCCTATCCATATTTCAGAACATCTCCAACTGAGCCCCATTAATGTAATTGATTTTTAATGGCATTCTCAAAGAAACGATGTGGAGATTTTAACAGGCTATTAGACTGAAATTAAACCTCACCCAAACCTTCCTCCTTAGGAACAAAGGTTTCCAAAGACACAGGGGGGCTATTCCATTCCTGCTAATAGGCAAGGAGGTAATACAGTGACCTGGGGAAAGGGGACACCAATTCCCCATATTCCACCCCACATGGCATTGATCCCACCACTGCTAGAGAGCAAAGGTTTGTGATTGCAAGGGAAGGTTTTCTCATCCTTCCCACACAAGCAAGACCAGAGGGCATCCCTGGAGGGATCAGAAGCAGAAATACCATTTGATGAGCTGGAGGTCTTCCAGGTTTCAAAGGGAAGAAAAATAAAATACATGCCCTGCTTGCTTTTCTTCTCTGGGCTCCTTCATGCCAAGCAGGCATTGGCTGATTTCTCAGATCAGGCCTTTGAAACCCAAACAGCTGAACCTGGCAAGTGGTTATAGTTGATGGCTTCAGCAGTGCTGCTTTCCCAGTGATGCTTGTGCTGCAGTAAACCATTACAGCCTCTGTCCTTCTGTGGAAGGAGGCACCAGGCAAGGACTTCCAACTTCTCCCTTTTATTAATTTCCTGTATGCACCATGAGCCATATCTTTTCAAAATCTACCCATGGCTCAAGCAACTTAAAGCCAGGATGTTATGCTGAAGACTGACTTTGTCGTGGAAGACATTCCTCTTTCTCTATTCACAGCCACTTCTGCTCCAGCAAAAGTGGAGCCACTCTTTTTTTTGTCATTCTCTAGCAAATCAGTGACAATACTTCTGGACATTTTGACTCAAAGCATGTCACCTCCCCCAAAGGTCCAATCTTTCCTCAGGTTAAAATCTGACAGACACCCACATTTGCAATTTCCCCTGTGTGGCACGCCATCGTTTTAACACATTCCCCGTGGCACACGAACACTGAGCTCCATGCAAGATTCTCCCACTCACTGTGAGTGAGCATCTGCATTTCTAGAAGATTATGCTGTTACCATCTATTTTACTTCTGATTCAAATTCTCCTCACTTGATTTCAACATTTTTAAAGACTTATTTTTACTTCTTTAGAGACATTTTAAACTCACTTCTTTTCAATACTGTCAACCAGCCTTTTTCACTAGTACATTACAAATTCGGGTACCAATATTATCTTCATTTTTAAAGAGGTAGAAATGTGGATACAAAAGTGAAAAGCGATGGCCTAAAATCCTTTATTAGCCAATGACATGGACAGCAAAGAAAAACAGGACACCCAAAATCCCACTCCATTGGTCAATCTGCTAGGCAAGAGAACTGAAACTGTATTACTCTGGATCTGTCTCAGACACAGCATTATTTGCTGCTATAGTCCCATGTTCTTTCATGCCTTCCAATTAAAGCAAGGAAATTGGATCATGCTGAGCTTCCTTTGTCCTTTTCACCTCTTGTGAAAGTCAGGGGTTACCATAATTTTATACCTGTTTTAATTAGCTTTAATGTTGTAACCTGGGAGGGAAAAAAAAAAACCAGTGTTCTTTTAATAACAGACTTAGTGAATCATAGAGTGGTCTTATCTTTCCCACAACTGGTAGGCAAGTTTAGTATTTCCAAATCCTCTTACATTGTACCTAACCAATTTAAGTACTTTATTCATTACTATCGAAAAATAAATTTAAACTGTGCAACAAGCTCAGGATTCACCCAGCCAGTCCAGGCTAGGAGCTAAGTCTGATCACAGAACTTCAGGAATTTGTAGTGCTTCTGCCCAGGAAGTGAGTAAACAAGGCTGGGATTTGGCATCAGAAGAAAAGAAAGGTAAATTATTTCGTTTCGGCACATGTTTCTCAGAGTAGAAAAAATCTGCATAGATCACTGATAAGGTTATACATGTTATCAGCAAAATGTTTTTTGGACTGATACAGCATCACTTACTTGGAGCACATTGTTATAAGCTTTTGAAAAGCATGGGATTAAAAAGACATTTAAGGAGTTTGCTGGACTTCAATCTTTGTCCTATAGCCATAGCAGCCAGGATACAGTGGCTCATGTCTTTATCAAGACTTGAGGCTTTCATCTCGTCTTTTCCCCAGACCTTCTTCTGATGACCGTCAAGATGATCATTTACCACCAAATGCACCAGCCAAAACTGCATATTTCTTCACAGTGCAGGAATAGCTCACTGCCACTTTACACAACTTTTGGCTACTACCCTTCACCCAACATGGGAGGCCAGAAAAGCAGCAGAGATTTGTCTTTGGCATTGGGAGGGAGGTTTATTAACACTCCTGCCTGGCGTGAGAACTTTGGTGCCCGACTTCTGGCAGCTGGATATGTTTCCAGGTCTGACTGAAGCCTTATTCAGGACAGGGCCACCCTCTGACAAGATAATGTCACCTGCCAGAATCTTATTCCATGTTCCAAATCCTGCAAAGCAGGACGGCAGCCAAGGAGAGCCCTCTCCTCCCACAGCAAGGTCAAGACGATGTTCCATCATGGAAAGAGAGCAGTAACGCTTCTGCAGCACCCAGCCTGATGGTCCCAGACCTCACTCCTCTACAAAACCAGAACACCTTTATTAAAGTGGCATCTACATTATTAGAAACCACCTTGGATTCATTTTAAACAAATGGCAATTTTCAAACCCAGATCTTTCCCTGAAGCTTAGGCTTGCAGGTTTTGAGGGCACACTTAACACAGCACTGGAGTATTGAAGTTTCTCTCTAAGCTGTAGCGCAGCTTGCAAAAAGACGTTTGATCTTTAAATCAGACATTAAGTGATGGAATACCACTACTCCTATTGATATTGTTTCATGTATAAAAAGACAAAGTTTAGCCTTGTCATATACTGCTGTATTTCACAGGTCATGCTGTAACAGACTGGATTGCTGCTCTGGAGTCATGTCTCCGGCATGATTCAGAGGAGATTACAAGATAAAGAAAAGGACAATTATGAAACAGCCTGTTCACATTTCCACCTAACTTATTTCAGGGAGCACCAGGAAAAGGGCCTAATCATCTTCCTTCAAAAATCCATTTCCTCTCTGGTGAATCTGTAGATGATCTCTAGGCTCCTTTGGTCTCAAGACCCAAAACAGACCATTTCAGATGAAGCAGACTCTTGTGATGAGTTCCATGAGTTAATTACATTTCCATCCGTAAAGAAGTTCTAAAACTTCAATTTCTTTACTGATGCTTTTTGAATCCTGCCAAAATAGATAGGGAAACATGACTTCCTTTCTTTTTTTCTTTATCTATCTCACCCTTATGAGACTTTCGTCTTAATTTTAACTCTCAGCCTTTTCATTTCTCCTTAAAGGGACATTTCTTCAACCCTTTAATCATTTTCACAGCCTTCCTCCTAAGCTCCCATGCCCAAACTTTATTTGAGCATGCTGGTCCAGGGTGTCTGAGATGGGGAACTAAGCCAAAAGACAGTTCAAGCTTTCAGTCTTCCTTTTTTTTCTTTTTTTTTTTAACTGGAAAGTAGGCTGAGAGCTCCAATTTAAGTTCTAAGTCCTCTTAGAAGCAGAACCAAGCTACATCCAACTAAGTATTTCTGATTATGAGTTTAGTTTGAGAGCTCTTCAGCACAGGAACATTTTGTAGCTGAAAAAGCCTTAGTCTCCTCCAAGCAGATCATTTCTGTCCTTCACTCCTTTACCTCTACATCACCACATGGACCATCAACATGGCCCTAAACCCTTAGTCTGACACTGGGTGCTTCCTGTTTTGCAGACCCTTACAGGGAATTTTTACACCTTTCATGAGGCAAAGGGGAGAGTCAACTTTAGCCTCTCTCCAGAAACATCCATAAGGAACAACCTTCACAGCATCTGCAAACACATTTATGGCATGGGTGTGACACGCTGAGAGCAGCCCTCTCCTCTCTCGAGAGCCCCAGGTACAATTTCTATTCCCAGTGAAGCACAGCACCGCTCCAATCTGTACTTCTGATCTTTTCCTTGCTTAAATCTTACACAGCCCGACACGAAGTGACTTGAACTGAGCCAACAGCTAAACCCATTATTGGCTAAAACCTGGGGTTTAGCTCAGGAGTGACCTGAACTTCTTGCTCCAGAGGGATGCTTTTAAAAGTCCACAGCTGATCATGAGAGCCACCTACACATACACACCCACTCGTGTAGCCAGCTCTTGAAACCAAGACATCTTCTCCAGCACTGACAGGATAAGAATATCCACTGGAAAAACCTGACCTGTTTCCTCATTATTCCACTCTGAGATCACTGAGGCAAAGAAGTTCGTTTCATTTATTAATCAAAAAACAATGAAAGGCAATTTTCCTGACCACCAGCATACCAGAAAATGGAGGAGGGAGGAGACACAAAGCCTTATATTTCTTGTCAGCCATTGATTTAGTTAATGCCAGTCCATGCCAGGACAGAAAGATTTTTCATATGTATTTGAAGAGCATTGTTCAGGTGGCCATGCTCCTTTGTGAGGATCAGGCAACTTTCCAAACCCTCTAGCTCACACTACAGGTTTGACATGTGCCACACATAGGAAGCAGGACTTCTTTCTCAGCCTAAGCTGCCAGGCTTCCCCATGGCACAAAAGTGGCCTTCCCACGCAGCCAGGAGTTCATGCAATGTACACTCTGCCCCATTCATCCTGCAGCCACTGGTATTACTGAAATCATTCACAGAGAATCCCTTCCCTCCATCCCAATTCAGTCAGATCCTTCAGCACAAAGAAGATCCAAGATAGCTGAAGTGAAGCAAAGAGCGTAGCCTTGGTGTCGAAAAGCATCTCCAGGTACCCAAATGCCAGGTGCTGACCCTAGAGCTTGGGTTACCTGCACAGAAACCTGGAGCCACTCACCCTCCTGGTTCCAGCTTCCAGCACTGAAGCCTTGCCCTGGCCAGAACATCCCCCACACCTTGTTAGTGGTTCAGCAAGAACAAAATGGAAGATCAATTTTCCACCTCTGCTAAGTTTCCCTGATATTTTCAGAGAGCCCTGACAAAGGCCGCGATCCCAAAGCACTCAGAACCTTTGGGGTGAGTTGTGGATCTGAGGATGCGTGTGAAAATGTGACACTGTTGCTCCTGGCACTCAGGATTAGATTACAATTAAAACTAGGCTGATTTTCTAAATCCTCATTCTTTTCAACAATCACAGCCAGGTTCTTATCATCTCAGATGAGCAGGCACTTTGCCATCAAAAGCTGGCCACTTGGGAACTGGGACACAGCAGCAGAAGCAACATTTGAGAAATAGGAGCCTGAGAAATCCTGCACACTCCTCCTCATCTAATCATGAGACAGCACTCAACACCACACAGAGGACTTGGGTGGTTTGGTGGTTTTTTGTTTTGTTTTGTTTTAAACTGGGAAGCACTAAGAAAATGAACATTAGAGCACTTCATAGCTGCAATTTTATTTGTTGTTTTGGTTTTGAATTCCTAGTATTCATACCCAGCTATAATAGCAGCGAGGTATGCAATGCTTTCCACCTATAGAAAAGAGCAAGCAGTCAAGCAGATGCCCACACTACATGAGCGCTAGGGTAAGATCGGGCATTAGGAGCAGATCACAAGGTCCAGAGTCCTCTCCCCACCTGCAGTCTCCCCGCCTGCCTTTGCATGGTACAGCTGGTCCCCTCACAAGAGACAATATTTCCCTGCCACCAGCCTCCCTTCAAGAGCCATAAAAAAAAAAGCTAAAAATGCTGTCTGGACTATGGACTAATGATCCTGCCTGGCTTTGACAAAGCCCTGGCCATGATGAGAAAGCGTACCTCCCCTTCACTTGGGATGGCCACTTTTACTTTACAGCTGCCCAGCTTCAGGGCCTGCGGGCCAGGGAGATGTAAGCACCCTCAGACGATGTCTGACACTCCCCTCTTTGTGAACAAACATCTTCAAAGAAGCATAAACAGGCACGAAACATGGAAAGCAGCACAAGATGGAAATCTGAAGAAATGCTTTTGTTTCCTCTCTTTGGAGAAAAGCTATTTGTCCGTGCCTCAGCTTTCTGGCTTCTTCTTGTGCGGTACCATCATTTGTCAGTTCACATACCAAGTATTCAATACCTTGCAGTCACTTCTAATAAAGTAAGAGAGAAGCATGTCAATCTCATTATCTATTTGCCCTTGAGAAGTACTCTGACCTGAAACATTCGGTTTACCACAACCAGAGCAGAGCCGTGCTTCAAGGATAACTTCTGCCGGGGAAGGACCATCCCCACCTGCGGGTCCTGAGGGTCTGTGACCATCTGCAGCCTTCCTCTAAGCACAGCCCTGAGTCCTCCTCTGCTCAGGAAAGTGTCCTTCTAATTTAGCAGCCAGCCACACAATTACACACCCACCTGCTCAACTCAACCTGCCTCACCCACACCCACCAAAATCAAAGCACAAAAGCCACTGTAAGCAACAAAAAGGACACGAGTCCTAATTAACACTCCAACAGGCTCAGCATGGCCTGGGACCTCCTTTGCTAGGTGAAACAAGCCCAGAGGGAAAGCAAGCTCCAGTCTCAAGGAACCTGCTGCCCCACTGAGCAAAACTGGCTGTAATAGTGCATAAAAGGAAACAGGGACATTTGCCAAGGTGGGTTTAGAGCCCACAAATCCTTCCTCCCTGTCCAGTGTCTTCTCCTTTGCAGGAAACTGCTTCTTCAGCTCCCCAAGAGCCCAGATGGCCAACGGACAGAAAATAGAAGAACTTCTAACTATTTTAGACTGTTCCAACTGAGATCTCACACGCCCTCTTCCCTTCCAGTTACTAACCACTCATTTTTTTCTGCCTCAAAAAAAAAAAAAATTTAGTTACTTGCCTTCCTCCATTACTGCTCCCAAACACCAGCCAGATTGCTAGTTAACACCTTGCATTGAGGAAAACAGGTAAATTCCCTTTGCCTTGTCCAATTTTATCTGCTTTAATTTCAGAAGGTACCCTTAGCTTTTCTGAGCCAGCAAGCATCCATCCATCATTGGACCATAAAAGAAATTGCAAACAAGGATCAGCTCCATTAAAATCTATAGAGGCTTTGCTCTGGCATGACTCATGCACAATGCTAATAGCAATCAGCCTTAGTCCATCACCACCCATACTGTATAACCATGCAAAGAGGCTTACTTGTTTTCCTTGTGACAACTAACCAAGATGAAGCTTGTCCCTCTTAAGTATCCATTTTCCCAACTTCTGTTGCTGCTCAGCTTTGCTTTCCAGCACAGAAGTGCCAAAAGTTCCATGTCAGAAAAGCAGAAAGCAAGCTGCGTTTCCCTGCTTTTAGCCCTTTTATTCCCTAGGTGTCTAGATCTAAAGCTCATAAACAAAGCACCAAGCATACTGTCTAACGTGCTGCTGGCAGGGCATCCAAGGGCTTTAATTTCATTTTAATTTTGCTTTTCAAATTATTACATTCTATGGTTATTTGCGGGTGGGAAGATTGAGTTGTTTTGGGGAGTACACAAGAGCCGGTCACACAGGACCCATAATTCAGACATTCTAGTCTGAGGGCTTTTGAACGCACAGGGACACGCATGTGGAGAAAAAAATGCTAGAGACTATAGGCACCTATGTATATTTGACAGCTTTAAGAATCCCAGCCCTCAACCAGACATCCACTTCTCAAATACTTTCGTGGTCACATCTCACCTCACACCCTGTCTAGGAGGTACGTCCACCTCAAATTGAAAGACCAGAGGTCCACAGCCTGCTGCGCAGACCAGGCTGGATGATTCCTATGCCTCCCCCTTTGACAGTCATCACTGCAACCAAGGCTGCCGCTGCTCCTCATGTACTGCACCAGGAATAGCATCTCAGACTGCCCACGTACTAAGATGATCCTGGTAACTAGCAAAGCTAACATCAAGGATGAACAGGTCTTTATTATGCTACTAAATGAGTTACCTTCCAAATTATTAGCATCACCAGGAGCTAGGAGCACATTTTTCAGTCATTCAGACAATCAAGATAATTCTAGCTTTTGTAATTTGTTCCCGACAGCCTGAGACATCAGTAACAGCACAGAGGCTTTGTGCACATCGTTTGGCAGCTCCAGGCCTGGCACACACTGTCTCTGCCAGTCCCACCCAGAGATCCAGGCAGCTGATCCAACTGGCTCAAGAAGCTACCATGACTCTTTGAGAGTGTTTAATCCTGGCTGATCAAAAGCCAAAAAAATTAACTCTGCTCATAAAGGAGAGAGCATGATCCTTTCAAGTGCTCCATTTATTTATACCAGTCTTTAGCAGCTCCTGGTGTTGGACAAACACTGCACACTATTGTGGTCACTGCCTCCAAGAGGATATGATAGAACTAGGAAAGGACCAGAGCAACAGTATAGGTCAGTGGTGCACAGAAAAGCTCTCAGGTCAAGGGAGGTTGGGCAGCATAAATCTCTGACTGAGGAAATGCTGGAGATAGATACATAAAACCATAAGCACGCAGAAAAAGGAATGGTTGTTGTCCAGATCTTACTATACAAAAATCTAGAAGGCACCAATGGGAATCTCAGGTAGCTAGTGATGAAAAAAAGGGATAAGCAGCACTTTTTCTTGTGGTATGTAATTAAACCATGAGACCCATTACCCAGGATATGATGAAGCCAAAAGTATAAACAGGCTCCAAAACACAACCAAGGAGAACTATCCCCTTGGACCATGCAGTTTAAAAGCCATCAGACCCATATTTTTCTCAAAAATCCCTACACATCTGAATTTTGGGAATCAGGAAGATAAGGATCATTTTATCCATGCCTTGCTCTCCATTCTTCCCCTTAGCAGCCACCCTATTACACCAGCTCCAGCTAGAGATGATCTTTGTAGTTTAACCCAGTACAGCAGTTCTTTGGAATATTGCATCCAAAGCCCAGGACACCAGGAGAAATCTTCCCATGAACTCCAACAGGAACAGACCCGAACCCTCAAGGCCCCAAATCCAGGCTCATAGCTCCATCCACTGCCATCTGAGGGGTTTGGATGTAGGGAGGACTTTGTTCCCAAGACAACTGTGGATATCTGATGATTTCACCCCAAGACAGGTTGCAGCAATAGAGTAAAAAGTCCCTTTGCTCCTCCCTTGGGAAAAGTGCATTAAGATCATATAGTCCCAGGCCAGTTGAGAAATTGCATTTTTGTGTGATTTAGAGCTGCTAATGGGGGATGTCATCACTGGAGTGAATGCAATCCCATAAAAATGTGAAAATAAAATAAGCAGGAGCTATAAAATATACATGTCTCTCCACAACAGCAACAAGAACATCACAGCAGGGCAGCTTTCCTTGGTACTCATCTACAACTGGAGGAGTTTACAAGAAATAACTAAAAAAATTACAGAGGAAACAATATTTCAAGAAGCAGCACTCCATTATTTTCCCAGGCCTTTCTTAACAGCAAATCAGCATGCTTCCTTGAAAGTAGATGAGAAAAAGACACCACAGCGTTGCTGTAGAAAGAAACTGAGGGAGCATTTTCTAGAACAACAAACCAAGCCATTTTGGGTCACTATCTGTTAGACTCCAGGGTAGCTCAACAGCACATTGATCCTGGCTGCATATAACACAGCCCTGATTTATTTTCTGACTAACAAGTTCTACTGTCTGATTTTGATGAACAAAATGTCCCTCGTTGCAGGCGCACAAAAAAACCCCCCACGTATTTATCAATAATCCCAATGTGCAGGCATTGAGTAGCAAAAAAGGGGGTTGGAAAAAACAGGTGGAAAGGGTTACCGCATGATCACTGTAATATTTACATAAGGGTAAGTTCAATAAATGCAGAGCCTTCCCCCACAGCCTCCTCCAAAACACACCCAGACACTGGCTGGCCTTCTTCCTATGGAAACAGCTAACGAGAGCAAAGCTGCTCTTTGCTTTTATGGGTTTTAGCTAAAAGCTGAAAATGAGATCAGATTTTCTGACATTCACCATTTACCTTAATAAAAATGTGCACTCAACAGGATTAGCAGGTATACAGCTCTGCGTGTGGTATCGTGAAAGGCATTTTCATGAACTTTCATGCTTATACAGAAGAAAGAGAAATTAAAATCCCTCTATAATATTGAAGATCAGTGTGAAACTGAGCTTAGGAACTGAACGCTGATCACTGCCTGGGAAACATGAAGGAACATTTTCAAAAGAAATCTTGCACATACGGAAAGGAAAGCTTTTGTAGAATAGCAAAATGATATTTCAAAAACTGATGTCCTACCTAACTGTATTTATACGAACACGTTAAGTACAAGTTTAGCACTGTCCTTTTTTATTATTCTTTAATAAATTACAGAACCTGCTTGATCATCTTTTGAAACACACTGATCTGAGACCACCTTCCGCAGAAACACAAATTACAGTCCCACTTGTGTCACCACCTCACAGCCTCTCCTTGGAGAAACAACTGGGTTTGTCTGTAGTAAATGTTCTTCCTCAGCAACCCGCCTTTAAAGTCTCGGTGCAGAGGTGCCAGGATGATGTCTGTCTCCAATAAAAGGCCTTGCTCAAACTTCCCCTTGTTAGCCGAGCTGGGGCAGGCAATGGGTAGATGAAAGGGTTTCTGGCCAGTGAAGGATGCCCAAGGAAGAGGAGCTCCTGCTTTCTACCACAGACCCATGGCAACACAGGGGTGAGCTAAGAACATAGCAAGGATCTAGGAAAATCAGAGCAAAACAACAGGCTACAGAGGAAACACTAATTCAATCCCCTGTGTGAAGCTGCAGATCTTCCAATGTTATTTCTCTACTCTAGGTCCCTCCACCTCATTACTGGGTTTGGAAATACGGCCCCAGATTCAAGAAAGCATTTATCTAACCAAGCACATGAATAACCCTGCTATTTTCAGTAGGGCCCCCCAGACACCAAAAATTGGGCACGAGCTCAAGCACCTTGCTAAATCCAGCCCTCGAATTACAGGATCAGAGGTCTGTGGATTTCCTCAGTGGAGGTGACTCTTGGACTTAATGTCGATGAGTTTACACTTTGCCTTCCCTGCATTGCCTGCCTGGTGGGAAGTCCATGTACAAGACAATTTCAATACAGCCCAGCTAGTATCACCATTGGAAACCAGCAGCTTTGACGTTAACAGGATTGTACTTCAAAAGAATACGCATGTTTGCAGATGGCAACAGGGTTCCTTATTACAGCTGTCTAATCAAGCCGATATTCCGCAATTAAGCTCAGAGATCAAACAGCGCTGCAAACAGCACTCACAATAAAACCGGCACCAGTAAGATGCCGGTGTCACGCCTATAGCATCGCACATTCGGCTGCGATTCCACAAGCACGGCACGCACACGCGATGTTTCAGACACTGTCACAAAACTTTGAACATCTCAGTCACAGCTAGGCAGTTTTAAAAAAAATATCTATTTTGACTCTTGGCCTGTGTTTACAAAAAAAAACAAATTTAAAACATGCCTAAACAAATAGCAATATGGCTGTAATTCAGGAAAGCTTTTATGTATAACCTTAAGTACAGAACCACTGGAGTCAGCTGAATTCAAACGTGTACTTGAACACTTTGCTGAAGGATAAATTAAACCACACGCCAAAGTCCTTTCCAGAATCAGGGCCTTGATTTTAATATATATATTTTTTTAAAAAACACACAAAAGGGTATAGTGCTAACTAGGAATCAGAACATACAATCGGTGTGAATAATTGTAGCATCTGTGTTAATTCTCTTTTCACCCTGGTACCCCCCGATGCTTCCAAGTATGTAAATCTGATTCTCCTTGTGGCTCCACTGAAGTTTCTATTGATTAAATATCCAGCCCCAGCAGCAGGAGAATCAAGCTCTGCATATTTATTTTCTTCCTCTCAATACATAAAGAATTCCCTTTAGCCTCTCAATTGCTATATCACATGGTACACTGAATGCAAATAGAATTACAGTGATAATGTATCTAATGAATACATTTGTATATGTATGCAAGCATTTTCCTAACAGCATCCTACTCTACACCGCTAACCAGACCAAAGGATATATATGTTCGTCACACACAGTAGTAGAGAAGGTGTGTGAAATGAGTGCATATTAATAACAAGAGCCAGACTGCAGTCTTCTGGGGGAAAAACTAACTGAAATCCTTCCAAGCTGAAGGCTGCAAGATCAGGACCTTACGTAGACCCTTGGAGCTTTAAAACACAACTTGTAGATCATAAGTGTTACTTAATGTTTATGTTTTCATTACCTGCTAGCATTATACTACTTTTATATAGATATAGAAACTGTTGCGATGTATAACAAAAATATTGTAAGCATTTCCAAGAAATAAATTAGTGATATCATTTCAAACCAGGGTACAAAATGCACAGGTAGCATTTTCAGCTCCGTCCGTTGTAAGACACGCACCCTCTTTGAATTATTTCTGGAAAAGTTTTTTTATAGGAGACCAAATTCACTCCTGCAGAAACTTCACTGATTTCAGAGTTGTAATACCTTAAAAAGGGGATGCATTTACTTTGTTAGCTCACTCCATGTTGACTTTTAAAGTCATCCTGTAATGTCAGAAGATAGATTGACTTAAATCAGGTTCAAGTACCTAGTGGCAACTAGAACCTGCAAAGTCCGAGAAATGTCAGTAAGCATCTGGATAAGATACATGCCAGCATATATACAAATAAATGTCCTCAAAAGCTCTTTTTAATTGGTTTAAACAACACTTTGGAAGTGACCCATTCAGCACAATAGCCGTTATTTAGAGGCAGTAAGGTCAGAAATGCAGGTTTTTAGTACTATTTCACTAAAATCACTCCCACCCCAACCCACAGTCAAAAAAATGACACAAACCAAAGCAAGGATCCCCCTTAAACCCAGGGCAAGAGGAGGTCACTTACCCTGTGAGGACCACGACAAAATCCATCACATTCCAACCATTTCGGAGGTAAGAGCCTTTATGAAAAACAAACCCCAGAGCGATGATTTTTATACCAGCTTCAAAACAAAATATTCCAATAAAGTACGGCTCAGTGTCATCCTGAAAAAGAATAAAAATCAAAGGTGTCAAGGAGATACCTATTCTTCTGCACCGATAGCAAGAATCATATAAACAACTAGGTGCACCAACTTCACGCCCTTTTCAGCTCCCTGAAGAGAGTTGAAACCAAAAGGTTTAAGTTTACTGGAACTAGGCACAGAGAAGAATTTCATTATTATTTCTCTGAAGGTAAATTTGTTTTTACAGGTTGGCAATTCTGTTTGCCTTTATTCTGACTGTTTCACCCCACACTTTCCACTTTTACTCAATATTCTGGGGGGAATTTTAATACCGAAATTTTGTTCTAAGGGTATATTTAAACTTGAGATCACATATTTCTGTAGTTACTGACATGAAAGAAAACATGTGTTTTACAGTTCATCCAGAAAACTGAAACAAGAAGATATCTTGGGGAGGAACAGTCAGCACAGCCACCTTGCAAACACTGGCAGGAAATTATTTATTTATCATTTATTCCACCAGTTCTTCCTTCACTCTTTCTCCTCTATTTGCTCAGTTTCCACAGCTGCAGTCTCATTTATTTTCCTTTCACTGTGTATCTGATTCAGGAAGAAATCCCCATTCCCTTCCATGAACAGCAGCAGCAGCAAGGTTTGTGTCTCAGGCCTGTGGTGCAGACCAAAGCAAACCATGGGATCACAGCTTCACATCTTAGCTCACTAGAGAGAAAAATCAAGCTTAGTCTCCACAGTTTTACTAAACCATCTTATTTGTCTATGGCACCAGATCCCTCAGTATTATACTTTATTGGTAAGAGTTTCAACACACACTCAATGCCAGATGGAAGCTTTCCCATTTGGAATGAAGCTGTGGGCAAGAAATGGGAACAAAGCATGAGGTGAAAGCAATGGACATCAATTTCAAGAACATGTTAATTAGCTTTGGCACCTGTAACCAATTTCCAAATGTGCCTTAGATTCCTGATTTCAGCTGAAGGCAATGGAAGTAAAGCAACCCTACCCAAAAGGAAGCAAACTCCCAAACTAAGAGATTAGAAATCTTTGTTCCAGTGGATTCAGCATTTCTGGCCATCAGAGCCAAAAATTTGAGCTGCTGTTTGAGGCACAGTTGTTTACATTTTACAATTCTATTAATGACAAAAGGTGATTTCAGTTCTCTTACACTGAAAGAGCATGAATGTCAAGTCTTGTGGCCACAGAATAAAGAAAGAAGCAGTTTTGATACAAGAATTTATTTTACAAGCATGGCAACTCTTGCTTAACTCTGACCCAGCACTGGCATGCACGCCCATGCTTTAGGCATAGTTTTGTTACAGAAAACCAGGATTTTCACACCTAGAAGACCAATATAATAGCACACCCTTCCCAAAGAGGCTTACGCACTTAGCACATCCATGTACACCCAACTCAGCAAGTCAACCACAGAGCACTAATCACTGAAGATGGTGTTGCAAGCTGTTGAAAATTACTACTTCTGGACAGGCTTTTCCATCAGTAGCTGAATTACAGTTTTGTCTCCTACAAAGCAGCACCACATCCCTACACACCCCAGTGACCCCAGGTCCTCCCTATACTTCATCTTTCACCCTATGTCATCTCTACTCCCCTCCACCTTTCCTAACCTCACAGCCCCAGCAACTCCACCTCCCATTCCCCTATGGCCAGGAAAGATAACCAGTCACCTGCGGCTCACACACACACGCTGACTGGCCAGACAGCAAAACAGAGCAAGTGGTTGTTGAGCTCACACTGTAGGCCTTTTGCTGAAATGGAGGGGAGGAAACAAACTCAAAACTGGCTTCTCCTCCAGCCAAGGAGATGTTTCCACAAACAGCAGCACCTCCAAGCCCTCTGCCCCTCCACAGAGCCTTACTGATACTGCTCAGAGGATACAGAAGCTATCACCAACTGAGAAACTCCAGCTACCCATTTCCGTGCTATTTACCCACAGAGAAACAGGAACAAGGCAAGGCCATCAGACCTTTTATGACCTTCAACAGAAATCCTACAATAAGAGTCTTCTTCCAGCAGTTTCTGCACAGCAAGAGCTAGAAGCATCTCAGGACTCCAAGTCAGTACAGAAAACAGGGAAGAAGGGGTCAGAAGTCATCATACATGATTTCAGGAGAAGTCACCGCTCCTCTGCTTTCCCTCATGCACACAGGAACATTCTAATGGCCTAGTCTGCCTGCTCTTCAACCCACAACACCTTCTAGTTCAACAAGTATACAAAATCATTGCAAATAAAGGCCTCCTAGCCCATCCTGTATTTCCATCCAGAAACTACTAACATGCCCCTAAAAATAGCTCTCCTAACACACACCAGAAGAAAAAAAAAACACCCCTTTACCCACATACACTCTCCCTCACTTCCTGGAAGCCTTATATCTACTCTGCTACCAGTCATTTGCTCAATCTAGGTCAGGTGCCTTGCGATTACAGCTCCCAGCTTTAAAGAGCCAGGCTTCAGGTACTCAAGGGTTTGATAGAATATGCTCTTCCCAAAGCTAGGACTACGCAGAGCTCTTAGGAAGTGTGTCAAAGAAGTTCTTGTCAGCTTCTAGGGAAGCAGGAAGGCTCACAGATGGGCTTGGGTATTTATTACAAAGAAAAACTATCATCTGTAGGGTTGCAAGTGAGTAGCTGGGGAAATAAGAGAGGATAGAAAGAGGGTCTTTTCCAAAGCCTGTCTAAATTTACACTGATTTAGCCTAAGATTCAGCTAGATCAGCTAAGAACAACGGGATAAAAAATAAAATTTATGCCCCATTAGGTAGTGGGGCCTGCTGCTGAAAAAAAAGATTCGCATGACTGTGATGGAAGGAAGGAGCTGGAGGGCAAGGACATTGGTGACACACCCTGTGCAGCACTGAAATGGCACTGCTGTCAGCTCAGAAATCCTGCTGCCAGGACATCCTGCACCCCGCTTCCAGCAGGAGGCTGTGTTGCTGCTTGGGTTCAAGAGTGGGAACGCAGGTGATAATGAGTTATCAGTGTGCATGCTTGGAAGGAGGGTGCAGAATTTGGGCAGCAGCCACAGCTGTGCCAGCAGGTTGTTTGCTGTGGACACAGCAAAGCTTGAGACTGGGCCAAACACACATTTAATCAATATGTTTCAGATCAGAAACAACTTCTGAGTCTGGAAAGTCATTACTATTCCTGGTCCACGTCCTAGTATCTTTCCTTGGCCTTTGGATGTGACAGCCTTGACAGGTTTGGGTGTGTAAGGCTTTGTTCACGCAAAGGTTAATATGAACAGCTCACATATGATTGCACAAAGTGCCTGTGGATAGGATAAAGAACTAAATCCGTTAGTAAGTGCAAGAGCTGTAATGCTGAATATCTGAGAAAACAGTTATATACTGCCCTCACATCAAAACCACCCAGGGGACCTGAACGCTCAGAGCCGTACAGTGACATGCAGATGATCATTCTACAGACCTGCAGGTGTCTTCAAACAGGGTGTGCCCCAGAGTGAGGCAGAAAATAGATTGCCTGTCCTGCATGTTCTGATATCGTCTCTGTCAGGCTGGGACAAATCCATAGTGTACTGAAGCTTCTCATGAAAAACTGAGAAATTAGGAAGGAGACGGGGGGAGAACGAGCATGCCTCAGCCTGGACGGCCAAGAGCATCATGAGCAAGGCATCCACCTGCAAGGCCATTCAGGGCTCAGACGTGAAGCTCACATTCCCACATTTGGATCTCTCACCACCAGCCCCTGGGTCACTCAGTACAACTCCCTCAGCAACTTTTCAGTTGACATCACTCCAGTGTGTACAAACAATGCAATATTTATTGGGACAGAGAGAGACTGATTCTACAACCTATTGGCTAAGGCATTCAGCTGAGATGGAGAGCATCAAGTTTGTAGCATCTCTGTTCCAGTGGATAATCACATCCAGTGGATGTGAAGTAAACACTTCCAGCAGCCAAAGCATGCGAGACCCCCAGCTCAGAGGAGGCAAGAGCCTAGGGGGTAGGTCATTCTCCTGCTAGGGGAAGAATTGGCTTATTTCTCTTGTCCAAAGAACAAGGACTTGAAGTCAATGCTCCAATTCACCACTAAATGCTTTGACCACCAGACTGGTGTTTTTCAGAGCCCTGGTTTTGACCAGAATTCCCATCCTAGAGCCAAGTAATGCTTTTCTGTGCTACAAACTACATACAGAAAATGGACAGAGAAAGATTACTTATAACTGAGCCATTCCAATTCTTGAAATATTGCATATGCTGAGACATGACATGCTCTTCCCATGTGCTTAATTAACCCTGCTTGACAAGTAACATGAGTGCAGAAAACAGCCAAGTGAGATTGCACTGCAGGCTCCTATCTTGGGTCTCTGGGGAGGTACATAGAGGAAAATTTTGATCAGAAGAGAAAAATCATGAACATGTTCATATGGACTCCTCCCTCTTTCTCTCAGCTTTAACAAACAGACAATCTTAAGACTTTTGTCTTTCTATCAGTGGCACAAAGTATCTGGGCAGCTTTGGTTTTCCTTCAACAACTCTGCCTACATCTCCCAGTCCTAAAAGGCTTGTGATGTGCATCTCATATCATTAAGATCTGATTAACTCTTCAGTGATGAGCCCTCACTCCAATCTGGAGATTTCAATGAACCCAGGAGAAGGAAAGGTACATCCATAAATCATTAACCAAAAAAGGCCAGCTCCATTCCTGCCAAAGACAGTAATAAAGCACCCGCTGTTCTGCATGGACTTATAATTTGGCTCAACAAGCCCGTAAATGTATGGGAATGTTCGCCCACTCTGGTTTGTAACGTTTGTAACGTTTTCAGTGAAACAACTTACAGTTTGTGGAAGCAGCAGGAGCATTCTAAGGAGGTTTTGCTTTGAAAACCAGAAGACAGTTTTTCTTATTCACAATGCTTAATCTTTCCAGCATATGTCGAAAACAGAAAATATTTCATGACTTGTAAAGATTCTCAGTGTTATTCTATGATAAACCCCTTTATACTTCAGAGTTACAAATGTGTTGTATTTAAAATGGCTTCAGAATATCTGGATCAAAGACAATGCTGCACTATGGTGTTTGGGACAATAATCAGGGATTAATTCTTCCTTCATCACCAAAGCAGAGCCAACAAGGTGGAGACCGTGCATTTAACTCATTCAGTTATCTTACACTATTCGGTGGTAATGCCAGTGCCCCCTTTGGAACGATTTGGGCAGAAATTGAAGGTGTGTGTGCAGTAGTGGGTGCTGTAAAATGGAATTAATACAACCGGGAAAAGGACCAATAAAAAGCCTCTAGGATCCCCTTACAAACTTAGGGATACAGAGGAACACAGCAACAATGTGCTAACCATAACTACTGCTGCTTAAAATAACATTTCACCAGTTACCAAACCAGAACATCCACAAAACTACTTTTCCCCTTCACTAGTCCCTATGTTCACAACTATGGACAGCATTTCCCCAGCTCGATCATTACCCTGGGTCTAAACCCGTGCTTTGCTCACAAACCCAGGCTTGCCTTGCTAGCCCATCCCAGAACACACAAAGACATGTTTAATAGCAGAAAGATCAACATGCATGCATCTTCTTTATTTTTTCCTCATCTCTTTTTAAGTAGAAACAATTCAAACAGAAAGAGACTAAGCAAACACAATGTAAGCGGGCAGCCAGCATCAGCAGATACATTTCCCAACAGGCAGTATCAACTAGCTGACCCTGAAGCTCTTTCTAGATCTATCACTTATACCTTTTTTCCTATTTCTGAAGAATGAGATTGTGAGAGTTGCCCACTGGTATGGACCAACCTTGGAAACTGTAGCAACCAGCGTTCAGAGGCTCTAGCTTTTGGCAGCAAGCCTAATATTATCTTTGTTTGCATAATTTAATATCTACATGTAAAATACATACGGATCCGTATTTATTCATCCTTTGAACATGCACCAGGATTAACGCATTTAGGCATGAAAAATATTCCAAATCATTAACAGCAGGAGAAAAATCAAACCAAATATTACCCATTTTTCCTACAGTGATGATAAATGGAAGAATGATTCTGAAGCTATTCTTATATTTTCTTTTGAAATAAGGTAATTGGGCAAATTACCATAAAGCCTGCAGGTAAATTATTTTCCTCTGTAAGTTGGTTTCTTTTTTTGGAAGGGAAGTGTAATCATCTAAACCCAAAGTTTGCTTTGTAGGGTCCTTGATATATGCTGTAGCAGGAAGACAGTTGAAAGACGTACGAACCTAAAAGGTTACTCTGTTCTACCACTTCCTGGGAAAATATCACCAAAGTTCATTTGATTCTGCAGATAAATCTGAGCATTTGGCAGTCCCTTCCTGTCTTGGTTTATAGACAACCTAAGTTTGCTGCTCTTCTGGTCATACTGTAAGGTCCCTCTCTTCTCCTGCAATTGGGCAGGGCTGGCTAGAGTGATGAAGCATTCTTGTGAAGAAGGGATCGGGAGGTTAGAGTTATATGTGTTGTCACTGACTTGTTTTTTCTGATTGTCAGGTCAATGCCCCTTTGTTTACATGTCGATTTTCAAAATAGGTACAAGCACTCACAACACTGGGTGGCTGACTGCTTTTTGTATTAGACCAGAAACAAAAAATGTAAATAAATTAATACAACTCACCAATCTCTCTGACATAGGTGTCTTGTCTCCATCCGGCAAATGTTGTTCCAGAGCCAGCACAATACAATTGGCTATGATTGTAGCTAAAATCATGTATTCAAATGGAGTGGGGACCAGAAGTTAAAGAAGACACTAGACAACACAAGGAGAACCTCATCCAAATCCCATTTCTACCTAGGCAGTTACATTATTTGAGCATTCTAAGATCTCTCATCTTTTTTGAAGACATTTAGTCTCCTTGACTTCCTCAGTTCTTTCTGGGGTGCCTTTGGAAGAAAAGTAGGAAATTGGCTCTCTTCTTTGAGAGAGTTGGTGACTTAGAATCTGAGCTGCTCACGGAATTTGAGAGCAAGAAAGCAAAAGGTTCAAAGGAAACAAAAAGCTATTAATAATTATTATTTTTAAACCAGATTTATAAGCTAAACTGCCCCAAAGTAGATTATACAGCTGAATGCCATCTGCCGAATTGTTCTTCAGAAATTCCCTCATTTAACTTGAGCGCATAGTGTAAATAAGCAATGGGCTAGAAAAGTTTGATTTAGAGTGTGTACGCAGGTCCAAGACACAAATCACTGCTAGGTTGCAATGCCCGCTCCTGGTGAGCACAAAATCATCAGCGCCCTGTCGGGATGTACGAGGGAAGAGATCTCACGGGAAAGACGGCAAACCCGGCACTGGGTACCCCCTCGGCCCTGGCCGTCGTCTCTGTCCCCGAGCTGTGCCGAGCCCCGGCTCTCCCGGGGCAGAGCCGCGCCGTGGGCGGCATCGGGGCCCCAGGGCGGGCGGCAGCTCCGCTCAGCACCGCGGACAGNTGGCTCTGCTGAACCCGCTGACTCCGTCCGCAGCGCTGTGCGTCCCCTCCCCACACTTCACGATAAAGATGCAGACGAATCGCCCAAGAGACAGGAGAGGGGTAGGCTGCGTCTAGCCTTGCAGGAAATGCGATGCTCTGACTGCCACCGGAGCTTTGGAGCTTGTTAATTCAGACTTGAATGCAGGGAAGGAGAAATGGATGAGGAAGTACTGCAATCCCTGTGATTTTATAATATGGACAGAAAGATCAATACATGTGTGCGTTCAGGGGGGAAGGGAAGTGCATTCACTCTACTGGTGTATTTTTTTCCCTGTTAGTCCTTCGGGAAGTGAAAACTGGGGAAGCCTGAAGGGGACCCGGCCTCTGTGGCAATTGAAAGTGTTGCTAGGAGGCTGGGAGGAGGCCTTGCTGCCATTAGCTGAGGATTAATAAGCGTGTGATATCAAATAAAAAGAAAACAACCAGCTCCCTTGAGATCACCAGTGTAATGCACTCCTGTAGACACACACACGCGCGCGCGCACACACACTATATCTACTCCCCAGTAACCTCAAATAGTCTGCTTGCCTTTGCTCATGGCTTAGAGCCCCACTGTATGCATCATTACAAGCAAAGCCCCCTTCTGAGGAAGATCTGTGCAGCTCACTTGGCCTGGGAGCTGGTTCTGAGACAGAAAGCATCTGCCCCTTTCACAATACAGCAGATGATCCTTCTCTCCACTTACTGCCTCCCTCTGCCACAAAGCTTTTCTTTTTTATTTTTCTTCTTTTTTTTAGTACAGCCTAAGCTTGGGCTATGCACCTAATCAAAGTGACAAGATTCGTGTTGATTCTAACAAATTCAGGAGGTGATGTACTAAAAACCTAGCTGCAATGATTGTATTACTGGGATTCGCAAGGTACCTTGGCTATCAATGTCCCTACTATCAATGCAGCTTTAATGCTAAGGTGTCACCATTTTTATCCCACATTCCTTCTTCTATTCAGCGTGAGAAAGAAGAGTTGAGAGGCTCTGAGATGAAAATAAGAATCAGGATTCATTACCATGAATCTCACAGAACCCTTGGAATTTGGCTTAAATAGTAGGAAATGTAAATCTATGCAAGTGTATATCTCAGACCTAAACACACATCGAAACGCACGTATGTCTTACACACACCCCGGCACAGTCAAAACCACACTCCGCCGTTCCCACAGAAGCAATTTCTATGATACCCAGCTACACGGCCGTACATTATGTCGGACACACGGATCCAAGTCACACACACCCATTACACACACTGGATCACACATGCACATCTACATTAGCTCCAGACACTCATCCTTAGCTGACTAGGGGGGGGTCTCTTTTCCCCCAGTCTCCGTCTCCCCCTCCCCACCTTCCCCTCCGTGCCCACACAGCCTCCCTGAAAGGATATGGCCATTCCGTTATTCTCTTGGCGTATTTCCGTATAACATTATCTTCACTGAAGATGAAGAGGGATCTGTTGACTGTGAAGCAGTTCTGTTTGACAGGGATGGGGTTGTAGAGAGCCATAGTCCTGGCCCTCTGAGCCATCGACTGCTTATACATCCTTTGGCCGGCTTGGGGGCCACCTTGCCGGCTGCTCCCTCTTCCAGCCCCGGCCGGCCCTCCACCTCCATAGCGGGTTGGCAGATCATCCCCAAACCGAGCCATTCTCTCAGTGCACGGAGCCGGGCGCTACAATCCAAACTGGCAGCCGAGGCGAGAGGAAGACGCATCACAGCGCACAGCACTTCTCCCTCCGGGGGCTTCAGTTGCGGGATCGGGATCGATCGCAGCAAAATATATAGATGTATTT